>CM067259.1:945229-1315229 GCA_034195605.1 Santalum album | reverse complement strand
TCCTCCATTCCTCATCGCTGGCCATCCTCTCTCGATCCTTGTGCTACAGAGTCGCCAATATTTTCTCTAGCCACTGCTCCTGTTTCTCCATCAGCCGCCAATATTTTCCTCACCGTAAACCCTTTCTCGCGACAACCCCCTCTCCGTCGTCGGGTTCTTCCTGATTATCCTCGTGGATCAAAGCCGTGTAGCGCCGCCTCTTCACCGCCATCGGAGCCGGCGACACAGAATCAACCACGCCGTCTTCTTCTTCATCATCACCATCGGAGAGAAGAAACGCATTTCAAGGGCTTATGCCCAAAGAGAGTTCATGACATCATTATATAAAGAGAGAGCTTCAAGAGCGTCGAATTCTTTGAGCCGTAACGGCTACATTCTATTAGTCACGTGCAATTTACAGCTGTGCTGTGCGGGATGTTGACGTGCGGATAAAAATGCCCCTCTAGCTATTTTCAAATGTTAAACTTAAATAAATCATCATATAATTGGTTTCATGCTACATATTCAAAATTGAAATCATAAAAAATAAAATAAAAACAAGCAAGTATTTGATACAGAAATCAGACAAAATGAATGGTAGGATTATTTAAATTTTAAAAAATTTATGAAGCATTTAATTCAAATGAAAGGTGGGTGCTAGTATGAATTGATTAAGCAGTATGTTAGGATAGGATGTTCATGAATATCTAGAACTTGACAAATGATTCGATGAAAGAAAAAAAAAAAGATTTGATTCGCATCAAATATACTTTGCCAACATTATGTGCATACTTTTAAAATTAATTTGATATCTATGAATTTAAATAACATTAGAAAAAAGATGCATGATATTTTTCATGAGATTCAAAACTCTAAAAATATATTAATCTAAGGTTTGAAACTTAGGTTTCCCCAGTTTTACAACTTTTTAAAGTACTAAAATATACCACTAGCGTGAAATTAAATTCTATGAAAATAGATATATCTATATATTTTTAATATTAGATTTTTTTATTGAGAACGTTCGTATTATCTTTCTATACGTACACCGGTTTTGTTTTGACAGGTTTGTTTAATCCATAAAAATTAATTCATTTGTATTAATAAATAATTTATGGTAATTTATATTTTTCACCCCTCAAACTTGGGTTGGGTCACATAAAAAACTTAAAAGATTGCTTTTTGGTAGCATAAACCTTAAACCGCAAAAGACGAAAGGGGCTTGGGGACGGCGGGGTGAAGAAAAATGGGGATTTGCTGCAAAAAATTTAAGTAAATTTGAATAGTTTAATTTTGCTTGAAAACGGTTTAAACGAATACCGGCACCGATATAAATTGTATAAAGATTGATGTATCTTAATATTTTTTCCATGCTCTTCTAATTGGCACTATTTGAATTTTTAGATCGAAACTCATGTGAGCTCCGTAGGGCTGGCTAAATTATTTACATATCAATTTTCACCGTTTACAAGTTATATTATAAGCTTAAATTTAAATCGACTATAAATTAACTAATGATGATTAAAAGATTCATCAGTCGCACGAGCTTCAAATCTAGCATATGTATATAACGAACCGGTAGAGATAATTCACATAGGACTCAATTTTGCCACATGTCATAGTCTATGTCAATAGAGCTTTGCCACGTGTCATTTACCGCATAATTTTATTTAAACTCCCTATCTTTTATGCTTATCTTTAGCGCTTAAATCTACCACCATTATAAATAGTTTTTTCATGATCATGTGACATCGTATCTAGTCTAACTATATATCTTTAGATTTATTTTTCTGTGCTCTTCAATTTAAGAATCATATTAAATATTTGTATTTTTCTATTATAATCCCAATTCTTGTTATCATATGTAAAGCATCCATAAAGCGACAAGTTTTGCTCCATTTTTGTGAATATTTTTAATTATAACCATGCTAACACATGGCAAAAAAATGTTGCAAATCAATTTCAATTCATGAACACGTCAATTTGAATTCGTGAAACTTACGTTCACCTCCTACAAATTTGCACCTCCATGTAAACTCTTTCGCTCCGATGCTAAATCTTTTTCTACCATTTATTTATCAGGCTTATGTAATATAAATTTGAAACTAGAACTCTTTTGTCTATTAGGTTTGTAAGAAATTTTTTTCGCTTTAATTATATATGTTAAATTTATAGTCATTGATGCTTAAATGATTCGTGGATTGCAAGAGCTTCAAATCAATTTTTTTTTTAAACATTCATCATTCTAAAATTATATCAAGTTAGACTCGAAGCTCATAAAATACAAATGATTTAATTAGTAATAATTATAAGTTTAACGTATATAACTAAAGTGATACGCATAATTTAAGAGAAAAATGGGTGGACAAAATTTCTTGTGCATAATCTAAGAAAAAGAATAGTTCTAATATGAAATGCACTATAAAAAAAGATAAGTGTCAGAAAAAAGATAAACATCTCAAAGAAAGAATTTAGAGAAGAGAGTTGATGATTCTTGAGTGAGTGACACGTATTAAAATTATAAGTTATATAAATTTGACTCATGGCAAGACGTGTCGTCATCCAAGCTTCATCACTCTGTTATTACCTTTGATCGATTAGATGTTACTCAATATGATTTCCCGTATTCTTTGACAACCATTTAACCCGACAGGGAAATCAACCTCAAAAAAGCTTTATTGTTCCTTTGGAGTAGAGCCGATAATCATGACCCCTGACCCGCTGATGTGATAATCTGATTCAACTTGACTCGTTCATAATCTTGTCTCGTGACTTACCCGCAATCCACCCATCCCAATTGTTATTTTTTAATTAAGTTCTTTTTTTACCTTTTTTCAGGGATAAAATTGAAATTATTGCTAAATATTGATTAGTTTATGTAAAAACCAAAAGAAATATAAGTTGCACCGGTAATGTAAATCGTTGACTCATCAACCCAGCCTGCAACCTAGTTTGAACCCTTGACCCGTGATTCGTATTGATCCACTTGCAATTCACTTGACCTATCCATTTGTCACCTTTATTTTGGAGTAATGAATTTAGCAACGTATGAGTCTTATTGAACAACCAAAACAAAATTATAACGTATCTCCCACAGAATTGAACCCTCATTAATCCAAGTGTACGTCTTCCTACTTATAACCGGTGGCACATTAATTTCAGACACTTGTTTTTATACCGAAAGAAAAGGGAGCCAAAACACCTTACTTTTGTTGTAATTATACATCATTGGGGGAAGAGGGACACAAAGGATACACACACCATCAAGAATATATTATCCAAAATAAAAAATAAAAAAAATTATTTCAAAATTGTTATTTTTGTTTTTATGGGATTTATAAGGTTTGATTTAAATAATGTTACTAGACATAAGGACGGTCATTCTCTCCATTCTTAAGGGGCATTTGTTTGCGTTTGTTTTTATGAGATCTATGAGATTTGAATTTGCTTTGACCGAACTCCATTTCCATTTGAGAGTTCTTATATGTTTCCATAGCCTTTTGAGACCCTGAAAAATGTATCACCTACACCCCACGAACTCAGTCAGAGGTTTTCTTCAGACATCACCCTTGAAGAAATGTTTTAACCACACATGAGAACCAAACCTTAGTCTCCATCATTCTCTGTTATTAATTATTCAAAACCCGACCCTTGATTTTTGATCAAATACCACCTCATTCAAATGCAACCTTGGCATCTTGGTAATACAAAAGAATCTGCGCAGGCTCATCCTACAACCGCTAGAAGAACCGGAACCTATGATGAGTTGCATGAACCACGAAGTTTCAGATTCATCCTTCACCTGTTAGAAGAGCTGAAACCTATGATGAGTTGCATGAGCCACAGAGTATCGGATTATTCGCCACGTGCTTTTTAAAAAGTGTGTCCCCGCCTCATCTCAAATCGACACATGAATTCTTAAATTAAATCTGCTTGATTGCAGAGCAACCACATCAGGAAGTTTAAATCTCAGAAGCTCAGGTAATCTGCAATGGGATGAGAGGAGAAAAATCCCTCTCAAATTCAAGCAAGAAGAGAACCAAATAACCAAAACTATCAGACCACCACTACCATATTAATCACGTCCAACAATGACCCTTTCCAAAAAGACGGCATTCAAAATGGAAACAACTCATACTGCGCAACTTGGCCAATGAATTATAAAAGAGTTTGCTCAAGGGGGCTCTGTACAAAATTAGAGCACCTTAAAATGAATCTAATAACTGGCTAAAAACTCCATACAATGAGTCTTACGCATCAAAATGTAGATGGCTCATGTTTTCTCAACTTGGGCAATCATGCTCAAAAGAAAAAAGAGAATAAGAATGTTTAACTAAGGGGTTCTCAAATGCTGCCTTTTTACAATTTTAGAGAACCTTCAAATGAGTTTGCTAAATGGCTGGAAATCAAACACTGGGATCAGTCTTCATGTTCATCTTTCGGCTCCAAATCTGTATTTAAAAAAGGAAAAATTTGAAAATGAAAAGGGCATTAAGAACCAGAAAGGAAAGGCAATGAAGTATACCGAAGCTGCCTACCCTTGATGACACAAGTTCAAGTGATACATAAAATTTAAATTCCGGGCAGCTTACTCAAGCTAAAAGGGCTTTACGAACCACCGCTTCAACCGCAAAGATGAACTACACATCAGCTTTATGTAATATATATATTTTATTATATTAAGTACTGTGGTACGTGTTATGTGGTAACAGTCCGGCTAAAGATGTCACCAATGTCTAAGGACATATTCTTCACCCGTCTACGGCCCCGTTGCCTACGACAGTCCGTTTATGGATTTCACCTATGTCCAAGGACCTATCTTTCACCAGTCCACGACCCGTTGCCTACGACAGTCCGTTTAAGGATGTCACCTATGTCCAAGGACGTATCCTTCATCGGTCCACGACCCTGTTGCCTACTACAGTCCATCCAAGAAAGTCACATGTCTACAAGGACGTATCCTTCACCTGTCCACGGCCCCATTGTCTACGACAGTTGTTTAAGAACGTGACCTATGTCCAAGGTTGTATCCTTTACCTGTCTACGGTCCTGTTGCCGATCACAGTCCGTTTAAGAACTGTGATGTGTCTATGGACGTCACTTGTGTCCAAGGACATATCCTTCACCAGTCCACGGCCCCGTTGCCTAAGACAGTCCGTTCAAAGACATCACCTATGTCTAGGAACATTATGCTTCACCTGTCTACGGGCCAGTTACCTACGACAGTCAATCTAAGGTCGTCACCTGTGTCCAAGGACATTATCCTTCACCAGTCTAGGGCCCCGTTGCCAACGACAGTCCGGTTAAAGATGTCACCTATTTCTAAGGACATATTCTTCACCCATCTACGGCCCTGTTGCCTACGACAGTCCGTCTATGGATTTCACCTATGTCCAAGGACCTATCTTTCACCAGTCCACGACCCGTTGCCTACGACAGTCCGTTTAAGGATGTCACCTATGTCCAAGGACGTATCCTTCACCGGTCCACGGCCCTGTTGCCTACTACAGTCCGTCTAAGAAGGTCACATGTCTACAAGGACGTATCCTTCACCTGTCGACGGCCCTGTTGTCTACGACAGTCGTTTAAGAACGTGACCTATGTCCAAGGTTGTATCCTTTACCTGTTTACGGTCCCGTTGCCGATCACAATCCGTTTAAGGATGCCACCTATGTCCAAAGACATTTTCCTTCGCCTGTCTACGGCCCCATTACTTGCGACAGTCCATCTAAGGATGTCACCTATGTCCAAGGATGTATCCTTCACATGTCCAAGGCCCCATTACATACGATAGTTCGCCAAAGGTTGTCACCTATGTCCAAGGACATTATCCTCCACCTGACTAGGACCTTGTTGCCTACAACAGTCCGTCTAAGGACATCACCTATGTTCAAGGACATCCTCCAATTGACTAAGACCCTATTGCCTACGACAGTTCGTCCAAGGACGTCACCTATGTGCAAGGACATATCCTTCACCAGTCCACGGCCTTGTTGCTTACAACAATCCGTTTATGGATGTTACCCATGTCCAAAGACGTATCCATCACCTGTCTACGGCCCCGTCGCTTACGACAGTCCATCTATGGACGCCACCAATGTCCAAGGACATATCCTTCACCAATTATTGAAGAGCATGCAGTGAGGCGAAAACCCTACCATTGCCACTGCACAAGCCATACTTGTTGTTCCCATTGGAATAATGAGGTGTTGTCATTGTTGGCAAGCCTAAATGAGTGTGCATATCATTAGTTCCATGACTTCGGGACATCAGAATGATATGGAAATGAAGAAGACACAGCGAGGGAGTGAAGTACCCAAAAGCGTCGTAATTGAGTCCGGTTTGACCTAGTTTGGAGCGGTTATTGATTTGAGGCACTCCGGGTAATCCGATGACCATGGGGAGACACCAGCAGCTATGATATACCATAATAGAGTGGTATGGATGCAAACGACGCAAAGGAAATCGGTTTGGCTCGAAGCGTCATAATTGAGCCCGGTTTGAGCCCGGTTTGGCCTAATTGGAGCACATGCACCGTGTTGAGCTTAAAGGGAGCTTGTTTGGAGTTGTTGGGCTACATTGAGGTAAAGTTGGGCTAAATGGGTTGCAATGAGCTGAAGGAATGATAATGGGTCAAGGGAAATTCGTGGTGGGCCTTTGAGGAGCCATTTTGGGCTTAATTGTGCAAGGTGACGAATTTGGGCCAACTAATGGGCTTGGCACACATGGGCAGCAACTAAACAAGCCTAATGACACTTTGAGGAGTCCAAATACACTTGGACCAAGTCAAATTCGTGGGCAGCAGCCACTCCACTATTTGGTCCACCATTGGTGACATAATCCCCTAATTTGAGGAATATTGTTTGAGCATTCAAAGACATCCATGTTTGGAGGCTTCTTTTGGCTAGTGGAGACATCATAATGAGTCCCCCACCCCTAAAACATGGAGCATGTTTGGTGGAGGAATTAATGGCATGTTTTTGGCTAGTGGAGACACCACAATGAGTCTCCCACCCCTAAAACATGGAGCATGTTTGGTGGAGGAATTAATGGCATGTTTTTGGCTAGTGGAGACACCATAATGAGTCTCCCACCCCTAAAACATGGAGCATGTTTGGTGGAGGAATTAATGCCATGTTTTTGGCTAAGTGGAGACACCATAATGAGTCTCCCACCCCTAATACATGGACCATGTTTGGAGGAGTATTAAAATCAATCACTATGCCATGTCTTGGAGGCTTTGGAGGACTATATAAGGAGGGCCTCTCCTTTGGACGAATTTGTGACCTTCCTTGAGTATTGGGAGAGCATTTGAGAGAGATAATTGAGAGAAATTCTCTTGGAGGGTTTGGGGCTGCCATATGTGTTCTTGAGCACTCTTGGGGTTCCAAAGGGTTGAGTGTGTGTGAGATTGGGGAAACACTTGTGAGTGTTTTGTATTGTGGCCACGAGGTGACGTTGAACATCCGAGCGTGAAGTAATCGGTGTTCGAGGGGCTGTTCCGTGCGGTGGCTGCGTTTGGTGCTTGTGCTTGAGTTTCTTCGAGTTCGTTGAGTTCTTGAAGCTACAACAAGGTGCTTGCTGGTCATCAAAGAGTGGTAGGCTGTTCATCACTCTTACGTGAATTTTATTCCGTAATCTTGTTTATGTTTAGGTCGGTGAGACTCTTGTAATAAGTTTGTCAAACCTAGTGAAGGGGAGACAACTTAGTGATTAGTCAGTGAGACTTGTGATAAGTTCGTCAAACCTAGTGAAAAGGAGACAACTTAGTAATTGGTCAGTGAGACCGTTGTATCGCTCTAGTGAAGGGCCAATACAATTATAGTGATTTCGTTGGTGAGGGTAGTGAACCCGAATCAGTCGTGGACGTAGGTTGCACGCATTGTGTAGCTGAACCACGTAAATATTGTGTTTGCGATTGCTTGGTTGGTTTGCTCATGTTATTCTTGCCATAACCAGCGAATTAGATTGAAGAACGCAAAAGGGAAAGAATTTGAAGGAGCACTGATTCACCTCCCCTCTCAGTGCTCGTATTGGGACTAACAATACTAGCCGCAAAGCTAAATGAAATGACATTTGTCCAAGGAAGGAAGCCAACCAGCAGTCCAAGTTGCCCAATTCCCGTAAGCAACAAATTCCAAGTCCTAACAAGACTAAAGGAGGCAAGGGTAGTCAAGGCCGCCTCACATGTGGCCGTAAATAGCTACACTCATGAGAGCAGCCCCAAAAAGGCCCCCATGAAGAGAAATCAGAAAAGTGGGAAGGGCACACCAAGGCGTCCAACTTGCTCAACCACAACGATTGCGGGAGGCCCATCTAAAGGCTATGCCTGCTCTAACCCGCGATATGACCTCAACGATGGTAGAACCAGCCAAGGAAGTGGAAGAAACAAACGACGTTTGGCATGCGGCTGGGAGCAACCTAGGCCCTGTCGAGTCAAAAATGGACAATGAAAAAGCACTTATGAACAAAATTGGGCATGAGGCTAGGAGCAACCCCAGCCCTCCTAAGGAAAGCCAAAAGAGGAATCTCTAATAGGTGACCCCTTTGAAGAGGCCTTACAGCAATACGACGAGACTGCCTTGAATTCATTGGCAATACATCAATCACAAGAAGAAGGTAGGGAAGAGCTCCAATCACTGTTTATAGGGATGGTGTGCCCGAGGGCACTCGAAAGAAAGATTCCCTAACCCCGATGGAATTGTCGAGGTGGACAAACTCACACGGAGCCAAAGCAATGCCATGAAGGGAATGACACCTACCAAAGGCCTGAGACATCGCATGAGCCTAATTTGAACAACTACGTTAGCAAACTTGAAATTGGCGCTCGCCAAATCAGCCAAAAATTGGACGAGCTTGGAAATAACATGCAACGGCTTTCACAGCTAATGGAAACTCAAGCACAGATGAAAGGGCGTAATCCGCCCCGAGTCAAGCTCCCACTTGCTAACCAACCAAGCGAAGATGTGGGCTCGCCAAGCGCATCCGGCCTATCACTAGCACCAAGAGGGGCAGCCCATGGGCCTCATGCACCTTTTGGGCAGCCCCAAACTGCTAGGAACCTGGACAAAGGAAAAGGGAGGGCGTCATCGCCCCCGTGACAGCCCTTCTTTCAAGTACCACCTATGCAATATGGGCAATTACCTCGATCGGTGACGCCAACCCAATTTCAATTAGAGGCGCCAACGACATCGCCAAAACTTCAATCCACATTGCCACAGTAGCAACCACCCTCAAGTTCGGAAATGCCCTATGGGTACACAATGTCCTAAGCTGCTGAGTTGGCAAAAGTAAAACAGTAGCTAGACACGCTAATGAATCCCGGTGTTCATGTTAAGCCCGAACAAAATCCGTATCCGTCTTGGGTTGATAAGACGTCGCTGCCACCTAAGTACAATTGTCCACGCTTCTCCATGTTCGACGGCACTAGTGACCTTGAACAACATTTGACACACTTCGCATTAAGGTGTGGACCTGCCAAAGGCACGTTTGTGCAACAAGAAGCCCTCAAACTAAGGACTTTTGCCCGAGCACTGAAAGGCGCGGTGGCATTCATATGGTATAACAACTTGAGGCCCGAGCCGACACAAAGCTGGGATGACTTGCATGGCTAGTTCTTATATCATTTCAATAACACAAACCGCAAGGTCAACTTGGTGGATTTAATGACAACCCAATAAAGGGACGATGAATCTGCAACCGAATTCATCGCAAGGTGAAAAGGGATGTCATACTAATTTCAATACCATCTCCCGCAAGAAGAACCGCTAAAGATGTGTATCGAAAACCTCAAACCCGTCATCGCGACGGCCAAAATACCGCATGCCTTGCCTGGAGGCTTCCGTGAGTTGAGCGAAAAGGCGCACAACCTGGAAATGGTGTTAAGGTATGAGGACTTCTCGTCCGTCTATGGTCTTGCTGCCCACGACAGTGTTGTTCCCATTGGAATAATGAGGTGTTGTCATTGTTGGCAAGCCTAAATGAGTGTGCATATCATTGGTGCACCTCGTATATCAACTTTCCATGACTCTGGGACATCGGAATGATGCGGAAATGAAGAAGACACAACGAAGAAGTGAAGTATCCAAAAACACCATAAACAAGTGATTCTGAGCTTGTTTGAGCTAGTTTTGAGCGATTGATGAGTTGAGCTACTCTGGGTGATCGGATGACCGGAAGGTGATACCGGAAGCTATATTACACCATATTAGAGTAATATTGATGCTAAAGTTGCAAAGGAAATCGGTTTTGCTCGAAGCATCATAATTGAGCTCGGTTTGACCTAATTGGAGCATTTGCAATGTGTTGAGCTTAAAGGCAGCCTGTTTGAAGTGGTTGGGCTACATTGAGGTAAAATTAGGCTAAATGGGTTGCAATGAGCTCAAGGAATGGCAATGGGTCAAGGGTAATTCGGATTAGGCCTTGGGGAAGCCATTTTGGGCTTAATTGAGCAATTTGGAGCAGTGGGGTGTGTTAATGGGCTTGGCTCACAAGGGGTGCACGGACCTAGCTCATGGGAACTTGGAGGAGGCTCAAATCCATGTGGTCCAAGTGGGAATTCGCGGATCCTTGAAGGGCACTCCAAGGACTTTCCTATTTTCACCCACTTTCCTATATTTTGGTCCTTTTGTGCCTATTTAAGGAACCCCTCTCCCATAACTCGAATCACACCACTCCTCTAAGCATTGAGAGAGTTTTTGAGAGAGAGAATTGAGAGAAATTCTCTTGGAGGGTTTATGAGTGCCATATGTGTTCTTGAGCACTCTTGGGGTTTCTAGGGTTGAGTGTGTGTGAGATTGGGGAAACACTTGTGGGTGTTTTGTGCTGCAGCCACAAGGTGTTGTCGAACATCCGAGGGTGAATTCTGGTGATCCGTGGTGGTGATTCGTGATCAGTGTTCGAGGTGCTGTTTCGTGCGGTGGCTGCGTTTGGTGCTTGTGCTTGAGTTTCTTCGGGTTCTTCGTGTTCTTGAAGCGACAACAAGGTGCTTGCTGTGTTCATCATTGAGTGGTAGGCACTTCTATTTTTATCTCCTTCTATATTGTTTATTTTAGGAGATAGAGAGAGCATCACTCTTGCGTGAGTTGTATTCCATTGTTTTGACTTTGTTTGGGTCAGTGAGACTCTTGTAATAAGTTCGTCAAACCTAGTGAAGGGGAGACAACTTAGTGTTTGGTCAGTGAGGCCTTGTATTGCCCTAGTGAAGGGTTGTACCGTGATTATAGTGATTTCGTTGGTGAGGGTAGTGAACCCGAATCAGCCGTGGACGTAAGTTGCACGCATTGTGTAGCTAAACCACGTATATCTTGTGTTTGCGATTGCTTGGTTGCTTTGCTTGTACTATTCTTGCCATGACCAGTGCATTAGGTTGAAGAACGGAAAAAGGAAAGAATTTGAAAGAGCACCGATTCACCCCCCCTCTCAGTGCTCGTACTGGGACTAACAATTGGTATCAGAGCAAGGTTGGCGGAGGAGGTTTAACAACCTGCTGAGGTCAAGTTCTTCAAATTCTTTGAAGCTCATTCATCATGAATTTTGGCGGTACAAACCGCACCAGCGTGCCGTTCTTTGACGAATCCAATTACCCGACTTGGAAGAAGCGCATGTTGAAGTACTTGGGTTCTCTTGGAAGAGACGTGTACAAGTGCGTGAAAACCGAGTACAAGGCTCCCGATGAAAAAGCCGAGTGGACAGCCGCGGATAACAAGAAGTTCGTGATTGATTCCAAAGCATCGACGGCCATTATGTCTGCTGTTAGTGAAGATGTTTACTCGAAGGTGATGAGTTGTGAATCCGCAAACGAGATGTGGGAAAAGCTGGAGAGTTACTATGAAGGAAACGACAAAGTGAAGGAGGCAAAGCTTCAAGTTTTTCAAAGTAAGTTTGATCAACTTAGAATGTCTGATAAAGAATCTATTGTTGAATACTTTGGTAGAGTTATGGAGATTGTGAATTCTATACGGGGACTTGGAGAGAAGTTGGAAGAAAAGACCGTGGTGAAAAAGATTCTTCGAACGCTTCCAGCATCATATTGTAGCAAGGTTTCTGCATTGGAGGAGAGAGACCTAACAAAAGTGACCATTGATGAGCTTCAAAGCACATTGGTTACCTTTGAGATGCGAGTTGAAGACACAAATCGAGGAAACAAATATGCATCAACAAAGGAAGTTGCTTTCAAATCCTTGACGAAGTTAAGTATGAAAGAAGGTGGTAAATCCCATGAAGAAGGAGATGATGTTGCAGCCTTTATATCAAGAAACTTCAGAAAAGGAAAAGGAAAGTACAAAGGTAAGCTTCCTTTTAAATGTTTCAAGTGTGGTGAAGTTGGTCATTATGCTGCAAATTGTCCTACAAGTGAAGAAGATGATAGTGATAATGAAGTGGACAATAACAAGAAGAAGAAGACCAAATTCTAGAAATTCAAAAAGAAGGGCTCTAGTTCCTTGAAAGAAAAGAAATACAAGGCATTGAAGAATCTCTTGAGTGAAATGTTGGAAGACTCTAGTACTTCCGGCGAAGATGAAGCGGATGATGATATCAGCGACAAAGAATTACTAGCATTCATGGCTGAGGAGGATTATGAAGAAGAGTCGCATGATGAAGAAATAGAAGAAGGTGAAGTATTGGTGGACTTTGAAGCTGAAATTGACAATTGCATGGAAGCCATTGCCAAGATTAAAAAGGAGAAGAAAGCTATCAAGAAAGAAAAGAAGGTCCTAGAAGATGAGAACAAGATGTTGACGCGCGAAAACAATAAATTGAATGATGAAGTAATGAAGCTGAAAATTCGTTGCGAAGAGCATGTGAAGATTTGTGATGATCTAACTACTGAGTTAGACACGAAGGCGAGCCACATCGAGAAGCTTGAAGATGAGATATGCGTCATCAAACAAAAGGTTAGTATGAAAGCATTCAAGGATGCCCCTATTCCTACGGCATTGAATAATTCTTCAAGTTCTAGTATGCTGGTTGTTGAGAATGAGGAAGCTACTCGGAAGCTAAATGAGGTGCTTGAAGCGACAACAAGGTGCTTGCTGTGTTCATCATTGAGTGGTAGGCTCTTCTATTTTTATCTCCTTCTATATTGTTTATTTTAGGAGATAGAGAGAGCATCACTCTTGCGTGAGTTGTATTCCATTGTTTTGACTTTGTTTGGGTGAGTGAGACTCTTGTAATAAGTTCGTCAAACCTAGTGAAGGAAAGACAACTTAGTGTTTGGTCAGTGAGGCCTTGTATTGCCCTAGTGAAGGGTTGTACCGTGATTATAGTGATTTCGTTGGTGAGGGTAGTGAACCCAAATCAGCCGTGGACGTAGGTTGCACGCATTGTGTAGCTGAACCACGTATATCTTGTGTTTGCGATTGCTTGGTTGCTTTGCTTGTACTATTCTTGCCATAACCAGTGCATTAGGTTGAAGAACGGAAAAAGGAAAGAATTTGAAAGAGCACTGATTCACCCCCCCTCTTAGCGCTCGTACTGGGACTAACAGACAGTCCATCTATAGACATCACCCATGTCCAAGCACATATCCTTCACTAGTCTAGGGCCCCATTGCCTACGACAGTCCATCTAAGGACGTCACCTATGTCCAAAGACATATCCTTCACCTATCTATGGCTTCATTGCCTACAACAATCCATCAAAAGACGTCACCTATGTCCAAGCCAATATATTTCACCCGTCTACGGCCCCGTTGCTCACGGCAGTCAATCTCTAGATGTCACCTATGTCCACAGACATATCATTCACCTATCTTTGCCCCGTTGCCTGCGACAGTCCGTCTAAGGACGTCACCTATGTCTAAGGACATATCATTCACTTGTCTTTGCCCCGTTGCCTACGACAGTCCGTCTAAAGACGCCACCTATTTCCAAGGACATACACTTCACTAGTGTACGACCCCGTTGCCTACGACAGTCCGTTTAAGGACGTCACCTACATCCAAGGACGTATTCTTTACCTGTCTACTGCCTTGTTGCCTACGACAATCCGTCTAAGGACGTCACCTATGTCCAAGGACATATCCTTCACCTATTAACGGCTCTGTTGCTGACGACAGTCCTCTAAGGACGTCACCTATGTCCAAGGACATATGCTTCACCCGTCCATAGCCCTGTTGCCTACGACAATCCGTTTAACGACGTCACCTATGTCCACAGACGTATCCTTCACCCGTATACGACCTTGGTGCTTACGACAGTCCATCTAGGGATGTCATCAATGTCCAAGGACATATCCTTCACCTGTCTACAGCCACGTTGCATACGACTGTCCGTCTAAGGACGTCACCAATGTCCAAAGACATATCGTACACCCATCTACGGCCATGTTGCCTACGACAGTCCGTTTCAAGATGTCACCTATTTCCAATGCAATATCCTTCGCCTATCTACGATCCCGATGCCTACAATAGTCCATCTACAGACGTCACCTATGTCCAAGGACATATCCTTCACCTGTCACTGCCCTGTTGCCTACGAAAGTCCGTCTAAGGACGTTACCTATGTCCAAGGACATATATATCCTTTACCTATCCACAGCCTCGTTGCCTACGGCATTCTGTCTAAAGACGTCACCTATTTCCAAGGACGTATCTTTCACCTGCCCACGGCCCCGTTGCCCACGATAGTCCGTCTATGAACGTTATAAGGACGTCACCTATGTCCACGGACGTAACCGTCACCCGTTTACATCCTCGTTGCTTGCGACAGTCTGTCTAAGGACGTCACAAATGTCCAAAAACATATCCTTCACCCGTTTACAGCCCCGTTGCCTATGACAGTCCGTCTATGAACGTTACCTATCTCCAAGGACATATCCTTCACCACTTTATGGACCGTGGCCTACGACAATCTGTCTAAGGACGTCACCCATGTCCAAGGACGTATCCTTCACCTGTTTACGGCCTCGTTTGTCGTTCCCATTGGAATATTATGGTGTTGTTATTGTTGACAAGCCTAAATGGGTGTCCGCATCATTGGAGCATCATGCCTATTGTCTATAGACAACTTCATGATGTTGGAATAACATGGAAACGAAGAAGAAGTAGTGACGGAGTGAAATATCCATACAGGTCATAAACAAGCGATTCTAAGCTTGTTTTGACCTAGTTTAGAGCAGTTATTGATTTGAGGCACTCCGGGTGATCGGATGACCATGGGGAGACACCAGTAGATACAATATACCATAATAGATTGGTATGGACACAAACGGCGCAAAGGAAATCGATTTTGCTCGAAGCGTCATAATTGAGCCCAGTTTGGCCTAATTGGAGCACATGCACCGTGTTGAGCTTAAAGAGAGCTTGTTTAGAGTTGTTGGGCAAAATTGAGGTAAAGTTGGGCTAAATGGGTTACAATGAGCCCAATAATGGCAATGGGTCAAGGGAAATTCGTGGTGGGCCTTTGGCAAGATCATTTAGGACCTAATTGTGCAATGTGAAGAATTCGGGCCAACAAATGGGCTTGGCACACAAAGGCAGCAACTAATCAAGCCCAATGACAGTTGGAGGAGTCCAAATACTCTTGGACCAAGTCAAATTCGTGGGAAGATGCCATTCAACTATTTGGTCCACCATTGGTGACAAAATCCCCTAATTTGTGGAATGTTGTTTGAGCATCCAAGAATATCTATGTTTGGAGGAGTCTTTTGGCTAGTGGAGACACCATAATGAGTCTCCCACCCCCAATACATGGACTATGTTTGGAGGAGGAACCAATGCCATGTTTTTGGCCAGTTGAGACACCAGAATGAGTCTCCCATCCCTGATACATGGAGCATGTTTGGAGGAGGAATAAATTCAACCACTATGCCATGTCTTGGAGACTTTAGAGAGCCATATAAGGAGGGCCTCTCCCTTGGACGAAATTCACACCTTCCTTGAGTATTGAGAGAGCATTTAAGTGAGAGAATTTAAAGAAACTCTCCCAAGGTGGTTGAAGAGTGCCTCGTTTGTTCTTGAGCACTCTTAGGGTTTCAAAGGGTCGAGTTTATGTGAGCTTGGGAAACACTTGTGAGAATTGTGTGTAGAGCTCCCAAAATACATTTCCGGTGACCCGTGGTAGCGTTTCCATGGCTGGAGAAGGCGACAGCCTTGGTACGTGTTCTGGAGCTTCTTCGAGTACTTTGCGCTTTTCGTGCAACGACAAAGCACTTAGTTTCGTGAGTTGCTCTTATTATTCTAAATTTATTATTGTTGAAGTCATTGTAAGTTTGTCAACCCTAGGGAAGGGATAACAACATCATAATTGGTCAGTGAGAACGTTGTATCGCTCTAGTGAAGGGCCCATAAAATTATAGTGAATTCGTTGGTGAGGGTAGTGAACCCGAACCAGCCGTGGACGTAGGTTGCACGCATTGTGTAACTGAACCACGTAAATATTGTGTTTGCGATTGATTTTCTTCTTTACTTGTTTTATACTTGCCGTAACAAGTAAATTTGGAAAAGACAAAAGAATTATTAAAGTGCACTGATTCACCCCCCCTCTCAGTGCTTATATTGGGACTAACTATTGTTATCAGAGCGAAGTTGACATTGAAGGGTTTAACAACTTGTTAGATCGTTGCCTCACAACAGGAAGGCGTGATATGAACTACTCCGGTGTCGGCAAGATGAGTGTTCCTTTGTTTGATGGCTCCAACTACTCAAGTTGGAAAAGTCGAATGAAGAAGCACTTAGGCGCTCTAAGCATTGAAATCTACGACATTGTTCTTAATGTGGGCTACACACCCCCGGCTAAAGGTGCGGCTTGGACGGATGCTGACAAGAGGGCGTTTGAAACCGATGCTAGAGCTTCAAATGCAATTCTATCCGCCCTCAATGAAGTTAAGTTCTCAAAGGTGAAAAATTGCAAGGACGGCGAAGGAGACGCGGAACAAACTTGAGAATATCTACGAAGGTGACAACAAGGTCAAAGAAACAAAGTTGCAAATTTACCGAAGTAAGTTCGAGCAACTAAGGATGAATAACTACTGAAGTAAGTTCGAGCAACCAAGGATGAATAACGAAGAATTTATTGAACCTTATTTCAATAGGGTTATAGAGATCGTTAATTGCATCCGTGGATATGGAGAATATATGACTGATGCTGCTGTGGTAAAGAAGATCCTAAGATCTTTACCCGAGTCATATGATCCGAAGGTTTCATCTTTGGAAGAAAGAGACTTAAACACGCTCTCTCTAAACATGCTGCAAAGCGTATTAATTGCGTATGAGATGAAACGTGCAGCAGCTAGAATGGCGAGTAGTTCTACATCGGCTAAAGAAGTTGCATTCAAAGCCATGAGCAACGCAAATGAGCGAAGAGATTCTAAGCTCGTCTCAAATTCGTGCATCCAATGAAGAAGAAGACAATATAAAGACTTACATCTCGAGGAACTTTAAGAAGAGAACCGGAAAATACAAAGGTAAACTTCCTTTCAAATGCTTTAACTGTGGTAAAATTGGCCACTATGCTCTGGATTGTCCAGAAAATATTAAAGATGGAAGTGAGCATGAGAAAGAAGGCGACCACATGAAGAAGAAGTTCCAGAGGTATAAACAGAAAGGCTATTCTTCGAAAAACGTCAAAGCGTTGAAGAATTTCCTTAGCAAAATCCTAGAAGGCTCCAATTCACCCAGCGAAGGAGAATCCGACGATGAATCCGAAGATGAAGAGCACATCGCACTCATGGCCTCCGAGACGCAAGAAGATTTTGTGGCAGAAGATGAGGATGCTGAAGGTCGACATACAAGGTGAGATTGAAAGATGTATTGTCGTTGTTTCTCAGCTCGGAAAAGAAAAGAAAGTGCTGAAGTCTGATAAAGATGAGCTAGTCAACGAAGTGGGAAGGCTAAAAATCCAATGCGAAGAACATGCAAAGATTTGTGATGATCTTACCATCGAGCTAAACGAAAAGGCTGCTTACATCGACAAACTTGAACAAGAGCTCTGCACCGTCAAACAAAAGGTTAGCGAACAAATGAAAGCATTTAAAGTTAGCTCTTCTTTTGCTTTCAATGATGGTTCGAGCTCTAGTACTGCCCTGTTGAATAATCAGGACGAGGCCACACGAAAGCTCAATGAGTATCTTAGATTGCAAAGACCTCACTCGCTTGGAAGACAAGGGATTGGCTTTGAGGAAGATAACTCCAAAACCTCAAAGACCACTACCTTTGTAAAAGAGAAGATTGCAAAGGAGGCAGAGGTTCGAAGAAAATTCCGACGAGGCTTCCCAAATTTGATATTTGCGGCACCGAACCCGACGAGTTGCAGCAGCCAAAGCTGAAGCGGAAAACCATTCATGCGGCGGCATTTAGAGGATATTGCTATTCCTGCGGCATTTACGGGCATATGGCAAGGAATTGCCAGAGAAGGATGGTAACAAGGCCTCATCAATGTGATGCATATTCTGTTCGGCCCTTGAAGAATAGCTATAGGACAACGCATAACTCCTCCTCTTATGTTGTACAATTGGTTGCAAGGTACTTTCACAAAAGGAGAGAGTTATTTGCCATAGATGCAACTACGTGGAACATTACGCTCGAAATTGCATGACATTCATTCCAAGTCCCCACAAAAATGGAATGAATAGTTAAGTGCAGAACAGTGCGCAAAAGATGCCAAAACTAACCAAGAAGTTTAAAAAGAAGGCCATCGTGGTGGATCGATGTGAAGAAGCAAACGTGGTGGAAGTTGCACTCAAGGCAACTACAAAGAATTCACGTTGGATCCTCGATAGCAGTTGCAGCCGACATATGACAGGTGACGCGAAGCTACTCCAAAGTGCTACTGACACGGCAAGTGGAAAGGTAAAATTTGGCAACGATGACTCTTTGAAAATTAAAGAAAAAGGGGTTGCCAAAATCGATGGGGCAAAGTTTACATCTAAGGAGGTGCTGCTTTTCGAAGGCCTCAAATATAATCTATTGAGTGTTAGCTAACCATGTGATTCGGGTCATGCAGTGGTATTCACAAGTAAAGGCTGCACAGTGAAGAAGGCCGGAAGCACAATCGTGGTCGCAAAGGGCTCAAGAACGGAAGGCAACTTGTACCAACTAGGAGACAAAGACGACACCTGTTTGATCGGCGTGGAAGATCAAAATCAACTATGGCATCGACGACTTGGGCACATAAATCAAAAGAGCATGAGAGAATTGTCTATACAAAAGGCGGTCAGTGATCTTCCAGAAATGAGACAAGACAGGGAAACCGTTTGCGAAGTATGTCAAAAGGGGAAGATGGCAAAATTCTCTCTTAGAGTGAAAAAGCATAATTCCTCTAGCTTGCTGAACCTGGTACACATGAACTTGTGTGGACCTATGCTAAACAAAGGTGCAAACGGCAAATTATATTTCATGTTATTGATAGATGATTATAGCCACATGACATGCATTATACATCTCCGTCATAAAAATGAAACGTTTAAAGGCTTCAAAAGCTACAAGAAACAGGTGAAGAAACAGTTTGGAAAGAAGATCAAAGCATTAAGGTCCGATCATGGTAGTGAACAACTTAGCCGTCCTCGTTCAACTTGTTCCGGAAGACCCATTTAGTTCCGATGATGTTCTTCCCTGCTAGTCTAGGCACTAATTCCCATGTACAGTTCTTCTCGATTTGATCCAATTCTTCATTCATAGCCTTTGCCCAATGCTCGTCCTCTTGAGCTTCAATCACGTTTTTGGGCTCGACCTGTGAGATTAGGGATGTTGCACTTATATTCTTCGCCTTGCGTCGTGTCCGGATTGGTGCATCAACGTCTCCAATAATGTGGAAATCTCCCATTTCGCATTTCCTCGAGTTCTCGACTTGTTCTTTAGTCCAATTCTCTTTGGACTTCTTTGCATTTCTAACATCGAGTACTTGAGTGACGACATCACTTTCATCCCCCGAATCATCAGCAATCTCCAATTCTTCCGTGCTTTCTTTGTCACGTGATTCATTTATAACGTCATCCTCTCTTAGTGGAATACCTAAAGGAGTAACGTACCTCTCATTTGCCGAATTGGAGTCATTTTCCACAACTTTGACATCATAGCTTTCGACCGTCCGTTTAAGCCGTTGATTGTAGCATAGATATGCCTTGCTTCTTTGTGAGTAGCCGAGAAAGATTCCCTCGTCAGCTCTTTCCTTGAATTTTCCGAGCGACTCATTCTTGTTTTTGATGAAACAAGGACTCCCAAATACTCTAAAGTATTTCACGGTAGGCTTTCTTTCATTCCACATCTCATATGGAGTCTTGCTAGACTTATGCCGCAATAACGTTCGATTCTGCAAGTATACCGCTGCTTCGGTAGCTTCCTTCCAAAACTTCACCGGAACACTGCTATCGATTAGCATCGTCCTCGCCATCTGAATAACGGCTCTGTTTTTCCTTTCGACAACACCATTTTGTTGAGGTGTTCTCACACTCGATCGTTGATGCATGATGCCATGGTTTGCCAGATATGATTCGAATTCGTTGAATGTGAATTCGCTACCATGATTGGACCTTAATGCTTTGATCTTCTTGCCGAACTATTTCTCCACCCGTTTCTTGTAGCTTTTGAAGCCTTTAAACGCTTTAATTCTTATGACGGAGATGTATAATGCATATCATGCGGCTATAATCATCTATCAACAACATGAAATATAATTCGCCGTTTGTACCTTTGTTTCGCATAGGTCCACACAAGTCCGTGTGTACCAGGCTCAGCAAGTTGGAGGATTTATGCTCTTTCACTCTATGAGGGAATTGTGCCATCTTCCCCTTTTAACATGCTTCGCAACTCATTTCAAGAAGGTCAGTAACCGCCTTTTGTATGGACAATTCTCTCATGCTCTTTTGATTTATGTGCCCAAGTCGTCGATGCCATAGTTGATTTTGATCTTCCACGTCGATCAAACAGGTGTCATCTTTTTCTCCTAGCTGATACAAATGGCCTTCCGTTCTTGAGCCTTTTGCCACCACGATTGTGCTTCCGGCCTTCTTCATTGTGCAGCCTTTACTTGTGAATATCATTTCATGAACCGATTCAAATAGTTAGCTAACACCCAAGAGATTTATTTAAGGCCTTCGACAGGCAGCACCTCCTTAGATGTAAACTTTGTCCCATCGATTTTGGCAACCCCTTTTCCTTTAATTTTCAAAGAGTCATCGTTGCCAAATTTTACCTTTCCACTTGCCGCATCAGTAGCACTTTGGAGTAACTTCGCGTCACCTGTCATATGTCGGCTGCAACCGCTATCGAGGATCCAACGTGAATTCTTTGTAGTTGCCTTGAGTGCAACTTCCACCACATTCGCTTCTTCAAATTGTTCCACCGCGATGGCCTTCTTTTTAAACTTCTTGGTTGGTTTTGGCATCTTTTGTGCACTTTGCTGCACTTGACTATTCATTCTATTTTCGTAAAGACTTGGAATGAATGTCATGCAATTTCGAGCATAATGCCCCATGTAGTTGCGTCTATGGCAAATAACTCTCTCCTTTTGTTCAAGTACCTGGAACCGGTTGTATAGCTTCAGAGGAGGAGTTATGCGTTGTCCGTAGCCATTCTTCAAGGGCCGAACAGAATGTGCATCACGTTGATGAGGCCTTGCTACCATCCTTCTTCGGCAATTCCTCGCGATATGCCCGTAAATGCCGCAGGGGTAGCAATATCCTCTGAATGCCGCCGCATGAATGGTTTTCCGCTTAGGCCTCAGCTGTTGCAACTCGTTGGGTTCGGTGCCGCAGATATCAAATTTAGGAAGCCTCGTAGGAATCTTTCTTCGAACCTCCGCCTCCTTTGCAATCTTCTCCTTTACAAAGGTAGTGGTCTTTGAGGTTTTGGAGTTATCTTCCTCAAAGCCAATCCCTTGTCTTCCAAGCGAGTGAGGTCTTTGCAATCTAAGACACTCATTGAGCTTTCGTGTGGCCTCGTCCTGATTATTCAACACGGTAGTACTAGAGCTCGAACCATCATTGAAAGCAAAAGAAGAGCTAACTTTAAATGCTTTCATTTGTTCGCTAACCTTTTGTTTGACGGTGTAGAGCTCTTCTTCAAGTTTGTCGATGTAAGCAGCTTTTCCGTGTAGCTCGATGGTAAAATCATCACAAATCTTTGCATGTTCTTCGCATTGGATTTTTAGCCTTCCCACTTCGTTGACTAGCTCATCTTTATCACGCTTCAATGCTTTCTTTTCTTTTCCGAGCTGAGAAACAACGACAATACGTCTTTCAATCTCACCTTGTATGTCGACCTCAGCATCCTCATCTTCTGCCACAAAATCTTCTTGCGTCTCGGAGGCCATGAATGCAATGTGCTCTTCATCTTCGGATTCATCGACGAATTCTCCTTCGCTGGATGAATTGGAGCCTTCTAGGATTTTGCTAAGGAGATTCTTCAACGCTTTAACGTTTTTCGAAGAATAGCCTTTCTGTTTATACCTCTGGAACTTCTTCTTCTTGTGGTCGTCTTCTTTCTCATCGTCACTTCCATATTTAATATTTTCTGGACAATCCAGAGCATAGTGGCCAATTTTACCACAGTTAAAGCATTTGAAAAGGAGTTTACCTTTGTATTTTCCGGTTCCCTTCTTGAAGTTCCTCGAGATGTACGCCTTTATATTGTCTTCTTCTTCATTGGGTGCACGAATTTGAGACGAGCTTAGAATCTCCTTACTCATTTGCGTTGCTCATGGCTTTGAATGCAACTTCTTTAGCCGATGTAAAATTACTCGTCGTTCTAGCCGCTATACGTCTCATCTCATACGCAATTAATACGCTTTGCAGCGTGTCCAGAGAGAGCGTGTTTAAGTCTCTTTCTTCCAAAGATGAAACCTTCGGATCATATGACTCGGGTAAAGATCTTAGGATCTTCTTCACCACAGTAGCATCAGTCATATATTCTCCATATCCACGGATGCAATTAACGATCTCTATAACCCTATTGAAATAAGGTTCAATAAATTTTTTGTTATTCATCTTTAGTTGCTCGAACTTACTTCGGTAAATTTGCAACTTTGCTTCTTTGACCTTGCTGTCACCTTCGTAGATATTCTCAAGTTTGTTCCACGTCTCCTTCGCCGTCTTGCAATTTTTCACCTTTGAGAACTCAACTTCATTAAGGGCGGATAGAATTGCATTTGAAGCTCTAGCATCGGTTTTAAACGCTCTCTTGTCAACATCCGTCCAAGCCGCACCTTTAGCCGGGGGAGTGTAGCCCACATTAAGAACAATGTCATAGATTTCAATGCTTAGAGCGCCCAAGTGCTTCCTCATTCGAATTTTCCAACTTTAGTAGTTGGAGCCATCAAGCAAAGGAACACCCAACTTGCCGACACCAGAGTAGTTCATATCACGCCTTCCTGTTGTCAACTAACGATTTAACAGGTTGTTTAAACTTTTCAATGTCAACTTCGCTCTGATACCAATAGTTAGTCCCAATATAAGCACTGAGAGGGGGGGTAAATCAGTGCACTTTAATAATTCTTTTGTCTTTTCCAAATTTACTTGTTACGGTAAGTATAAAACAAGTAAAGAAGACAATCAATCGCAAACACAATATTTACGTGGTTCAGTTACACAATGCGTGCAACCTACGTCCACGGCTAGTTCGGGTTCACTACCCTCACCAACGAATTCACTATAATTTTATGGGCCCTTCACTAGAGCGAAACAACGGTCTCACTGACCAATTATGATGTTGTCATCCCTTCCCTAGGGTTGACAAATTTACAAAGACTTCAACAATAATAAATTTAGAATAATAAGAGCAACTCACGAAACCAAGTGCTTTGTCGTTGCACGAAGAGCGCAAAGTACTCGAAGAAGCTCTAGAACACGTACCAAGATTACCACCTTCTCCAGCCATGGAAACGCTACCACGGATCACCGGAAATGTATTTTGGGAGCTCTATACACAATTCTCACAAGTGTTTCCCAAGCTCACATAAACTCGACCCTTTGAAACCCTAAGAGTGCTCAAGAACAAACGAGGCACTCTTCAACCACCTTGGGAGAATTTCTCTCAATTCTTTCACTCAAATGCTCGCTCAATACTCAAGGAAGGTGTGAATTTCGTCCAAGGGAGAGGCCCTCCTTATATAGCCCTACAAAGTCTCCGAGACATGGCATAGTGGTTGAATTTATTCCTCCTTCAAACGTGGTCCATGTATTGGGGGTGGGAGACTCATTATGATGTCTTCACTAGCCAAAAGACTCCTCCAAACGTTGATGTCCTTGGATGCTCAAACAACATTCCACAAATTAGGGGATTTTGTCACCAATGGTGGACCAAATAGTTGAATGGCATCTTCCCATGAATTTGACTTGGTCCAAGAGTATTTGGACTCCTCCAAGTGTCATTGGGTTTGATTAGTTGCTGCCCTTGTGTGCCAAGCCCATTAGTTGGCCCAAATTCTTCACATTGCACAATTAGGCCCTAAATGATTTCCCCAACGGCCCACGACGAATTTCCCTTAACCCATTGCCATTTTTGGGCTCATTGCAACCATTTAGCCCAACTTTACCTCAATGTAGCCCAACAACTCCAAATAAGTTCCCTTTAAGCTCAACACGGTGCATATGCTCCAATTAGGCCAAACCGGGCTCAATTATGATGCTTCGAGCAAAACCTATTTCCTTCGGCCGTTTGTGTCCATACCACTCTATTATGGTATATTTATAACTGCTGGTATCTTCACATGGTCATCCGATCACCCGGAGTGCCTCAAATCAATACTCGCTCCAAACTAGGTCAAAACAAGCTTAGAATCGCTTGTTCCTGCCATATATGGATATTTCACTCCGTCACCGCTTCTTCTTCATTTCCATGTTATTCCGACATCATGAAGTCGTCTATAGACAATAGGCATGATGTTCTAGTGATGCGGACGCCCAATTAGGCTTGCCAACAATGACAACATCATAACATTCCAATGGAAACAACAGTTACGCTTCACTTGTCTACGGCCCCATTGCCTATGACAGTTCGTCTAAGGATGTCACCTATGACCAAGGACATTATCCTTCGCTTGCCTACAACCCTGTTGCCTACGACAGTCTGTCTAAGGACGTCACATGTGTCCAAGGACGTATCCTTCACCACTCTACGGCCTCATTGCCTAGGAGAGTCTGCCTAAAGACATCACCTATGTGCAAGGATGTATCCTTCACCTGTCCATGGCCCCGTTGCATATGACAGTCCGTCTACGGACGTCACATGTGTCCAAGGACGTATCTTTCACCACTCTACGGCCTCGTTGCCCACGACAGTCTATCTAAAGACATCACCTATGTCCAAGGACGTATCCTTCACCTGTCCACGGCCCCGTTGCCTACGACAGTTCATCTAAGGATGTCACCTATGTCTAAGGACATTACCCTTCACCTGTCTACGGCCCCATTGCCTATTACAGTTCATCTAAGGATGTCACCTAGCCTATGACAATCCGTCTATGGACGTCACATGTGTCCATGGACGTATCCTTCACCACTCTACGGCCTCGTTGCCTAAGAGAGTCTACCTAAAGACATCACCTATGTCCAAGGACGTATCTTTCACCTATCCACGACCCCGTTGCCTACGACAGTTCATCTAAGGACATCATATATGTCTAAGGACATTATCCTTCACCTGCCTACGACCCTGTTGCCTACGACAGTCCGTCTACGGACGTCACATGTGTCCAAGGACGTATCTTTCACCACTCTACGGCCCCGTTGCCCACGACAGTCTGTCTAAAGACATAACCTATGTCCAGGGATATTATGTTTCACCTGTCTACGGCTCCATTGCCTACGACAGTCAGTCTAAGGTCGTCACCTAAGTCCAAGGACATTATCCTTCACCTGTCTAGGGCCCCGTTGCCAACAACAATCCTGGTTAAGGATGTCACCTACGTCCAAGGACATATTCTTCAACCGTCCTACAACCCCGTTGCCTACGACAGTCTGTCTACGGAACACCACCTATGTCCAAGGACATTTTCCTTCGCATATCTACGGCCCCATTGCTTGCGACAATCCGTTTAAGGATGTCACCTATGTCTAAGGAAGTATCTTTCACCTGTCCACGGCCCCGTTACCTACGATAGTTCGTCTAAAGTCGTCACCTATGTCCAAGGACATTATCCTCCTCCTGACTAGGGCCCTGTTGCCTACGACAGCCCGTCTAAGGACATCACCTATGTCAAAGGATATATCCTTCACCCGTCTACGGCCTCGTGGCCTACAACAATCCGTCTATGGACGTCACCTATAGTGCAAGGACATCCTTCACCAGTCCACGGCCCCGCTCCCTATAACAGTCCGTATATAGACGTCACCAATGTCTAAGGAGACAACCATAGCCAGGCCAAAACCACGGCCCCAGCTGCCTACGACAGTCCGTGTATAGACGTCCCCAAACTCCCTCACCCGTCTATGGCGTCATTCCCCACTACAATCCATCTAAGGACGTCCCCTATCTCAGAGGCAATATCCCTTAGTCGTTTACGAAGCCCGTTGCCTACGACAGTCCGTCTATGAACGTCACCTATGTCCAAGGACATACATATCCTTTACCAGTCTACAGCCCCGTTGCTTACGACAGTCCATTTAGGGACGTCACCTATGTCCAAGGATGTATCCTTTACCAGTCTACAACTCCGTTGCCTTCGACAGTCCGTCTAAGAACGTCATCTATGTCCAAGGACATATCCTTCACCCGTCTATAATCTTGTTGCCTACAATAGTCCGTCTAACGACGTCATCTATGTCTATGGACATATCCTTCACCCATCTATGGCCTCGTTACGCACAACAGTCCATCTATGGACGTCACCTATGTCCAAGGGCATATCCTTCACCAATCTACAGCCCCATCGCCTACGACAGTCCCTCTAAAGACGTCACCTATGTCCAAGGACATTACGCTTCACCTGTCTACGCCCCCGTTACCTACGACAGTCCTTCTAAGGATGTCCCCTATATCCAAGGACATTATCCTGCACCCAACCCCGTTGCCTATGACAGTCCGATTAAGGACATCAACTGTGTCTGAGGGCGTATCCTTCACCTCTCTACGGCCCCGTTGCCTACGACAGTCCATCTAAAGACATCACTTATGTTCAAGGACGTATCCTTCACCTGTCCACGGCCCCATTGCCTACGACAATCCGTCTAAGAACATCACATATGCCCAAGGACGTATCCTTCACCTGCCCACGGCCCCGTTGCCTACGACAGTCCGTCTGAGGACGCCAATTATGTCAAAAGACGTATCCTTCACCGGTCCACAATCTCGTTGCCTACGACAATCCGTCTATGGACGTATCATTCACCGGTCCACAGCCCCGTTGCCTACAACAGTTTATCTACGGACGACACCTATGTCCAATAACATATCCATCACCAGTCCACAGCCCCGTTGCCTGCGACAGTCCGTCTAAGGATGTCACTTGTCCAAAGATGTATCCTCCACCTATCCACGGCCCCGTTGTCAATGATAATTCATCTAAGGTCATCACCTATGTCCAAGGACATTATCCTCCACCTGACTAGAGACCTGTTGCCCACGACAGTCCGTCTAAGGACATCACCTACATCCAAGGACATATCCTTCACCCATCTACGACTCTGTTGCGTACGACAGTCCGTCTATGGACGTCACCTATGTGCAAGGACATATCCTTCACTAGTCCACAACCCCGTTGCCTACAATAGTCCGTCTATAGACTTCACCTATGTCCAAGGAGACATCCTTCACCAGTCCACGTCCCCAGTGCCTACGACAGTCCGTCCATGGACGTCACCTACGACCAGGGACATATCCCTCGCCCGTCTACGACGTCCTTGCCTACTACAGTCCGTCCATGGACGTCACCTTCAAGTCGTGGGGTTCTCTCTGCCCCAACTGAACCATAGGGTTTTTCTCATCCGCCAAACCATAGAGTTCTCTTTCCTCTTGCAAGCCGCAGGGTTTTTCCCGCCTCACCTTGAGCCGGAGGGTTCTTGTCGTTTCATTTCAAGCCGTAGGGTTCTCCTTTAGCCTCTTCCCAACTGTAAGGTTCTCCTTTCCACAATTCAAGCCATCTAGTTCTTTTTGTCTCAATGTGGCGATGGGGGATCATAGTCCGAACCACCGACTCCGATACTATTCCGAGCTACGAAAGGGCATTTGTTGACGCCAATTTTCATTGCCCTAGGAGGGAAATTGGACTTTCAACAAAATAAACTCACTTTCAAACTTTCATTGACTAAGTTAATGGAAAATTAACATTTTCAGAGCCCGTTAACATATTCCAAGCCCTAGCTCAATAACTTTTTCCGGGCCCATGACTTGTTTCCTTTGTTGGGAAGCTTTTTGGGCCCATGGCCCAAGGGTTTTCACCCTTTATAAGCAAAAACTATAGGGTTTTGCAAAGGGAGGGGAGGGATTCTCAAAAGAACACAGCTGCACAAGAGAGAAAAGAGAAGAGAAAACTAAGGTTACTCCTCCCTCCATCACCCCCTAGCAACTACAGGGTCTGATTTTCTCATGGAGATATGTAGGAAACCTATTAGATGGGTCCGGCCCCTAACAACCTTAACAAGCCCTAACCATCCTCATCCCCTAATGGCCTGTAATAGCCATTGTTCATCAGCTTTTCATCATCCTCTATCTTCACTCCAAATTGGGTCTACGGCCGTGTTCTTCATCACTCACCATCTGTTCATCCGTGTTCTTCACGTTTGGACCTACGGTCCATTTTCAGATATGTATTGCCCAGCTGAAATTTGAGTGCAATTGACAAACTTAAATTTTCTATGACATTTAGAAATAGAATATACCTAAAGAGATGCTAGTCTCAATCCAGTGGCGATGGCATTGTGAAACTCTGGCCAGGATATAAGTTCTTGTATATATTCCTTATGTTTCGGCCTAAAGTTGCCTGTCAGATAAAGAATTAAGCATGTAAGACAGGAATAAGATAATTACATATACAAATGAAATTTTAGAACTTGCAAACATTTAAAAAACTAAAACCAGCAAGGTCAAAACATGGACATACTATTTATTGAATGCGAGTAAAAAGAGATGGAAAACTAAGAATCAAATATTTCTCACAAGTCAACGTTCTCATACTAAAATCCAAGATTGTTAGAGCAACCAAATCTGCTAAACAAAATAACTGGTGTTGTGGATGTGGAATAGTTGTATACAATTTAAAATGGATCCTTGCAAACTTACTCGTGGCTCCAGGATGGATAGAAGAGCTGTGCAAATGCAATTAAGCTTGGATCTGATGAGAATGTACTCACCAACTGATCAACTGTCACTGGATCTGTTCCACTCTGTCTCGCCCTTGCAACTTGGTATGCAAGCTCTTACACTGGCCAGAATAAATAACTAAAACACACCAGAAAAAATTTTACTATATGAATATGATGGTTAAACTAAATTTTAAATGATTAAAACATGACTAAATTAAACCTTATGCATTGCTTGTGGAAGCAGTGACTGACCCTACGGGATCATCAATTTATGAACAAGCTCTGACCATCCACTTAATGTACAGAAAATAGTAGAATTAATTGGGTCATTTTTGCATCAATGTCCACTAGAATGCACCTGTGAATGGATAAAACTTCAAATTGCTTTCATGTCCATATTAATTAATAAACATAATGTGGAGTTAATTATACTACCTTCAAGAACAGGCTCCATCCCTTGAGACTAGTATCAAGGATGACAAAATTACAAAGTTTTCAACTACACATAATACATCAAAAGTAAGTTTCAGGTAAACTGGAAAATCAAAAACAAAACATAGTATTAGATGATTATCTCAAATCAAACAGCATTTAGTTAGTGTTAGTTTGGGCGCCTTCATCCCAAACCAATTGGCAATGGGTGATGTAAACCCAAGATCTTATTAATTAAAATGCAAGGCTTTAATTTCTTGATGTGGGACAACATTCTCAACAGTTGGAACCCATACATGATAGCAACTGACAACTCTTCCTACCATCCATCGAACTTCTCAACTCTACAAGTCGACGAAGTCGTGCAAAGCTAGTAAAATCCCCCCTTAAAACATTGACATTTAAGCCTGGACGACAATGAAAAGTTTATATAATCCACAAAGCCTTTTTATGGAAATTTAATCAAAGCTTGCATAACAAGAACAAAAACTCGTCTCCGCATCAGTTTACTTAATGGTAACTTCAAGATAGGTAAGTCTGTGTCAACATCAACTGTCTGAATCTCCCAGGGTTCAATAGTAAGGACAGATAGATGCCTGAATGCATTCAAACATGTATGAAGGGAAAACTGCAAAATAATTTCAGAATGTAACCTACAATCGTTCATTAACATGATCATGACTATAGTTTGGACCTCCATATGAAGGGATTATTGAAACATAAACATTGCAAGACATCTTAACAGCTAATGCTTCATATCCCTGGAAAACAGCTTGCAAAATGTTTTGAACAAGAAATAAATATCATATTGAACATTATGGGGGAAAAATTGGCACATATTAGTCCAATATTGACAAAACAAAAATAGACTAATATGAACAAATCCTTAACAAAACCAAGTGGAACTTCATACAACTTCAAACGTTTCCACAAATTTCTCAAGAAGAAATAACAGAAGATAACAATAGTTGTTGTTTGGTACAGTGGGTAAGCATCGATAAAGAGTAATCAGCAGAACAATAATAGAACCATTACGAGTGGAAGGTCTGTATGCTGCCCCCACCCCAAAAGAAACAAGAAACAAATAGCAAAAATGGCACTGGAAGACAACAAAACTCAATAATAGGCTGAGGCATTGGACATAAAACACAATTAACAAGTGCATGTGATGGGACTGGAAGATTAAAATAACAAAAATGGTACCATGCGTGGAAAGAAAGCATACTTACTTTTTTGCCTTCTTTAGCTGAACAATTTAATGAATGTGTTTGGAGCTGAAACAGTTTCCAATGCGAACCATCGGTAACAGCTTTCATTCAGACAGTCAAACTAACAGAAATTTAAAAAGAAAAAAGTAAAAAAGGCTGACCAATAACACTATAACTGGAGGCTTTCTTGTCGATTTGGTCTCTTTAACTCACGCGTCAAATATATGCAGCACCTGCAATAAATCGTTAGCACAAATCAAAAATGAATTTTCACAAAGTACACCCTATATAAGTTCCTTTTAATAAGCGAAATCCATAAAACTTTGAGCTATTGAAATGGTCATAGGAAGGTCAAATGGAGGTTAACATCTCTTACCATGATAAATGACCACTACTTTTCACAAGTCCGCCGTTTTGCATTACAGCGCTCGATCACTTCAAGCTACAATACCACTTCAGAGCTTCAGTATTCTCCCTAAATAAATGGAACATCCATTTCATGAAGCTTATAAAGGAAATTCATAAAGGAACTAAAATCAAGAAGAACCAAAGTAGAAAAAATTCCAGCAATCTTGACTAAGCTTAAGGGCTCATTTGATACATACAATGAAAAGGAATTGGGTAGAACAGAAGGTTGCTCTCAATGGATTTTATTGTTATTCCATATATACAGCAAAAGTGTTGAAGTGCACATTCCTACCATGCTCTACCTCTTTTTGAGCCAATTATTAACAACAATTTAATGAATCATTTTTGACATTGAGTGAGTATCAACAGAGAACTGTTGTAGAACTTCTTTGATTGGTGTCATCAATTTGAGAAGCTTCTCCCAAGCAAGTTGCTTTTTCTTTTGTAAGATCTGATCATAGGTGAAATCCAATCCCTTCGCTTCGCGCCAGGCTTGGAAACCGTAAGTCAGGCTCCCTTCGCCTCTCGGAAGCGAGAAAGCGAGCAGCAAGCTGAACCCTCTCTACCACCATATATGAAATATGACTTGTCTTATTTTCAATCCTCCCTCCTCCCTTCAACAGATCCGTAAGGGCAGATCTGGTAGCAAGAGCAAACAGAGAAATTATCACCTAACAAAGGTAACAAATGACATATGGAGCAAGCAGCATACTGAAATTTTCAATACGACAACCTTTTTTTATTTGAAAACAGACAACAAAAGATGATAGCATGGGCAGGGAAAACCAAGCCATACTAACAATCACGAAGAGCAATCGAGCTACTACATACAAAACAAACATTACCTTTAGGACTCTGGGTGTTGCCAAATAACTGAACCCCCCCCCCAAAAAAAAAACGAAAAGAAAGAAATAATAAATTAAAATAATAAAAATATACTAAATTTCAACAGTAACAGAATAAAGATATAATTTAGATTACATATGAAACCAAGTAAAATCCAAAACGGAGGGCAAAACAAGACATCCTCCTTAGAAGCACGACAATCAATCGAGATTTCAAGCACCGAATTACAGTGATACATGAATTGGACTCACTGAGAAAAATTATGTACAACAACTGCATCTAAATACATAACATCATGAATAAATAAGTTTTCAAAATTTTTCGAAATACCCGATGAGAAGCATTTTGTATCATAATATGAGGTATGCGGTTGCAGAGAGCATGCTTTAAAAGATTTGTGTGCTTCTATTTTGAGTTTGATGTTAGAGGACTATCGGGCATAAGATTGGCAAATCATAAAGTATTCAAAAGTTAATAGTTACAATGCAATTTAATCAAATGGCTAACTTTCGATCAGAACCTTACAAATCAGAAAATGTTGGCCAACTCATAAGAAGATACTTCGATCCTTATAGTCCTAAAACACACATGGATATATGACGAATTCAACTAAGCATGTCATGCAGATTTAACTCACAAATTTTAGAAAATACATTGCTCCAAAAGTTGAACAGTATGAAGTAATAAAGAGATAGACAATGTCAAGTTAAGAGACTTGGTTCCTTGCCTGTAACTTATGGAATTCTCACATACTGAGATACCACTACTTAATAGCTGCAGCCAAAACCAAGTGTTGTATCCAGATCAAATGCTGAAGGCTCCTCAAATTCAAACAGATGCATTCATATTCTCATCCTACGATGTAATATTTTTATCCACCAATGTAAATGAATGCTCATCCACAAGATGAGCAGTATACGAAGGTGAATATAGCACTAGAGATGTCACCTTCTTGACAAAAGAGTAGAATCTGTCCACCAACTCTACAATTCCAAGCAACGCCAAGATAGTAGTGCATGTAACTAGCATCTAAATATAGGCGGAAGCTCCTTAGATGCTACATTTTTGGCCATGACAGCTCCCTGGAACAACAAAGCACAAAGGCATTAACAACAAATGCCTCGGGGATTGAGGGAGAAAGTAACAAATAGAAATGAAAATTATTTTACAACCTGGGAATCATCAAAGAAACCACGAGCCATCAAAATCTGCCCAAACCATATCAGTCACCATGGGATTATTCAAGCAGATGCATGCATTTTGTCCTCACCGTCATAAATGAATGCACATCCACGATTAAGGTGGGCTACAAAAGAAAAGACAGCTCAGGAACCATCACCTTCTTGACAAAAGAGTAGAATCTGTCCACCAACTCTGAGGCTCCAACCATACATTTAGTGGCACCTTATTTGCAGAAACAATGATGACCACTGGAACATAAAAATACTGGTTTCAGTGCATTGAGAAAGGTGCAATAACACTGACCTCAAGTGTAATCCAGTCACTCCAACCTGTTTTTCGCATTTGATTATATAAGCATCATGGATTCCAATCACCCTAAGCAAACTCAACTGGAAATTTTCTTTCCCAAAAGAAGTGCAATAGAACAAAATTTATGAATAACTCATCCCCGTAATTAACTGGAATGCTCAATTTCAAATCAAACAATGGATGAAGTGGATGACTTTTTAATTGACCATGCAAGTCGAATATGTTCAACAGATCCATGAGATTATTAAATTTCTATTTGCCTAAAACTTTACAGAACAACTTAGGCATGAATTCAAAGCTTCAAATCACAAATAGCAGCAAAGTAATACCAGAAGGTAGACTAGCCCTGCGCCCCTCTAAGAGCTTTGGTCACTCGATGGAACGACCACCAGAGGTTTAGCTTCACTCAAAACTACATCAAGATTCCATAGATGACTGAAATGCAAAGAAAGAATTTGTTTTAAGATCTTACTGCAGTCATAGTGATCAAATAATTCTGCACAACTAACAAAAATTAAATGGAGCATCAACATGGACAAATATTTCACTTGAAGTTAACCATGACTCAACAATCTCCACAGTCATTTCCACATAAATCATTCAAAAATGTGAAAAAAAGGGATGAGCCCATACATAAAGCTTAATTTATAACCAGTACATTAACTATCACTAAATCATCCTTACCAAACTGCATAGAGCACAAAGACAAAACCCTCGACCGACGAATCAATCTGGCTATTCAAAACTCGTGCAGGAAACGCAAGAAGGAAGTGCGACAAGACAAAAGCAATATGCAGGGTGGAAGTTATGGAAATCTTTTAGAACTGTGATTCAGACCTTGAAATCCCACTTGTGTGTATAAAGTACATCCATTAACACATGAAATCATCTTTACAAAACCGCAATACAGACATAAATCCCTAATAACAGCCCAGCAACTTACAGTAACAGTCCCAAAACACAGAAGAAACAAACATTCCAGTAATGGACAAGAGAAAAGTTACAATAACAACCACAAAACACATAAAGAACCAACAATCAAGTAATAAATTAGAAAGCTATATTATTATATTTGTGTCATTAGATGCAACAATTGCATACCTGTACAAAATTCAATAAAAACAATAGCTCTAGATCCCTGAAAACATAATGTTTGAGGCTGAAATAGCATAGCCCTCCCTTTTCCAGCACGTTATTGCTGCCACTTCTACAACCTATTTCACCCAATTGAAGAATTACAAATTTTAAATTGCAAATTACGAAGAACTTGAAGAAACTGAGAATTATAAAAACAATGCTGCATATAGTAACAATGATATTTGTCAGTGGAATCTGGAGAGTTATGGCCAGTACACCTATAAGTCCTATTTCAATCAACTGAGCAAGGTCATCTATCTCTACCTCTAAGGTCATAAAGTGAATTGGAATACAAAAATCCCTCAAAAAACCTAAATACATTTACCTGCAAAATGACCTTGAAAAGGGTTAATAGCTATGAATTTTTGCAAATGAGGACTCACAAAATGATGTCGCAGAAGGTGTGATATGCTACCAATATGTAGAGCCACCAATGATCACTTCTTCTTTCAACTTGAGTCACAGCCTACTTGCTCAGTCATCCCAAAGAACACTTCCCCACCCCACAAGAAAAGGTCTCACCACAGCTGTTGGCGCATTGCCCCCTCTTCCTGGGTAATTTGAGGTAAGCTTCTAAATAGTTTCAGGACTACTTGGGCAAGCCCCAATACTGCGATGGGGCTGTTGGTTTTTATATATTGCCGTATGGGAATATATTCCAATTTTACAAGCTACAAAAGATGGGTGAAATGATGTACCCAATAAATGCTGTCCATTGCCATCCCAACAAGAAGTTCCTTGACCAACCTGAGTCATCCCAAAGAACACTTCCCCACCCCCTAAGAAAAGGTCTCACCACAGCTATCGGCGCATTGCCCTCTCTTCCTGAGTAATTTGAGGTAAGCTTCTAAATACTTGTAGGACTGCCTAGATAAGCTCCAATACTGTGATGGGGCTGTTGGCTTTCACATATTGCCGTATGGGAATATATTCCAATTGTACAAACTACAAAAGATGGGTGAAATGATGTACGCAATAAACGCTGTCCATCACCATCCTTACAAGAAGTTCCTTGACCAAAATATCCTTTATTGCAGACTAACGCAAACAATCCGTATCACAACCAACAAGCCTTACAACGCCCAATCCACGAAAAAAATGAAAAGCATAAAACAGCCTAAATATCAATATAATCCACACCCTTGCTTAAGCAATGAAAGAGCAGTAAACAATCAATACAAAGCATGCAACGGTATTTAAGCCCTATCACTACAACTAAAGGGAAGATTCTACTCTAATGATTAAGAACAATTTAACTATTTTCTGATTATTACTCAATAGTGCAGCATACAAGAAAGGGGAAATTAAAAAATGCGTAATTCACTACGAATTCCATCTTTTAACAATTTATAAAGTTTCAGGATCATTAAGATAAACCAGCTCAACATGCTACTTTAAAAAACAGAGTCCATGCAACCCCCTAGGGAGGGTGGTGAAAACTACCAGAAACCAAAATAAAACAAATATAAGAAACAGTAACCAAATCGAACATCATTGCACTGCAATTCCCCAAACAAAAACATACACTGATCCTTTACAAACCAAGTAGGAGGAAAAAAAAAAAATTGCTGATCCATGCAACAAAATCTACAATGATGGTATCACCAAAAGCCGTGCAGGAAAGTACTTGAATGACAAATTAAAATGTGTCAAAATGACATCAGTAACTAAAAACATTATAAAGAGTACCTAAGCAATAGTAATAACAAAAAACTATACCTCGTCTGGAGCTCACTCTGCTTGGAGTCTGCACCCATCAAAGAAGAAAGCAATAGAGTTGAACTCAATTGATTGTCCATCATGGTAAGCACTCATGAGCTTCTTCAGCTAGGGTGCTTCGTATGATCTTAAAGAACACCCTCCTGCAATTAATAAAATGGGCACAATCATAACAGAAACAAAGGAATATTGGATACAATTTAAAAACATCCAAGACATATGCAGCAGCAACAACCAGACCAGTAGCAACTGCAAACCACCATGTGGAACAAAGCCTTAGTCATGCTTGAACTCATTGATAAAAATTATGTGCAACAACTACATTTTTTTAAAAATTTTTCAAAATACTCGATGAGACGTATTTTGGATCAATAATACCATCTACAAAGACACTATTTACCAACAAAAAAAAAAACAAAGACTGTAAATCTAAACAATTAACAAACATGAAAAACGATGAACGTAGATATCAACATTGAAGCTTTGATAGCATTTGAGCAGACCCAGCTGTGACTACCAGGAAAACAGCTAAACCCCATCAACCACACAATGAAGGACATGATGGAGTCCAATAACTCCACTAGACCGACAGGTTTTGAAAATGTTGATCTAGTTAAGAACCATCTGTTGTTAAAGTAATTCTCATAAGTGTTCATTCTGTTTTTCGTTTTCCTTTTTTTTTTTTTTTTTGTTGGAGGGTGGTGCTAGAAAGAGTAAAACATAAAGAGATGTTGCCAAGATAGACTCTAAAAATGACAAGCAAAGACCAAAAGAAATTAGTAAATATTCTTATAATCTGCTGTAGTCAGCCTATAGAACTTTCTAAAGTGAAGAGAAACTAATCTTCAACCAAGAAGCTTTAAATTGTGGTCAACCATGGCGAACATGAGAACAAAGAATTAATAAATCATAAAATAAGCTTCAAACCATGAGGATGATTACCAATGGTATTCTCACAAGTTTCCAAGAAAATCCAACTAGGACAAAAGGACAAAACACGTCACATCTAAAATGTTGGGCCCATATCATAAAGCTGACCATTCTTCACACTCACATTGCACTATGCCCATGTAGCCTATTATGGCATCTACTCTATAGTAAGAACAAGGGGACTATGTTTTGGGGATTGCCCATTATAACAATACGTCCAACTCCATCTTGTATTGCTAAGACTTGGGCTGATCAATAGCCCAATAAATCAAACACCAAGCCTCAATAAGCATGCAACTATTTAGATGCCACTAAAAGTTTTCAAAGAAAAACCTACATTTTATAGAGTACACCGAATAGGAAAATCGCATAACAAAAAATAAAACTACTGAAATAAAACTTTCCAAAATAGAAATGATCCAAAAAACTTCAAAGGAATCGGCAAGCAAAGAATATATGCTTGTTATATATTACCATAAGGGGAATGCGCTTGCTAACCCATATTGTTATTTCAGCAAAATTCTCCATTATCTTCAATTTTGCCCTCTCCTCAACAAAAGTTAACTAAGAAGAATAAATACAAGAAATCATTTCAATTGGAGATAACACAAAAATTTAAGTATAAACTACCAAAAGGAAGCTCCACAATGTCATCGGTCAAATTTTTATTAAAAAAACAAAGAATATACCAAAATCAATGACACTAAAAGAATATCAATCCAGACTAGGCACCGATCTAGTGGATCTTTCAAAAATCAGATTTGAAGACATTGAACCTCCATGAGTCTTCAAATTATGAATATACAGATTCGGCAGATTATTATCCTGTGGGCTGTGCCTAGTTTCTCATTTTGGGCTAGATACCTCACGTAGGTAAAATAATATCCTAGAAGAAAAGGTGACATGTTGGTAAATTTCCTTTATTTCTTTGCTCTAGTAGTAAACTAACTGGAAGAGATCATACCAATGCGATGGTACGAGAGGGAGTGATATACATGCTACTCTGGCTCTAAAGATGGGGAAAGAAAAGGGCTCCTAGTTTCATTTGAATTAAAGGAGCCATGATTAAAATTCACATGTACATATTATCAGCGATAACAGGTATTTCATAACTAATTATCAATGATAGCATGTACATGTTATCTTCACAATATTGACTGCAACTAGGAAACATAAGAGATCATTATTAGAAAGAAACGACCGGTACAGTTTCTGATATACATAGTATTGCATTCATGTACGTTAAAACAACTAAAACTTAAGAATATACCAGCCTCTTTTCATTAGCAAAACAGTAATAGAAGAAATTTTTGCTTGCACATAGCTGCCAGGTGAACTAGCATGTTGCCAAATGAAACAAAAATATAACTTGCACACACACACACACATATATATATATATATATGTATAACATACAAACACACTGTAATATTAAACTTCTACACACAACTTACGGTTACAAGTTTCTCATGAAAGGGAAATGCAGAACAGACACACGGGTATTTCCATAATGATATTCATATTTCTAGCTACTTTTTGAAAAATAATAAAAAGAGACTTCTAACCAAAAAGAAACTACTGGTACAGTTTCTGATATACATAGTATTGCATTCGTGTACATTAAAACAACTAAAACTTAAGAATATACCAACCTCTTTTCATTAGCTAAAATAGTAATAGAAGAAATTTTTGCTTGCACATAGCTGCCAGGTGAACTAGCATATATGTATGTATAACATACAAACACATCCTAATATTAAACTTCTACACACAACTTACAGTGAAAAGTTTCTCACGAAAGGGAAATGCAGAACAGACACATGGGTATTTCCATAATGATATTCATATTTCTAGCTGCTTTTTGAAAAATAATAAAAAGAGACTTCTACCAAATTAATTCTTTGCCTATTACATTGATTGATGTCAACTTGGCTATGAATATATATCTATATACACACACACACACACAAAAAAATGGGTAAGAGATACGTGCAGACATCATTTTTGGGCGTTTCACTTCAGCGTACATAAAAATTTTAGTGAACCAACTTTGTTTTGTGCAGTCACGCCTCATATCCACCACTCTCTCTTTCTCCCTCTCTCTATAAACAAATATATGCACATACATATATAATGTGAGTGTTTAATGGTTACCTGCACTAAGACACACTCAGACCATCCAAGCGAAGCACAGTCAGGCCTATCTCCAGCTGAGAAAATACTTAAACTGCTTTTTTCAACCGCAATTGACAGCAGAATTGTTTCAAAAGCCCCAATTTAAAATCTGAAGCATAAGAGGTAGTGCACCAGTACAAACCTTGAACTCTAGAACTGCAGAATTGGATTCCATTATTTTATTTGTGACGCTTCGAGCAGCATCTTGTGCCCAGCAACAGAATGTTTACAATTATAAATTTCCAAAACATATTAAAATACGAATATCTAAAATGGCAATTAGAGTAACCAAAAGAACCTTTAGATGTTCCAGCTCAAAGGTCATCTGACAGTGCTTATTAACTCCCTCGGAAGACCCATTGCAATTGATCCAGAGGGGAAAAAAAATTTTAAAGAAAAATTAAAAAACATAGCAACAATAATGCAATGAAATCAACTGGAATTTGTAATTTTGCTAAAAACAGTAAATGAAGAAGAATCATTTTTAGCAAAACTATATCATTGCACTTGAAATATAGGGTGAAGATATCTGAGTAGTAGGAAAAGGATGAGAATGAGCCAAAAATAACAAAAATGTAATAATCAGTAGAAAAAAATACAGCACAAACAACTTAGCTTCAAAATAGGACAACTATTAACAAAATTACACAATAAGTTATATTGTAATTAAACATTTGTGTAAGTGTGAGAAAAGTACCATTGAATGAAATTGATTTCAGTGAACTGCATGAACACCAATAGTGCTCCACTTACCTGCAACAGGAAATATCAGTCATTCCAAGTAAAAATAAATGAAAAATAAAAAATAAATAAATGAAAAATAAACAGGTCAGGCATAGTTTCAACAATATGCCTTATTCCCTCAATGCTGAAATTCGTGAATCCAGCTTCATACCCCACACCCCCCCCCCCCCCCCCCCCCCCCCCCCGGCTTCTCTACCCCGGTCCACCAAACAAAAAAATAGACCCAAGCCCGGAAATTAATAATAATAATTGAAACGTGGCAAAAAAATTTACCAACGGCAATCAATCAATCTGAAGCCATTTTAGAAGGCCATTTATCATCAGACTGAACAAGCTTCCACAAATTAAAGAGCTGGTTGCTACTATGTTAACCTATGTTTTAACAGGACGTGGAGCAGTGGAATATGTGAAGCCTGATGGAATAAGGAGTCATCTGTCCTAATGAAACAAAATACTGGTAATAGTAAAACTAATTACAACGCAAGGATCTTCTATAAGAGGCGAACTTTTAGTAAAGAGGATTACACACTTCTACCAAAGAGGATTGCATTGCGGAAGACAAGATATCCCCAAAACCCTAATCATCCAAACTGTGATTAATAATTTGAAACCCCACTAATTAACGCATGAAATCATCTTCATCAAAACCCTAAACAGATGAATGCATTAGAACATGCAAAATTCTAATAATACGTTGATTGCAAAAGGAAAGCAAGGCGGAAAAATATTGCGATTGTAAAAGCTAAAAGAAAATGGAAGACGAAGGCGAACGGAAGATCAAAGGAGTTACAATTTCAAATGTGTTCTGGATCTCGCCGGTAATGAACCTTCATGGCTGTCCTCCACGTTCCTCATCCTCTCAGAGGGTTAGGGCTCCTCCACCATGGAATCATCCCCAATTTTCCTCCCACCCTTCATTTCCTTAATCTTCAACATCGATCTTGCACTCGATCTTGGATCTCGGGCTTCGAGTCCGTACAGGCACCACCGAGTGTCGCGTCTGACTCTTGATCTCTCGAATAAGGCGCCGTCGCCGGCATTGATCCAGGCCCGTTCGTTGGCCCATAATTCTTTCTCCTTCTCCATCCTGGCCGCCTCGCGATTCCTCCGTTCCTCATCGCTGGCCATCCTTTCTCGCTCCTTGTGCTCCAGAGTCGCCAATATTTTCTCTAGCCACTGCTCCTGTTTCTCCATCAGCCGCCAATATTTTCCTCACCGTAAACCCTTTCTCGCGACAACCCCCTCTCCGTCGTCGGGTTCTTCCTGATTATCCTCATGGATCAAAGCCGTGTAGCGCCGCCTCTTCACCGCCATCGGAGCCGGCGACACAGAATCAACCACGCCGTCTTCTTCTTCATCATCATCATCATCATCGGAGAGAAGAAACGCATTTCAAGGGTTTATGCCCAAAGAGAGTTCATGACATCATTCTATAAGGAGAGAGCTTCAAGAACGTCGAATTCATTGAGCCGTAACGGCTACATTCTATTAGTCACGTGCAATTTACAGCTGTGCTGTGCGGGATGTTGACGTGCGGACAAAAATGCCCGTCTAGCTATTTTCAAATGTTAAACTTAAATAAATCATCATATAATTGGTTTCATGCTACATATTCAAAATTCAAATCATAGAAAATAAAATAAAAACAAGCAAGTATTTGATACAGAAATCAGAGAAAATGAATGGTAGGATTATTTAAATTGATAAATTTGTGAAGCTTTTAATTCAAATAAAAGATGGGTGCTAGTAGGAATTGATTAGGGCAGTACGTTAGGATAGGGAGTTCACAAATATCTAGAACTTGACAAATGATTAGATGAAAGGAAAAACAAAAAGGATTTGATTCGCTGCAGATATACTTTGCCAACATTATGTGCATACTTCTAAAATTAATTTGATATCTATGAATTTAAATAACATTAGAAAAAAGATGTGTGATATTTTTTATGAGATTTGAAATTCTAAAAACATATTAATCTAAGGTTTGAAACTTATGTTTTCCTAGTTTGACAAGTTTTTAAAGTACTAAAATATACCACTAGCATGAAATCAAATACTAAAAATAAATATATTTACATATTTTTAATGTTAGCTTTTTTTATTGAGAATGTTCATATTATCTTTCTATGTGTACACCGATTTTGTTTTGGCAGGTTTGTTTAATCCATAAAAGCTAATTCATTTGTATCAAAATATAATTTATGGTAAATTACGTTTTTCACCCCTCAAACTTGGGTTGGGTCACACAAAATTTCAAAAGTTGTTTTTTAGTAGCGTAAACCTTAAACCACAAAAGACGAAAGGGGCTTAGGGACGGCGAGGTGAAGGACCATGGGAATTTGCTACAAAAAAATTTAAGTAAATTTGAATTGTTTGATTTTGTTTAAAAACCGTTTAAATGAATATCAGCATTGATATGAATTATATAAAGATTGGTGTATCTTAATATTTTTTTATGCTCTTCTAATTGGTACAATTTGAATTTTCAAATCGAAACTCATATGAGCTCCATAGGGTTGGCTAAATTATTTACATATCAATTGTCACCGTTTACAAGTTATATTATAAGCTTAAATTTGAATTGACTATATATTAACTAATGATGAGATTCATTCATCGCACAAGTTTCAAATCTAGTATATATATATATATAAACGGACCGTTAGAGACATGGTGAATTCACATACGAGCCAATTTTGCCACATGTCATAGTCTATATCACTATAACTCTAACACGAGTCATTTACTTAATAATTTTATTTAAACTCCCTATCTTTTATGCTTATCTTTAGCGCCTAAATCTACCACCATTATAAATAGTTTTTTCATGGTCATGTGACATCGTATCTAATCTAACTATATATTGTTAGATTCATTTTTCTGTGCTCTTCAATTTAAGACACACATTAAATATTTTTAGTTTTCTACTATACTCCAAATTCTTGTTATCAGATGTAAAGCATCCATAAAGTGATATGTTTTACTCCATTTTTGTGAATATTTTTAACTATAAACATGCTAACACATGGCAAAAAATTGTTTGCAAGTCAATTTGAATTCATAAACACGCCAATTTCACCTCCTAAAAATTTGCATCTCCTTGTAAACTCTTTCACTCCAATGCTAAATCTTTTCCTACCACTTAGTTATCAGGCTTATGTAATTTAAATTTCAAATTAGAACTCTTCTGTCTATTAAGTTTGCAAAAGAAAATTTCCACTTTAATTATATATGTTAAATTTATAGTTATTGATGGTTAAATGATTCGTGGATTGCACAAGCTTCAAATCTATTTTTTTTTTTTAAACATTCATCATTCTAAAATTATATCTGTGACACCCCCACCTTTCATACACTGAACAGGTATACAAGGGTGCACTCATCCATCATCCACTAAATGGTTCCCTATTATTAATACAAAAGTAGAACTATAACCAACACACTTAATACTATATTACAGAATTAGTCACATCCTGAAGGGGAGTTTAAAGTGACCAAACACATAAAAGTTTAACTACTAATAGCCCTTTGACCCATACCACCACCACCACTCTCGTACGGCAGGTTCGTACGGGACCCACTTAAAAAAGGTTTAAACCATAAGGGTGAGTGCGAATGAACACTCGGTAAGAGATAATCAATCAAGTGCATGATCAAGAAAGTTCAACACAACAAATTCAACATAGTTTACCTCGAACCATCAACCACTAAGAGACCCATAAGGTCATGAACGATGTGCCTATTTAAACCCACACACGAGGTCCAACTTTTGTGCATTAACCCAAGCACGGGGTCTACTCAACGTATCGGAGCCCGTCAACCAGCCATCACGGCTTATGCGTGCATTAACTCAAGCACGGGATCTCCCGTTCTCGCGAGTTCAAACGTAACATTCAACAATCAACATAACAAGTGGGACCGAACAATTAGGTTCAACCATGTTCAAATCAACGTTTGGGATTTCAACAATTAAAATGACAATAATTTGGTTGGTGAGTTCAAACGATTATTCTTGATTGCAGCCAAATCAACAAATCAGGCTCAAATAACAGGTGCAACCACAATCCGGATGAACAAATCAACATAGACATGCCAAATAATGTATAGAACAACAACTAGGACTAAAATACTAATAGATTCAACTGAATTTAAGAGGAATCAAGACGTTTCAATAAAAGAACTGAAATTTCTCGCAAAAGAGTAAAATCAAAGTAAAGAATGAAATTTTTCTTACAAAAAAATAGATCACCCTTACCTGGATTGATCGCGCATGCGAGATTAACCTATTCCATTCCCACGTACCTACTGCCCTTCAAGTTTTTTTTTCTTCTCTTTTTTTTTTATTCCTTCTTTTTCTTCTTTGGTTCTTCTTCCCAGCGCTCTCGGCCTCTCCTCTCTCTCACACTTCAATCTTCTTCTTTTTTTTAAACCCCCCTGTAGCCTTCATTAATTGTTATAATAATATATATTATGTAATATATATAATAGCTCACTAAGTCGGCCCCCCGTCCCCCAACACATGTATTACTTTAACTTAATATATATATATTATATTGTGTTGGAGTAATACACAATATATAATACTAATACAATGTACACATGTAAAATCTTTACCTTTCGCATCAACTATGTGCGTAAATAAATAAATCGCGTGTCGTTCGTCCACCTATTCCACTTTTTACCATAGTTTCCATTCTTGAATTATTATTGACTTTCCGATTTCGACGTTTTATCACTCCGATCATTCATTCAACCCAAATATCACATCCATCTATTAATTTTCAGTACTATATTTACCACTCATTTCAAATTAAGATTAAATGAAAATTTAGGGGTATCACAATATCAAGTTAGATTCGAAGCTCATAAAATACAAATCATTTAATTGTTAATAATTATAAGTTTAACGTATATAACTAAAGTGATACGCATAATTTAAGAGAAAAATGGGTGGACAAAATTTCTTGTGCATAATCTAAGAAAAAGAATAGTTCTAATTTGAAATGCACAATAGAAAAGATAAACATCTCAAAGAAAGAATTTAGAGAGGAGAGTTGATGATTCTTAAGTGAGTAACGTATTAAAATTATATCGCTATATGAATTTGACTCATAGCAAAATGTGTCGTCATCCAAGCTTCATCACTCTGCTATTACCTTTGATCGATTAGATGCTACTCGATATGATTTCCCGTGTTCTTTGACAACCATTTGATCAGAAAGGGAGTTAATCAACCTCAGAAAAGCTTTATTGTTGCTTTGGAGTAGGATCGATAATCATGACCCCTGACCCGCTAATGTGATAATCTGATTCAACCTAACTCGCTCATAATCTTGACTTGTGACTTGCTCAAAATCCACCCAGCCCAATTGTTATTTTTTAATTAAGTTCTTTTTAAAATCTTTTGGGGATTAAAATTGAAATTATTGCTAAATATTGATTAGTTTACGTAAAAATCCAAAGAAATATAAGTTGTACCGGTAATGTAAATCGTTGACTCGTCAACCCAGCCTGCAACCTAATTTTAACCCTTAACCCATGATCTATATTGATCCACCCACAATCCACTTGACCTATCCATTTGTCACCTTTATTTTGGAGTAATGAATTTAGCAACGTATGAGTCTTACTAAACAACCAAAACAAAATTATAAGGTATCTCTGACAGAATTGAACCCTCATTAATCCAAGTGTACATCTTCCTACTTATAACCGGTGGCACATTAATTTCAGACATTTGGTTTTTATACCAAAAGAAAAGGGAGCCAAAACACCTTACTTTTGTTGTAATTATACATCATTGGGGGAAGAGGGACACAAAGGATACACACAATATCAAGAATATATTACCCAAAATAATAAATAAAAACAATCATTTCAAAATTGTTATTTTTGTTTTTATGGGATCTATGAGGTTTGATTTAAATAATGTTACTAGACATAAGGACAGTCATTCTCTCCATTCTTAAGGGACATTTGTTTGCATTTGTTTTTACGAGATCTATGAGATCTGAATTTGGTTTGACCGAACTCCATTTCCATTCGAGAGTTCTTATGTGTTTCCACAGCCCTTTGAGACCCCAAAAAATTTATCAGCTACACCCCACCGACTCAGTCAGAGGTTTTCTTGAGACGTATCTTGATAGCTATACCCTTGAAGAAATGTTTTAACCACACATGAGAACCAAACCTTGATTTTTTATCAAATACCACCTCATTCAAATGCAACCTTGGCATCTTGGTAATACAAAAGAATCTTCGCAGGCTCATCCTACAACTGCTAGAAGAACCGGAACCTATGATGAGTTGCATGAACCACGTAGTTTCAGATTCATCCTTCACCTGTTAGAAGAGCCGAAACCTATGATGAGTTGCATGAGCCACAGAGTATCGGATTATTCGCCACGTGCTTTTAAAAAGTGTGTCCCCTGCCTCATCTCAAATCGACACATGAATTCTTAAATTAAATCTGCTTGATTGCAGAGCAACCACATCAGGAAGTTTAAATCTCAGAAGCTCAGGTAATCTGCAATGGGATGAGAGGAGAAAAATCCCTCTCAAATTCAAGCAAGAAGGAACCAAATAACCAAAACTATCAGACCACCACTACCATATTAATCACGTCTAACAATGACCCTTTCCAAAAAGACGGCATTCAAAATGGAAACAACTCATACTGCGCAACTTGGCCAATGAATTATAAAAGAGTTTGCTCAAGGGGGCTCTGTACAAAATTAGAGCACCTTAAAATGAATCTAATAACTGGCTAAAAAGCTCCATACAATGAGTCTTATGCATCAAAATGTAGATGGCTCATGTTTTCTCAACTTGGGCAATCATGCTCGAAAGAAAAAAGAGAATAAGAATGTTTAACTAAGGGGTTCTCAAATGCTGTCTTTTTACAATTTTATAGAACCTTCAAATGAGTCTGCTAAATGGCTGGAAATCAAACGCTAGGATCAGTCTTCATGTTCATCTTCCGGCTCCTGAATCTGTATTTAAAAAAGAAAAAATTTGAAAATGAAAAGGGCATTAAGAACCAGAAAGGAAAGGCAATGAAGTATACCAAAGCTGCCTACCCCTGATGACACAAGCTCAAGTGATACATAAAATTTAAATTCCGGGCAGCTTACTCAAGCTAAAAGGGCTTTACGAACCACCGTTTCAACCGCAAAGATGAACTACACATCAGCTTTATGTAATATTTATATTTTATTATAATAAGTACTGTGGTACGTGTTGTTTGGTAACAACCAAGTTTTGGTTAATAATAAGAGATAGGCATCAATGTTAAAATAGAGGCTTTAGGATGAGTAGGCGCAAAATAGAATATATATATATATATGTACATACATATATATACATATATAGACATGCAGTGCAAGTTTAGTGAACAGGAGCAGTAGATCTTATTATGGTCAACTTAGATCGTCAAACAATACTGAAGAATAAGCTTTTTGTTTGCATGGGTCAGTCATTCTTCAGCTTTCCCATTCTTGAGGACATTCTGGCCAGTAGGCTTTGTGGTGGACCCGCCTTGGTGATAGGGAGGATATAAAAAATAGATAGTTGCACTTTCCTTCACTTTGAAATTTTACACCGCCCCCAATTAAACTTAAATTTGATTTTAGGAGGGCCAAAAAAGGTGAGCGCCTAGCACGAGCTGCAATCTGTCTAAAGTGCATTAGTTGCATCCATTTTTTTGCTCTAATGGTTGGCAGTCATGCGACTCTTACTGAAGTACACTTATCATACAAGTGCCTCTTATGGCATACATTTACATGTAGTGCAAGTCTAGTGAGCAGGTGTAGTAGATTTTATTATAGTCAACTTAGATCATCAAACAATATTGAAGAATGTCTTTTGTTTGCTTGGGTCAATAATTCATAGCTATGACGGGAACTAGGACAAAGGGAGAACTTAATCATAGAATTCATGCGAGTTGAATGAAATGGATAACAGCGAGAATCTTTAGGTAATGATATGAATTTAAGCTTGAAAAAATAGTATCTATAGACCCGATATAAGGGCCAGTTTGTCATATGGAACCAAGTGTTGGGAAACTAAGAAATACCGTGAGCTGAAAATGGGTGTAGCCAAGACACGTATAAGATAGGAGAAGTGTCATCTAAGATGGTTTAGGCATGTGTTAGGATGAGCAAGATGATTGATTTGAGAACATAAGAAAGGCCAGAGTAAACCTTAAAAACATGGATTAGAGTTGTAAGAATGGGCATCAGTAGAGGGGGCAATCATAACTTGTGACCCTGCCAACCCACTCATATGATAACCCAACTCAACCTGACCCAACCCAACCCACTCATAGAATGGGTGGCAAAAATCTGGTATAATTTCCTGCTTTGCTTCCATTTAGCCAACCAAAAACTAATAAGATTACAGCATAGCCTGTTGTTTTAATTAATGTTTAAAAATGAAATATACGTTATGGTACAAAGGCACAAATGAGAAGCCAAGTTTATTTTTGGTTATCATGTCTAGTTTACATTAGTACTAAGGCATTGCCTTTGTTTTGTCCAGCAGATGAAATGTTCAGGCCCTAGCAGTTGACCAAAAATAAATAAATAAATAAATAATTGTTCAGGCACTAGCAGCAACATTTCTCTTTAATTTTTGGACAAATAGAGTTCAGCTGTGAAATCACCTAAATTAGTTTCTCCAGTGCAACAGTTAGAAAACCAATGTACTACACATAAAATCAACTCACCTGATCGAACATCATCGCTAAGTCGACCTCTTGCTTGGATTTGTTTTACAAGCATCTGATATATCAACATCCACCAATAAATGTGTAGGACAAGCAAGCAAAGTAGAAGAGTGTTGAACAGGTAATAGTAGATTGGTCCATCCACTTGGTGCTTGTCCTTGTCAAGAGTAAGTAGAACCTCATAGCTGCCACAAAAGTAGGGAAAAAATTTTGGAAGGCCCGTAAAGCTCATAATGATTGATATCTTTCAAGAAGCAAAATCTTAAATATTTCAGAATAACAAAGCAATGAAAAATTCTTAAGATACTGAATGTTAATGCTTTACTATTTTCACTGCCTACATTTCATGATCCTGACGTCTGACAGTGTCACTCTCTGAGAAGTTAGTAACATATAACTGGTACAGGAGTGAGCCAGAACTTCACGCTCATTGCAAAGCACACACAAATTCTCTTTATCCTTTTCCATTCATTGCAAAGTACACATACTGCACTAATTCAGATTATATATATATTCGTAAATCTAATTCAGATTAATATAAGTTATTTAAGAAAAGATAAAAGAATGCTAAAAAAGTCAAACGATCATATAACGATGCAAGACAAACAAGGCAGTATGTAACAAAGTATAAGACAATTTGAACATGCTACTGGCAGAGAAGCAACCAAGATTTGGAGATTTGGAAGTAACAGAAAAAATTCACAACATCAATTTTTTTGTGATTCTGTAGTCTGCTACAAGTTTCTTTATGTTTTGCCATAGCCATTTTACAGCAAATCAGGGATATTATAATAACTTCCAAGATAGAACAATAGTTTTCTGGTGAAATGAAGCAACAAAATAAATTTCTGCGTCTTGGCCTCATTCAATATTCCCTCAATAAATACATCAATGATTAAAATAAATTCTCAGTATCCGTAAAAACATGGAGTATCCACTGCAGCATAAGAGTTTTGAGTCTAGTGACATATTTGTAGGATTTTGCTTTAAATGCATGTATTTTTAGAAATTATGTGGAAAATCCAGTGGTGGTAAATCTGGAATTCAACACCAAGCCCCAACCAGAACTCAACCCAGGAAGAAAAGCAAATTCCAGTACACCAAAACTGACGTCTCAATATTCAACCCTGAGATGCAGTTTGATTTCGCTTAATTAACTGAATCTTAATGGGAAGTCAAATTCATTTGGCTATAGTTTTCTCCCCCAAAAGGTAGTACCATTAAAACCCACATCCAACCAAACAACCAACCCCCCCCCCCCCCCCCCCCAACCCCAAAAGAAAAAAATAAAAAAAAGAATGGAAGAAATTCATGAAGCATCGGTTTACTTATTTCATTCTTTTTTTGTCTCTCCGTCAATGCTTTATAATTAAAAACAACAAAAAGAAAAAAAAAAAACCCAGAACTTTGAATGTTTTTCATTGTATCCATTTGCTCATGTTAAAAGATGAAATAAGAGCATGACATAATGCAAGGATATCAGGAATAAAAACCCAGAATGAATCCATAAAATATATGCATAACTTTATACTCACCATGTACTCCAAATAATCTTAAATGGAAAGAAAATAAGGCGAAGCACAATCCATGATAAAACAAAAATAATAAATGACAAGCTAGCAATCGTCTCAGCGCCAATATATTTGGACATCTTTCCTACTTCCAGAAACACGTCACTAGCATCATGAAGAGCTAAGACAACTGAACCAACACGGGCAAACCTGCAAGAAGCAAAAGCAGGATAGAAATCAAGTAATTACTAATTGAATTTGCAAGATCCTGACTACCCCGAGTTCAAAGTCCTCCTTTCCTCGTGCTTTTTTTATTTTTTATTTTTTATTTTTAATAGTGAATTCACATTGAATGCACTTGCATATGTTTTAGTGTGCAAGCCATTATGGGTAAAGAGCTGACCTCTACTAAAACATACCTGAGTATGTAAGACAGCACAATGAGAATGAGAGTCGCAACATGATGACCCATTGAAACACCGAAATCAGATCGTCTTGTTTCCCAGAATATCAAAGCAAAAATTGAGTATGTATAGAATCCAGCAACATACATATACAATCCCTTCAATTTCAACCTGAATATTTATTAAATAGTCTCTCAGATCTCTGCAAAATGTGTTTGCTAAACGAAGTATGGATTACATTTAGCATTAAAATAACTCAACAGGAATGCAAAAAATAAAAGATGTTTAGTATTTACTATGTTAATGGGGAACATACTTTATTTTTTGGTCAGGCCAAACCTGATCACCAGGCCCTACCCAAAAATATTTTGTTTCGGTGAACCAAGGTTCATCATAAGATACATAAAGAGCTAAAAGCTCTGCTGAGAGATAATAGACACACTTCCATGCCGACTCTTTGAATTTCCGCAGTTTCTTTCTCCTTTCGCCAGCGTTGACGTTACTCATCTTGAAACCATCTCCAAAAACAAATTTTTTTGCCAATACCTGCAAAAAAAAAGTTCATGGTAAACTGAAATCTTTTAGAAATGAAATGGGCACAAACTAGGGGCATACAAAAATAGTTTATGAAGAAAAGATCAGAGAAATTAAAGGCTCAAATTTCTTTATTTGGACGACATTTCTGTCCAGAGTAGAGAGAGTTTTGACTTTCTGAACCAGGGGACATAAAGTAGCTAATGGCATCAATCTATCTATCATCAGGGCCAGCTAAAAAGGATTAAAGATGGATACCATCATGATAAATTTTGAAAGATGATGTGCTCTCAAAGCACACGCAATGTAAATGGAAGGCACAAATTTTGGGTGCAGATGGTTAGTAGGAAATTCATAGAAATGGCCATTAATTTACTTCGGCAATGTTAACGTCATGTTCGCTATTAGTAGGAGATATGCAGAGGTTGAAGTGTGAAACATTATTGAATGAAGTAAGGCCTTATTTGAACTCTGGGATCATTCTTGAAGAATGGGAAAGGGGATCAGAATCATTCCACTTCCTTCTAATGTAATGTCCTTCCAAGAGGCGAAGAAAGACTTACAATCCCACTCATCGCCTTTCTAATTACCAACTACTTTTATAAGACTTGAACTATAAGCAAAGATTCAAATGGATAAAACCAAACAGCACGAGTCACAAAACAAAAGGAAAAGAAAGGGAAACCCGCCAAAAAGGTCAACATGGGAGGATCTATGCACGATCTTTGAACTGATATAAAAGAAATTTTTTTCTTAAACAATAAACTCAATCATTTACTACAAGAATGACCACCCAGAAACTGGAATAAAATTTTACTTCCATACACATGGAATAAAGTGAGTAGAGGAGGCTACCTCAAAGACAAATCTGTCAAGAAAAAATCGGACAGATGGGAATAAGAGAGCAAAGAAGGGAAGAACAGCGAAATCTTCGTATTCCGGGAAGGATTCATGGTCCCAGTCGATAGATTTTGCCAATTCCAGCAGACCCATATCAAGATTTTCTTCAAGGAATCCAAAAAGGGTGCGGGAATCAGGAGCACGAATGGATCGGACTCAGGGGCGGAAGCATTTGCCCCCACACTAGTCTGTATATTTCTCTCCAAGCTCGGGAATTTGGAATTATTGGGAGTCCCAATGGTTCAGTTGACTACGGTATCTGCGATTCATCTTGCCAAACGCCCCGGATCATCAGAATAGGATTTGTGCGGAATGGGCTCAAAATGTTCCCCGATCCCATTTCTCATATCCTTCAGATCGTGGACCATTGAACCCACACGCACACCCGGAGTCTTCGCTGGGTTTTCTCTTAATTTAATCGGGTCGTTATATTTATAGGGTCAAATCATGTCTTAAACTCGCTTTGTTTCAGGAATTTAGCCCTTACAAGTAGAACCGATAATTGAACGGGTTGGATCAGTTACATATGAATCAAATATATGTTAAGGATCAACTAGAACAAGTCAACGTTGGATTTTTTTATCAGACAACTTTTACTTTTTCAAGTATTTTTATAAACTAATTAATATTTAACAAAACCTCAATTTCTTAATTCAAAAAGTTAAAAATAAAAATAATTAGAAATTATAATTTAAAGAACTAGACGAGTCATTGATGGGTAAAAACAAGTCAATAATCAAGATGGATGACCAAAGGCAAATTAAAATTATTTTATGCATGAATAGAATCCAATTATCTTATGAGCTAAATTTGAGCACTTTGAAATCAAAGCTTGTTTCACGAAAGAGCTCATTCACACACCTTGTTTCTGGCCCAAGGACTTCAATGATTGGATAAAATTGAATTTTGAATTTTGTGGGAGCCTTGCTGGCTAGACGCACCATATTGAATGGTGCAATGCCACAATTTGTTCTCTGCATTTAACTAATTGGATAGGTGTGATGAGGAACAACCATCCACATATCCAGGGCGAAAAATATACTTTACATTTGGCTATTGGACGATTGTCATATGTATTTTAAAAATTTTGGCCATTTATTTAAGTTTAAAAACTACCATTTTACAAATTTCAAGTTTAACTCCAAACAGATTTGACAAGTCTTAAACTTAAATGGATAATCAAGGTTTTTTAAGTACACGTAACCGCCATCATATGGCTAAATGCAAAGCACATTTCCCACGTTAAATGCAGACAAACCCGATAAATCAAGTACGATTCCTCAAAATGCGCCATTATCATGTTTGGTATGTACAGTTGGATTTCAAAAATGTAAGATTATCATAAGAAATTTTTCAATGATGCCCTTTTATCAAAAACATTATATTATAAACTTAGTAGCAAAAACGATGTTTAAAATGATGAAATATTTCATTTGAAGTCAATTGTATTCATGAAAGTTTATTTGGCTTTCTATCAACTGAGAAACAAACTTCTACTAATTTATTACAAATAATTATTAGGGGAAACAGATTATACAATGGCATTGCCACCCCTATGAGACCCATATAGATTCTGATATGAAAATTTTAACTTGTTGACTGAAAGAGCATGGAGAAATATGAGGACTCGTTGATTTTTATACAATTCAAATTAGCACATGCCTTTCGTTTAAATGATGAAAAACTCAAACCGGATCAAATAGCTCAAATTTACTCAAGTTTTTTCACCCTTTGAATGAAAAGCAAGCACTAATATGAATTGTGTGAAAATTGATGGATTCATGTGTTTTTCCATGATCTTTAAATGCATGAGGTTAGAATTTTTAGATCGGCCTATAAGTTAGGCATATTGCACTGTATGCTCATTTCCCCCTAATTAATATTATAGATTTTACATGATATGGACACTAAACTTCTTCCAGAAGATAGTTAGAATTTTTAGATCACATGCATATCTACAAAAAATCACTCATTCCCATCTTTTTCCCGGAGTAGGCTAACCCCTTATTTTTAGGATTTTGATATTCCCAGGATTTGATATTCCTCGAAAAGTCAAATTTCCCTAAAGTACGCTGAGTCCCCTTTTCTGACCAAATTCTGAGCAAGTCTCTCGAACCAAAAGTAAGGGCCCTTATTTAGTTTTAAAAAGATGTTATAACTATTTTTTTCTCCTTATTTTACCCATTCCCTTATTTAGTTTTAAAAAGATGTTATAACTATTTTTTTCTCCTTATTTTACCCATTCATGCATGGACCGCCCCCTTAATTTTTCCAAAATACAAGGTCATATTAAAAAAGTTTATAACTTGTTTAGGGACGTTATATTTGGTAACCTCTTAAGCAATAAAACAAATAATTTAAAATATAATTGTTGGCAATTTCCTCTGGAACCAAACAACTTAGAATAGATTTAATAAAGCATGACCCGTCTCAATAGTTTGGATTTAGTGGGAGCTGAATTGACTTGGTTTTCAAAAGTCAATCAGGTCTAGAACATCTTACCCAACTTATAATTTCAGATAATCACGTTTCTCAGTTCTACAATTAAATAGGGTTGACATGACAAAATTAATTAATTAAAATCATTTACTAACGTGTTACTTTCAATGAATTTGATTAGAAATGAAACGCCATTTATTTTACATTTAAAAATTATTTCGGCTTCTAAGGACATGTTTGACTGATACGGTAAAATCGAGTTTAAAATTAAATTTGGCCCAAAAACTAAATAATTTGTTATAAAATGCAGCAGAGATTCTAGCCAATGGTAAAACGGGCATCGACTTCGCGAAAACATGAAATTCTAGCCAATGGTAATACATTACTCAATATTTATAACAATCTCTGTGAAGCTACAGGAAGTTTCATGTTATTCTATAAAAGGGGCATAATAGGATCGGAATCACAAAAACCCAGTACAGAGACAACAAAATGAAATCCACACATTAAAACGGTTTGGCAGAACCAATTCTTTGACATGGGAACAAAGTAAAATACCTCATTCCCAATTTCAAAAGAAGATTATTGGATTATTGACCTTTATGACAATTCTTCAATTAGGTAAAGGAGCACCAACAGAGAACTCAGATCAGACCTTTGAGAGTAGGGCAGTCTTGAACCACTCAGTGTGGAAAGACCCTGATGTATCTGTCCTCTCATAAGTATGGGCTCCAAAATAATCTCTCTGTGCTTGGACCAGGTTCGCAGGCAGCCGCTCCCTCCTGTAAGTATCAAAATAAGCAAGGCTAGAAGACATACCGGGCGTGCTAATGCCCGAGTTAATAGCGAGGCATACAACTCTTCGCCAAGCAGACTGCCTCTCAATTATCTCCTTTGCAAACTCTGGATCAACGAGAAGGTTAGCGAGATCTGGGTTTCTGTCATAGGCCCTCTTGATACGATCCAAAAATATGGCACGAATAATGCAGCCCCCCTTCCAAATCCTAGCCAGCTCTCCCAGCGTCAAGCCCCACCCCTTTTCAATGCTCTTTGCACGAATCAAATTCATTCCCTGAGCATAACTGCATATCTTGGACGCATAGAGTGCTTGTCTCACATCATCAATCAGTTTCGCCTTATCTACAACTTGGTTGGTTAGCACATCGCCAAATCCACTTTCTCTGAAGACCTTGGCAGCTTTGACCCTTTCCTCCTTCAACCCACTGAGGAACCTCGCATCCAAAGATGATGCGATAGTTGGCGCAGCTACTGAGAGATCAGCAGCTTGTTGAACCGTCCATTTACCGGTGCCCTTCATGCCAGTTTTATCCAAAACCTTGTCCACCAGATACCCATCTCCCTTGTCATCCTTAATTCCAAATATATCTGCAGTTATCTCAATCAAGAAGCTCAGGAGCTCCCCTTTGTTCCATTCTGAGAACACATCACGCAACTCCTCATTAGAGAGTTTCCCAACAGATTTTAGAACATCATAGGCCTCTGCAATCAATTGCATATCACCATACTCGATTCCATTGTGAACCATCTTAACAAAATTACCGGATCCCCCTTTGCCAATATAGGTAACACACGGGCCACTATCAGGAACTTGAGCGGCAACCTTAAGAAGGATATCTTCTATATGCTTGTAGGCATCAAAGGAACCGCCAGGCATCAAAGAGGGGCCATGCCTAGCACCCTCTTCACCACCTGAAACTCCCATTCCGAGGTAAAGGAGACCCAGTTCAGCCATGGCCTGCTCCCTCCTCTCAGTGTTCTCATACCATTCATTACCACCATCAATAATACAGTCTCCTTTCTCCATGTAAACAGATAGTGTTTTAATAGTCTGGTCAACTGGAGCTCCAGCCTTCACAAGCATGATTATGACACGAGGTTTTTGGATTGAAAGAACAAAGGATTCAGGATCATGGAAGCCATATAAGGGGAGGTTTCCTTCCTTTTTAGCTCGTTCTACAGTCTCATCTACTTTTGAGGTAGTCCGATTGTAAACAGAAATAGGGAATCCTTTCTCAGCAATGTTGAGGGCAAGGTTTTGACCCATCACAGCAAGACCCGCAAGGCCAATTCTTGATGAGGAACCCATGCCTTTCTTCCTGTTCAATGTCTCAAAATGTTAATGGGGTGATATTGAGACTTCTTTGCATGAAAACCGTAATTGCATACAATGAAAAGTTCAAAAAGGAGGGAGAGAGGAGGGGTTGGGATCTACCTTATGCAAACACAACCATTAAGGAAAATATTATTTAAACATATCCTTTAAAATAAATAATAATTGAAAAAAGATTCATTTGAACTTTATATAAGCCCAAAGAATTAGGAATAAAACCACAAAGCTACGAAGTATTGTATAAAAAGAATTTAGTGACAGCTGAATGCATTCAAAAGATTCCGTGACTGAAACATAATAGATCTCCAGTGAAAACCAGGAGCAGACACAAAATGTACAGATCTACCAAGGAATTCCCAGTCCTTAAATCCGGGATTCATGACATCAGTTTTCAAATTCTTACAGGTTCAATTTGCAATTCCTCATAGGAATTTTCAATCTTTATGAAGGCAGTGTCTAACATGAATAAATAACTTTAAATCCTCAAAAGGGTAAACATAAAGAAAACCAGCACAGAGATATTTCGAATTAATAATAATAAACAATAACAGAGCTTACAGCCTTTTCAAAACACTGTTTTTAAGTTTTTGCAGGCATATTTGGGCTTCTATACAAAGTTGTTTTGATTTTTCCAAAGGTTTGCTACTTTTTGTCGAACCAATCTTTTCTAGTTAAAAAGCTGAAAATAAGCTCGGCCAATTGTCCCACACCCAAAATAAAGAGATGCTACTGTTGGATCTTATTTCCTACAACAACCGAAGGACTTAAAATTAAAAATTCTAACGTATCAGAAGGACCTTAATTTGATTTGATATCATTACGGGATTGTAATTCAGCCAACATACATCCCAAACAAATCAGAGGAGGATAGATCCGTTGTCAATCCACAAAACCAAAAGTAAGATCAAAAATCAAATGCAACAAAGCAAGATCAAAATTTAAATGTTACAAAGCAAGATAAAAAAACTGAACATAAATTGAAGGCCAGGCAAAGGAAAAATAAAGTGGATCCATACCTAGAGTGTTGCAGAAGTGTGAATGTTTCACGAAGTTGAATCCAACCCAGGGAGAGAGATTACAGATCTGGGTATTGAAGAAGAAGAAGAAGAAAGGTTTGGTCGAAATGCAAGGGGGGGATGATCAGCTTCTTTGTATTATAAAAAGGGGAAAAGGTCAATATCGGCTAACTCTCATTTCAGATTTTCTTGAGCACTTTCTTCATCGTTGATTTACCAAACACTCACAAAAAATGGGTAGAAAACGCCACCTACCGCGGTGGTCCCACTGCGGCGACCGTGAAGTTTTAAAGATTCAATGCGGCACCGGTCCTAAATTCAAATTAATTTTAAAAAAAAATATTCAGATGCTGGTCGTCTATGATCATTATACTTTTATAATAATTATAATTTCAGTCATTTATTTAATAGAATAAGACATTATTAAATGAGTTAAAAAAAATTTATCTCCCTGATTTGCCTCTCGCATTAGGGTTGTTGGTTTTTCTCCACAAACCCAACTCAATCTCTTCCCCTTCTCCCTCACGTTCTTTTGCCCAAGAAAGCCAATTTTTTCTCATGGTAAAAATCCTCAACAAGAATTGGAAGAATTGTGTCTAAGTTGAAGTCTCTTGGCCTTGAGTAGATCGGAGATTATTGGAAGTCAAATCGTGTCAGAATTTCTTTGATTGATCCATCATTTGAACACGTGAATGATTTTTTTGTAAAGTTATGAGTGATTTTTTGACACGAATTATCAAAAAAGTTTACGATGAGCTTGCTCCTCTCAGAGATAATTTTTTCATTATTTGTGTTTTATGTGTTATTTTTTTCTTCTATTTTTGGCATGAAGTCAAACCGATGACAATCAGAAATAAGAAAAAGAAAAGACAATGAGGAAAAAAACAAAAAAAGCAAAGAAGATGAGCAAATTAGAAAGCGAAGAAAAAAGAGGAGCAAAATACAAAAATTGGTACCGGTGCTGAGCAGGAACAAATTAGAAAAAAAGAAGAAAAAATAAAAATTATTTGGGGCCTGGATGCAAGCAGGGAATGGAATATAAAAGAAGAAGAAAATTGGAGTGGGAAGGGAAGGTGGGTGGGGGAGTGTGGGAATTAATTTAAGGGAGAGAAGATTTCCTTTTCTAACTCATTTAATTATGTGTTTCATTCTCAACCATTAGATAAAAAAAAATGGCTAAAATCGTAATCATTGTAGAGGTAAAATGATTTTAAACGATTTGCATCCAAAATGTTTTGCATCAATAAAAAATCTCATTAAAAAGTTGCATAATAATTTAGTATCTAGTAAAAGACATTGATATCCTTTACCTTTATGAAAAAGGACACCAATACTTCCCCCCACTTTCCAAAAAGATACTCACATCCTGAATCCTTTTAAATTTATTTATTTTCCGATCATAAATCAGTAAATAAAAATTATTTATTATTTATTTTATAATTAAAGTAACAATAACACAATAATATTATTTTTGTCATATAACAATTGATGATGGGAAAAAATGTCAAAGAATAGGGGGATGTGAATGTCTTTTTGAAAATTGTAGGAGAAGTTAGTGTCGGTGTCTTTTTAATAAAGATGAGAGGCATCAAATTTTCCCATCGCGTTGTTAAATTGTATGCGTTGATGAATCATTTTAAGTCACATTATTTGAACTTCCCTTTTCCCTTTCAATTTTGGATAAGATCATATGGATTTGTAAAAGCCATCAACTTATAAATTTGGACAATTTTACCATGCATATGTTTCATCTCTAATTTCTCTCCATACATTTCTTTTTACCATAAATGGTTAGTCTAATTACACAAATTCATAGTATAAATTCAAAGGATTCATATCCTTTAATTTACTTTTTAGCTGAACACGGGTGAGTTGGTGTTTTATAAAATTCAATGTTAAGCCTTGAACGCTAAAAATCGTATTGAAAATATAATCCGAGATGTTAAATCTAAATTTATGGCCATGTTTTATTACAAATTAGTGGAAGGTCTGAATGACCTTGATTTCTTGTTTCACCCTTATAATGAATGTGTTCCAAATATTTCACATTTTAATTTTTGTCGATAATAAAATTCTGTTTGTCATTATTTATATTTTTACAAAAAAGATTAATATCGTTAGTGATAGAACTTCTATTGACCTTCTTTCTCCCAACTTTTGACCAAACTAGCCTTATTAGAAAGAATAATTATATATACACAAAGAATTTTAAAGTAAAATCATAAAAAACTTATGTGGCATAAATCTAGTGGGGGCTGTTTTAGTAAATAACAAAATGTGCTCTTATAAATTTATGTCACATAGACTTTTTTGTGATTTTCTTTGTGAAATTTTTTATCTGCATAACATTGTTCCTATGTGAAGTGACTTATTTCGAAAAATGGCCTAGCCAAAAATTAGGTGACATTGGGTGGAATTTAGCCTTCTAAGTTGGTTGTGCAGTGATTCATGGATATCTTTTATTTATGTGGTCAATGATTTCACCCAATAATGCCAATTTCCCCCTTCAAAATTTTAAAATAAAATGGGCACCGGTGACATGTGCTTCTTGACATTATTTGTTGATCATATGTTACTAAATATGCTCCGTCCCACCAAAATCGATATGTTCCTCCAAACTCATCTTAAATGTCAAGGTCAATGCTTTCGAATCAACAAGTGACATTATTAGAAGGCCTTAGAATTGTTACTGCAACAATAACTATGATCGTGTGATCCTCTACGATGGCTCGTGAGATGTATATTTAAAAGTCTAAAGCATTAAATCCAAGAACCCTTACAGCTGCTGGACCATCTAACAGCCCTAGAGAAGTCGAGCTCAGATTAAAAAAAATATCCAAAATTCAAAATAGTGGCTGCCGGCGTGGGTTGAATGAAGGTGGAATTTCTAGAAAATGCCCATTATGACATTTCATCGGACACATAACTGCATGACCCACAGCGACACTCTAACAAACGCATCGGCTTCGGCTTCTTCCACTCGCTCACATCGACATTTTAACAAACACATGGACTGCATCCCCATCAACTAACCACACTCAAGCAAAAGCGGAAGATGAAGCTGCTTCCATGGGGCGGTTGAAGGAGGCCCCTGCCACTCACGTTTAGCATCCACATTGTGCCTCTTGTGCCTGCACTTTGAATGATTGACGGACGCTAGTGATGACCATGGTGCTGCTTTCATGGGGTTGCAGAGGGGAACCGAGGCCACGTCATTGGAGGCAGGGCACTAGAGAAGACGAAGCCTTTTCCATCGTTGTCGTATAAGACAACCAGAAACTATCCCTAATTTTAAGGATTTGGGCCTTATTACACATCACATCCATATGTTCCTTCTATGAACATACATATTTTTTGTGCACGATTTTTCTCCCCCTTTAAACAGACCTTATATATAAGATCTGTTTTTATATATATATATATATGTATTTTTTAATTCACTACCTTTAGATTCAAACAATCCTATGTTGGTCTAGGCCCAAAGTTCAAACCCTGGTGGGAACCAAGGGTAGGTTCCCTTCCCCACAACGCCACCATACTAAACCTCAACCCTTGGTGGTTATTTTATTACTTGATCAATTATGATCAGAGAGGCACTCCCCACCAGCCAGAGGAGTAATAAGGGACACCCCACCCAATTTCCCAGGATATACCACGGAATCCCCATCCGGGGGCGGAGCCATGATTCAACACTTGGGAGGCCAAGTAAAAAAAAAAAACTTATGATGATAATGAGCAGTCCGTGCAAAGCGCCATTTTTTTTCTTTTGCCTTTTTGACCAATAGCAAATTTTAAATTTTTTAACAGAGTTTAACTAAATCTTTTGGGAAAAAAAAAATAAGAAAGAAAGCATTGTCGATAAAAATACACTTTGAAGAAGAATGGGAAATTTTGTTAGTGAAAAAAAAATTGAAGATTTTCAAGGTTTTGATCAATCAACAAATATCAAAATTTAAGTTTCTAAAAGGATTATAGTTAAATTTTAGAGGAAAAATATTAAGAAATAAAATATTTTCAATAAAATAGAGATTTTATTGTAATTCTTCACTAGCAAGACTGTGAAAAATGAGAATAAATGAAAAGGTTGTTAAATTTATGATGTAATAAATGAGGTGAATGGATTAATAAATGAATTGTTTTGTTTAATTTTAGGAGGAGAGCTGTACTGTTAATGGGCCGATGTCAAAAATGAGGGCCCGGCCCGAGCCTGAGCCCGAGCCCATGCCCTCTCCCACCAATGCTCTGCCCCCGTTCTCCGCACACACCTTACTCACTCACTCATCATCCTCAGTCACACAAACAACTTCCCCTATCCAAACCCTACCTCCACCTTCTTCTTCTTCTTCCTCCGTATCACCCCAAATTCCTAAACCACCAAAAATGCTCCTCCGGGGCACCATCTCCATGCCGTCCCACCCTCCCCCTCTCTGCCTCCGTCCTTACTGCCGACCACGTAACCATCACCGCTCCATAAAAACCCCAACCACCGCTGCCGCCATTGCTATCACCAATCAATACTCCATCTCGGACTCGGACCTCGATTCCCGAGGCTTCGACCTCCGCCACACCACCGCAGGGCTCGACCTGGACCACCTCAACGCCATCTTCGCGGCCGTGGGGTTCCCGCGCCGCGACCCTGACAGAATCCGGGTCGCCCTGGATCACACGGACTCCGTCCTGTGGGTCGAGTACCGCAAGACCCGGCGACCCGTGGCGTTCGCGCGCGCCACCGGGGACGGCGTGTTCAACGCCATCGTGTGGGACGTGGTGGTGGACCCGTCCTTCCAAGGAATCGGGCTTGGGAAGGCGGTGATGGAGAGGCTCGTGGACGCGCTGTTGCAGAAGGGCATCACCAACATTGCCCTGTACTCGGAGCCCCGGGTGCTCGGGTTTTACAGGCCTCTCGGGTTTGTTTCGGATCCGGATGGGATCCGGGGAATGGTCTACTCCAGAAAGCAGAATCAGAAGAAGAACAGATAGTGAGAATCTGAGTTTCACCTGTGATACCATCAGAGTCTTTGGGGGTTTCTACTAGAAAATCATTACAAGACACACTTATGACATTTTTCATTAGATACATATGAGGAATATGATAATTCCATTATTTATGTATGTCACTAAAAGATGGAATATTTGTGAAATCATAAATCAATGAGGTGTAATGTTTTGTCCCATGTCCTCTTGGATGGGTTCATTTATGAGGTTGTACTGGGGGTATACCATGTATTGCACTATGGATATGATCATGGACACAAAAGATTTCACAACAAACTCACAAAATGTTATTGTGTCATAAATTCATGGGAGCATATGTTATCATTCACTAAAATACCCTCCACTAAATTATAGGTGTTTTGTGATTTTGTTGTAAAATTATTTGTGTTCATAGAATTATTCATTGCACCACATGCTGAATGGTACAAATCAAGTTATACTATCATCTCATGCACTAAAACAAGCATCGGATAGAATCAATCTCACCCTATCCCATGTCTGATGCAGCACAAACAACAAACATGGCCTCAGAATATCAAAAGATTCTCAGTGCCCCCATAACCAAGGTATATGTTTGGTAGACTGGAAGGACCCAGCAAAATCCTTTCTGAAGATACAAAACTCACTTGAGAAACAGTCCGCTCATGGTCTCAATAAACATGGAGTTTCTCCATTTCTTATTTTATTTTATTTTTTCGTGGTAATTTCAAATGTGCATTTATTTTACCTTCTAACACGCACGTGAGCACACATAGTCCTTTTTCGGCTAGACATGCGCGCGCACATAGTCCTTTTTTGGCAACTCTAGCGACATGCTGTTTCTGATTGAAAGTTGCTAAAGCGAGCCATCCGAAAGCCAGGAAATTGCAGAGAAGGCAAACAAGGAGGAGATGTCCTGCTCCCATTTATTCAACTTCATCACGGGTTTACTTTTCCTGAAGAAGAGGATGGAAAGATCTTATACAATGAATCATCAGACAGTAATGGCTTTACAGACGGGTCTTGCAATGAGAAATTAGCCAATAGTCAGAATCATCGCATATCAACCAAAGCATCAAACACAACAGAAAAAGAGAAGCTCAATTTTTATCAACATGAAAAAGAGGTGCATGGCCGACCTCATACATAAGCATAAAGTATCATTATCATGGCGAACAAAGACGGAAAATAAACTGTAGCTAACTTCATTAGTTTTACCTTCTAGAAACACAAAAAAAAAAAAGGGTGCTTATTGCTGGGTTGTTCCCGCTACGTGTTGCTCCTGATCAAAAATAGCAAAACTCGTGTTCAAAGCGCTGACAAATCTACAGATAAGGTAAGCAGAAAGAGGAGATTGTATGCACCCATTTATTCAATCTTATGGCGAATTAATTGCACCTGCAGAAATTTAGGTAACACCTTCATCAAAATTAACGATTATTAATCACTGAGCATCAATCGTATGAGTTAACATTAGAGAAGAATAGAAAATGAAAATAAGTAGCCTCAACTGGCAACTAAAAATGGTGCAGTGCAAGTGGACCAATTGGCACATCCCTGTGACATCAACTTGTCTCTTCTGTTGCATAAAACAGATAATGCACAATTTTCTTTACTTTTTTTGCTTTTTGCTTCTTAGAATCAATACTTGGAATGATTTTCATAGTTGGATTGCACGCACCTTTTATTTCATGGAAATCGTTGGGCAACTTAGCATCTACATTGTGCAAAGAAACTTCAACAAGCTCTTATGCAAAAAACTAATTTCTTTCAGGAATTCATATGTTCCTGTTAGAAACTTAGTTCACCTTCACTTTGAAACAGAAGAAATCTAATGAACTCATGCCAGGATTGCAATTGTGTTACATAAATTGTTCAACTTCATAAAAATGGGCACAATCAATTTACAAATTATTAGACAAACCGTGTAGAGAAAGAAAGAAAATATGAAACCTCTTAGAAACTAATCAATTAAGGATCACACTATTTCATGCTTTATGATACATGTTTTGCCGTTTTTCTCATATTCATCAGCTACGGGAGAGCATACACTAAATAATACCTGTGAGAAGATTTTCTGGCAAGTTATGGGCTACTTAAAGTGAGAGGGTGCTTTCTAGTGGTCAAGACTTTCCCAAATCTGCAATATTCTCATCTAATTTCGACGGCAGACAAGGGAAAGGAGGAACAAAAAACGGTAATTTAAAAAGATGCCCTCTATTAAAATTCTAAAATGCGAATAAGTGAACAAAATGTTTAAAGATAGCCAGTTTGCATATCATTCCCACGCTCAACTTCATCCAGAAAATCAGTTTTAAGGAAACTGTAAAGTGTCCCCCAGCACCAATTTCTGGTTAAGGTAATTGCACTTCAATACTGAAAATATGTACAGAACAATTACATGAGAGTGAAAAGGCCAGTCCAGAGTGCATGACTACCATTTAATGAAGCTTATTTGGAATTGGAAGGTGGTAAGGAAGCCTTACACCTAGACTCTAGGAAGGTTCATCACCAGACTCAACCCAAACTTTACAGATGGCCGATGGATACTTGTTACCATGATTAAACTTTTGAAGATCGAACTACCATGACAAAATTTCTCCGCCACTACTGCAAAGTATAAGCACTTTGATAGTGCTCAATTGGTAATGCAACTGTAATAATATTAGGAGACAGATGGAGGTCAACCTTGTGATGACACCAGGAAAAACAACATAGTCGTGGCTGTGATGGTAGTACATTGGAAATACTCGAGGGGATGCTCGGTTGGGAGCCTAGAACTGTGAAAATGGTGATGGGTACAAGTAAGTACAGACAGTGCCAAGTGCTTGATCATAATAAAGGTGGAAAGGGCTCATTATTGGTTAGCTGATAGAGGTTATGACACAATTACAGAGATTCTTCGTCCCTCAGCAGCACTAATTCAAATTAAAAATGAAAGCCAACAAATTGATAAATTATTAGGTAGAAAATCAAGAAAGGGAATAATCCAAAACATTATCAATCGACGAACATGCACAAGAGAATGAGATTTCATCTTAAAAACTAAAGAGGGTGACCATTCCTACCTATTCGAGCTAGGGTCATTTTCCCGAGAACCAACCAACAAACCCCAAGTGCATGAGAATCGTAAGTCAAACTAAGATCAATTCACATGCAAGGATTATTAATTATTTTAATTATAAAACGAAACAGTTATAGTAAGAAACCCATTTTCCAGTAAATCAAGGACCACACTTTCCGCAAATTAAAGCACAATTGAAGACACTTTGATCGAAGAAGTTAGGCCAAAATTTCAAGGGAGAGAGAGGGAGAGAGAGAGTACCTTGAGTGATTTTGGGGTTGGGATATTAGGAGTTCTTGGCGTTGTTGAGAAAAGCGAAGGAGCACAGAATGGAAGCGATGAGAGCAAAAATTCCCAAACCAATAATCAAAGAAATCGCTGCTACAACCAAATCTATGAAGCTCTGGACACTGATTCCCATCACCAGAGTCACCATCGCCCCTCCTGAGTCTCTCATTGATTCTGCACACATTTTTTTTTTATATATAATCAAAGAAAAATGACAAAGAAAATGACGATATCAAACTATTATTTAATTCGACGTGCTCTGACTTCACCACCTTCCTCGTTCCCATCGACAATTTCATGGCCTTATATATATATATATATATATATATATATATATATGAAATATCACTCTTTCAGGCTAGGCTGTCTTCCATGTACCTTTTTCGAATTTTAAAAACATCTGGTGCTTTTTCTTGTTTTTTTTTTCTTTACGCTGGAAGATAATATTTTTTGATCCTGTTATCGATTTATTCTCTCGTATTTAAAATTAATAAATTTAGTCACATAAATTTTATAAGAGCGACTAATTTAGTTTGTAATTGAGACATGCATATGTTACTTTAAAAAAGAATAAATTTGAATTCTTGAAAACCTTTCAAAAGCTTAAATTGATGCATCTTTTGTTTCGAAGACAGTGCTATTAATGGGATTAAGGCTGTCATTCGACATCATTTATGAAACATTTGATGATCGAATGGTACCGAGAAGGGCTTGCCGAATACATCATTCTTATTGGAGAGGAGGTTTTGTTCCTGCTGCTCCCAACCTCGCTAAAAGAGGCTCGATCATTGTTGAATCACTCCATAGTTGTTTTAAATCCTTTGGAGCACCCAACTCCTTTGGGCCATTTTGTCTCATTGATTTAATACCTTGCGTTAGCTAGTGAGGTGGAGCAGTGAGGAATCATATTCTCTCCGGTTCTCTCCTCTGGTTAATTTTAAAACATTCTTAGATAATTTTTATAAAAAACATACAAAATATATAAACATAATTTACATGAAATTTAAAAAATATTAAACATATTCGACTTAATCGTTGAAAATTGGGAAATAGGTAAATTACATTTTTATTCCCTTGGTTCATTTATGGTATTTCATCAATTTCATTTTATTTTTATTAAATTTTTCATTGATATTATAATTTTTTTTTTTGGCGATGAAAACTCACCTTCTTTTTGTATTTGCATGAGTGGAGGAGGAGTTTGGATGAAAAGTGGAAAAAAAAAAAAAACAATGAACAAAAATTACGAAAAGAAAAGAAAATTGATGAAATACCACAAATGTCCTCAATTCCATCCACTTAAATGGACAGGCATCCATGTAAGGCGAACTCTATGATTCGCTGTGCCTAAATTTGGACCTCAGGGTTCAAGGTGCAAAACTTATCTCTAAGGGATAAAAATGTAATTTTATCCTTAGTAAATCAAAGGTTATTAAAAATTGTATGGAATTTTCAATGCTTAAAATAAAGAGGTTTTATATTTTCAAATATAATGAAAATTGATAAGTATGTATATATATATGTATTAAGTACCTGTAAACCTCTAACGTAGTCAATAAGGTGCAATTTAACCACTAACATTTCAAGTGATACAAATCAACCGATAACGTTACTAAACGAGATAATTCAACTACCCATGTGAATTAAGGTTCTTAATTATCTTTTATTTCCCTTAATCAATGTTAATTACCAATATATATGTATATATATTTATAAAAGTTTGTGGACACATCAACAAAGCTATTTCACTTAAAATAATAATAATAATAATAAATATTGTATCATTATTATTCTTACGAGATATCATTTTAATATATTTTGAAAATACTAAATTATAATAATTTAATTAATTAAAATTATTATGAAAATAAATTTGAAACAATTAATTTTTTAAAATGTAATGTACGTTATGTGAAAGGATAATAAACCGTTAAAATAAATATTAGAAAATTTTCATCTTTGAGATATTGGCATACCATAATATTTGATAATATCCACAGTTTTACATTAATAATAATAATAAAAACAATAATCATAAATAACATATTATTATTATTCTTATGATATATCGTCCTAATATATATTTAAAATATTGAATAAAATAAAATTAAGTTAACTGTAAGTATAGTAAAAATAAATTTGATACAATTAACTCCAAAAAAATATTTACTTATTATTATCACAAGTGAAATAACTTTGTTGAAGGGTCTACACACTCATTAGTAATTAATACTGGTTAAGGAAATAAAAAGACAACTAAGAATCTTAACTCTTATGGGCCATTCATTTGTCCGGTTTAGAAAAATTACTAATCAATTTGTACCATTTGAATTGTTAGTGGCTAAATTACCCACTATTAATAACTGTGATGACTTTTTTATAAATACTTAGTCCTATATTTTTATATATTCTCTCAATTTATATGATTAAAATTATTTAACAAAACGCCTTAAAGATTAATTAGGAGAGAGACACAAGGAGAAAGATGTTAGAACCCTGATCCAAAGTGATACTGGGGGAATTCGTTTCCTGCTTAGCTGTCTTTGATGTCGCCTCGCAATTTAGCCACCTGTTCATAAAAAAGAAAAAGAAAAGTACAGGTCATGTTTTGTTAGTGAAAATTATGCTATTTTCCAAAAAAAAAAAAAATTAAGTGAAAAATAGAGTGCCGCAGTTATCAAATTTGTTAGATTCTAAAATAAAAAATAAGTGGAATTTTTTTTTTGAAAAATGTTGAGATGGAATCATGAAAACACTTTAAAAATGTTTTTCAGGGAAGAGGCAAGATTAAATTGAAAATAAAAAAACATTTTTCATTAACTAAAACAGGGCCACGCTATTTGTTAATGTCGATTAGGGGAGGGTCGGTCACGGGGTTCGGTTACAGGTTGGACCGTCAAATTGGATCGGGACGCGCCCGTACTCATCACACTATCCCTCTGATCTCTCGCCCCACGCATATCATCCCCGTCCACCCCTCTCTCCCGCTCCGATCTCAGTCAGGGTCGCCGCCACCACCGCGATCCAGTCACAGGAGGTACGCTCCACGATTTCTATTCCCCTTTTTTATTATATAATTCTAAGGTTTTAATTTCGATTGGCTGGTCCTAGACTGAGATTCAAGCTAATGTTATGATTATGTTCTCGCCTGACTTTGAATGGAAATTACTACTATTATTGGCGCTCTAGTTTCTCCTTCCTTAATTATTTTGCTTAACTTATTTCAAAATTAGATTCCTGCCATTATTAGGGTTCTATATTCTTCGTGTGCTTGGCTGATGTCAGTGTTATTGACTTCATTTTTTTTTTCCCTAATCTAATTTGCTGGATTAATTTGAGATTCAAGTTACTCTTAAGGTTCTAATTTAGGGTAGTTGGTTGATTTCGATGTGAGTGATTTCTAGGTGATACCTCGGCTAATATAGGATTCTACTTCTTATCTTGAGCGATCCCCACTAATTATTTACTGATCTCAAATTACAGGGGCTATAAGCTACTTCTTTATTATTATTATTATTATTATTATTATATATTTTTAGGAATCCGTAAAAGCATTTTTCTTGTATAAGCATTTAATCTCAAAGTGCGGCGAAGTATATCTTTCTAGGATCCAAATAAATCAATGTACATACAATTAACTTGTGCTATTAGCTTTCGATAGCTTATGAATGTGAAATACGCCTACATACGAATAACTTTATCCCTGTGCATGCAACTCTGCATTGCCAATGTAGAGGCAAATAATTGAATTTGAAGCTGCTGCATATGTAGTTCTCCTTTCAATTCCCCTGCATATGTCTCGAGCTATAACACGTTATCCATGTTATGCCGGAGATGTTTTGATTGTAATGCTGTATAAAACATGCGACTATTGTTTCAATGAGCCTTAGAAAGAGCGCATGTATGGATTTTTATAAAAAAATAAAAATCACAGTGAAGTAGCTCAAATCGAAGGTTCTTTAATTGTAATGTTGTTTTAGGTTTGTGGATTGCTGATTTTGGGTTGATTAGTGAAGACAAGGGGATCTCTCGTTTTTGAAATAATATGTGTGTGTGTGTTTATATATATATATACATATGTATGTATGTATTAATTTGGAGGGAAAGAAACAAAAGGGTCAATGAGGGAGATGAGAGCTCCATTCAACAACTAAGGCAATATGGATTGATAATCTTAAAGACTGGTCTATTTCTTGTCATTATGATTCCTTTGATGATTGTTTTGAGCTGATCAGTACTCTTGCTTTTTAATTTGTTGTTTTTTCATCTTTTACTTTGACTTGGGTTGGCATTCCCTTGGTGCCATCTTTAATATACTTCTCCTTTACCGATCAAAATGTATCTGTATTAATTTGTTTCCTTTTGGAGGAGACAAGAGCTCCGTTCGACAACTAAAAGCAAGACTTCTTCTCTTTTCTATGTTATTTATAGTGGATGGTTCAGGTTTACAGAAACTTGGTTTATTTATTACTTGGAATAGCATGTAAGATGTCCATTGAGTTAAAAGTATTAGCTTTTCAAGGCCTCTGTATTTTAACTGTAAGATGACTTCAAATAGTTAAAATAAAAGTAGTTGGGAGGTGTTTTTCTTCCCATCAAACACTTTTATTACGAACTACTTTCTCTTCAGATTTTCTTCTGCATGTGTTGCCTTAACAACAGCTAGCTTACGTTGTTTTTCCCTCTTTTTGAAGTGTCTGCATCTTGCGGGTAGTGCGGCACCGCCAAACCTCGCCGCACCCTGGAAAGGCACTCATTGTTGAGAAAGCTTGGCCATTTTCTCTTTACAAAGAATGGACAAGTCCAGTGCCTTGGAATACATCAATCAGATGTTTCCAACAGAGGCATCTTTATCCGGTGTTGAGCCACTTATGCAGAAGATACGTGGTGAGATTCGCCGCGTAGATTCTGACATTTTGACAGCTGTTCGGCAGCAGAGTAATTCTGGAAACAAAGCCAAGGAAGATCTTGCTGCAGCGACACGTGCTGTTGAGGAGCTTATGTATAAAATCAGAGAAATAAAAACCAAAGCAGAGCAAAGTGAAACAATGGTTCAAGAGATATGCCGTGACATAAAAAAGTTGGATTTTGCCAAAAAGCACATAACAACGACAATCACTGCTCTTCATCGTCTTACCATGCTAGTCTCTGCTGTTGAACAACTCCAAGTAATGGCTTTAAAACGGCAATACAAGGAGGCAGCTGCACAGCTGGAGGCTGTAAACCAATTATGTGGTCATTTTGAAGCCTATACTGACGTTCCAAAGATCACAGAGCTCAGAGAGAAGTTCAAGAACATCAAACAGATACTGAAGTCTCATGTATTCTCTGATTTTTCAAGCTTAGGTACGGGGAAAGAGTCTGAAGAAAGTAATTTACTACAGCAGTTATCAGATGCATGCTTGGTTGTTGATGCTTTGGAGCCATCTGTGAGGGAAGAGTTGGTAAAGAATTTTTGCAGCAGGGAACTTACATCATATCAACAAATATTTGAAGGAGCTGAACTCGCTAAGTTGGATAAGACTGAACGGAGATATGCTTGGATTAAACGTCGCCTGAGAACGAATGAGGAAATCTGGAAAATCTTTCCTCCCTCATGGCATGTTGAATATTTGCTATGCATCCAGTTTTGCAAGTTGACGAGGGGACAGCTTGTGGATATCCTTGATAATTTAAAAGAAAAACCTGATGTTGGAACGTTATTGTTGGCACTACAAAGAACTTTAGAATTTGAGGAAGAATTGGCAGAGAAGTTTGGTGGAGGTATTCAGAGCAGAAAAATAGGGAGTGACATTGAAGAAATGGATAAAGGAGAAAATCATAGTCAAACTGTATCTGATATTCGGAAGAAGTATGAGAAAAAGCTTGCTTCGCACCAAGCAAGTGGGGTTGATGAAAATGATGGGCAAAAGCATTTGTCGGTACCTGGAGCTGGGTTCAACTTCCACGGGATAATTTCTTCGTGCTTTGAGCCTCACATGACTGTTTATATAGAATTAGAAGAGAAAACTCTAATGGAGAATTTAGAGAAGCTGGTTCAGGAGGAAACCTGGGAAACCGAGGAGGGTAGTCAAACACATATTCTATCAAGCAGCATGCAAGTGTTTTTGATAATTAGGAGGAGCCTAAAGCGTTGCAGTGCTTTGACAAAGAATCAGACATTACTTAACTTATTCAAGGTATTTCAGAGAATTCTCAAAGCATATGCTACGAAACTTTTTGCCAAACTACCCAAGGTTGGTACTGGGATTATGGCGGCTGCAACCGGTATGGATGGACAAATAAAGACGTCTGACCGGGATGAGAGGATCATATGCTATATCGTGAATACGGCTGAATATTGCCATAAAACGTCTGGTGAATTGGCTGAGAATGTCTCGAAATTAATAGATCCTCAATTTGCAGCCGGCATTGACATGTCAGATGTGCAGGATGAATTTTCGGTGGTAATAACAAAAGCACTAGTGACCCTAGTCCATGGTCTGGAAACTAAATTTGATGCTGAAATGGCTGCAATGACACGCGTTCCATGGGCGACACTTGAAAGCGTGGGCGACCAATCCGAGTATGTCAATGCAATAAATTCGATACTCACGAGTAGTATCCCTGTGCTTGGAGGCCTCCTTTCTCCTGTGTATTTCCAGTTTTTCCTAGACAAGCTCGCATCGTCTCTTGGCCCAAGGTTCTTTGTCAACATTTTCAAGTGCAAGCAGATATCGGAAACAGGCGCACAGCAAATGCTGCTGGATACTCAGGCCATGAAGACCATTCTTCTAGATATTCCTTCCCTTGGAAAACAGACAGCTGGCGCTGCTAACTACTCGAAATTCGTGAGCCGGGAAATGAGCAAAGCCGAAGCGCTCTTGAAGGTTATACTGTCTCCAACCGACTCTGTGGCTGATACCTATCGTGCTTTGCTACCTGAGGGTACCCTTTCGGAGTTCCAGCGGATTCTCGAACTCAAGGGCCTCAAGAAAACTGACCAACAAAGCATACTGGATGACTTCAGCAAATGTGGGCCTGGAGTTACACAGCCTTCTGTACCCCAATCAGCGGGCCCAGCTGGCCCGACTGGGGTCACAGTTCCTGCTGCGGCGGTCATGGCTAATCCATCTTCAGTTGGAATTGTCGCTTCACGGGAAGACGTATTAACCAGAGCAGCAGCACTCGGAAGAGGCGCAGCAACAACCGGTTTCAAAAGGTTTCTTGCGTTAACCGAGGCTGCAAAAGACAGGAAGGATGGTCCTTTCAGGAAGCTCTTTAATCCATAGAACTGAATTCATATAAGGTAGTCGGTTTGAATTTCGTTTAATTTTGTATTATCTGTTTATACTCCAGCTTATATTCCATAAGGAAAAAAAATGCATTAGACAGTGCAGATTTCCTTGCTACTGGGAAAGAAAGTGAAGAATCTTAGACGGCGGCTGTTATGTGAGGGCGTATGTTGAAAGGAGCAATCATATACTCACATATCATTCTCTTGACAGGTATTTTTCTGGGTTCTCTTTGTTTTGTTTGCATAGAAATCAGTAGGCTGCTGCTATGTTTTGTCGAGGCTTTGTATTTTGAGTCCATGCATGTTTTCCTTTTTATCCTTTTTCATCCAGGGTTCTCTGTTGGAGCGTCTGTTCTCCGATGCCATGTATTTTTCCCCCCATTTTTTTTAAATAAAATTCTTCTTTGATCTGAAAATTCATTAGACAAAGGGGGTAAGTTCCTGAGTTTGCTGATGGTTATTGAAACAAATGCATTGAGGAGAAATTAGGTGTCTCTGTCTTGTCATAGATGTGGCTTGAGGTCCTAATCGAAATAATGAATGTTCATTTGTTCCACTGAGAGGGAGACCTTGACATGGAAAAAGGCAACTAGAATGTATAAAATTGTGAAGAGGTCTAGCCTTTTCTGCAATGGAATGACTAATCTGATTGGTAGATTTTTTCTAGGTTCTGAAAAATTAGCTCAGATCGTTTGATAGTGATGTCTCAAAAAATTAGGACCAAGGAGTCGATTTATGCCTTTAAAACACTAATTCATCTCAGAGACGTTTTAATCTCACTCCAAAAGAATTTGGGTAAAGGTGCGGAGTTAGCCAATGAACTACCACCAGATGTATGGTTAAATTCTGCCTTCTTTTCGTACTGGCCATTAGAGTCAGCTGAAGGCTACGGCACGGCACGTTCTCCTTCGTGTTCCTTTCATCCCAAATGGGTTCTAAAAACTCAAGCCAAATCATTCAGATTTGTTGAGTTTTATACCGTTTAAATGAAAGATGTGTATCATCACAAATTGCACAAATATCGACGGGTGCTCATAATTTTTCATGCTCTTTCAGATTGGGACCCATACGGGCCTTACCATATATGTATATATATATACACGCACATGCTACCTGTATATTTCAATGCTAGAACGAAAAATTTCAGTAGATCTATGCCTTTTGAAGCTTAATGTGTATTCATGAATAGTTTCCACATCCTCCAAATCTTATAAAAATTCACAATCTAGATGTATCGTTTTCGTGTGTGAGATTAGGATCTTTGACAGTGCCTAAAACATTTTGCATCCTGTAAGGAAGTCTTCAACTGGTGCCCACAACCTGTGGTCGATGCAATTAGACTTAAGCCATGATGTCTCCATCCTGCATGAGATTCCAAGCCACGCATGTTTCTTTGGCGCTTTACTGTAATAGCAAATTCTATTGACCTCCAACATGGAGCAAACTGTTCCAATGGATGTGCACGTAGAGATTTATGTAATACGACACGAGTTTAAAAGCAAAGTTTAAAGAAGCTCGCTCTTCCCTTCCTTTATTTTAATCTTTTTCTCCCCTACTGAAGAAGCACGTTTTTTTTTTTTTTCCTTTTTTTTTTGAGCTCGACAATGGATGCTAGCTTTCGTTACTTTAACGGATCCGTACCCACCCAGTCTCCATCCGTAATTTCTCTCTCCAATTCTTCCTTCTCGTTAATTTGAAGGCATTTTAAAATAACTTTAGCTGTACGGATTGAAAATACATTCAAAATGATATGCGTGTATTGACTTTCTTAAGGTCTGAAAATATAAAATATATTCATTCTAATTATTTAAAATTAGAAAAATCATCTGACATATATGCTCTTATGTATTTTTGTATATATATATATATATTTGATTTGTACCGTGAAAATTATTCTAAAATGTCTTAAAAATTATTTAGGAGGGAGAAATTGGGGAGAGAGGTTCTGGGAGAAAAAGGCCATGGAATTAGAAAACAGGTGAGGAGTGCATCTGTATCACACTGTTTCTCTCCCAAGAACATGTTTCCTTTGAAGCCAAACAGGTTCGGGATAAATACATCCTACTAGCCCATCTCAATAACTTCAACTCGCTCAATGATGATACAAGCAACCCATTGGCGTTAAGTCCACCTCAAAGCATCTGTCCCATTCTTGTTCATGTCTTACAGAGGTTGTACTTACTCATATTACACATGAATGGTATGGTTTTGATTCCATTTTGAACAATATTAGATTTATTTAAAGGTGAAATGGACGGTTCATTTCTCACCTCAAGATTTAGATCCGTTGCAATGTTTCAAAGATTTCGAGTCTCAACCAACCAAACTGAGGAGGAACGAGTCCAAATGGTTTTTTTTTTTTTTTTTTTCCCTTCATACGCATGCTAAACTGCACGAAAAGCTCATCAGCAACACAACCACACTCATGTTTAGCATGAACAGAGAGGGACATGAAATGGAATCCCGTGCCAGACAAGTAATGTTGGAGATGATAGGTTCAATATTCAATAGTGTTCCTTTCATTTTCTCCTTTTGTATGCCCACTAGAGAACAGGAATCAACATTTGAGAAGCCTATTAGCAACTGTTGAAAACAACATAAGGTAGCTGAACCCATGCTCATGTGTTGAGCAAGCACTCATCATTTGCTTGCTCCCATTAAAAAAAAAAAAATCTTAAATAGGGTTCTATGCATATAGAGTGAGAGGTTCCAGATTAATTGAGACCTCAGAATTTTGAAACTCACTGAGGTTGTTATGTGATCTTTCACTGAAATTTGAAATTTTCAATGAGACAACTCTCGCCAAAGACATAAGGCAAAACTCAGTCGTTGAACTGGTTGAAATTTATAGGGCGGATTAATTTTCTGCTTTATCAAACAGACCCCTAAGTAGAGCCCCCACGAGAGAAAAAGATTATGACTGTTAGACTAAAAATGCTATTAATATCTTATAAACTGCTAAAATTTGACCCTTATGAATTCAAATGAAGTTTCATCAATAAAGTCAAAAATAGATAATCTGAACGTGCCATTATAATTCTACATCCAACTTAGATGCCATTATACGTCAAAAAATTACCCAAGTTTGGATTTTTTATTTTCTATAAAGGAAGAAGATGACAAAAAAAAAATTTATTCGATTATAATGTGGGATCTTCTATCTTAATATTGAGAAATCAATACATCTAGGCCTTAAAAACTACTCAGTGTTAGCAAAAGATAACACCTAACTTTCCATGGATTGTGTGTAGTGTGTGTATACATATATATGTATAGTAGTTTTGTGCGTGTATAATGAGCTATGAGACCACTACCACCAGCACCTCCCACCATGGTTTTGTCCAAATGTTCCCTTGGTGTTGTCCGCAACACTTATTAGACTCTCTCTCTCTCTCTCTCTCTCTCTCTCTCTCTCTGTCTGTGTGCTTGTATGGGGGCCATCCACTCCATCTCCATTTGCATTAATTGGCCCTCCACCCTGAAACAGTACTCCTGACGAAAGCTCTCTCCTTCCTTGTTTGGCTGTAAGCGCCCTAAATTTCGTGTTATCCAAAAACCTTTTCTTCCTTTTCTTCACATGGGGTCAGAATCATGTCAGGGGTTTTTCAAGCCTAAAGCAAGTTCTGAATTTACGGACAATATTGGTTCTTTTAAATCAAAAAAAAAAAAAAAAAAAAACACACTCGGAGTATGGAAGCTCTTAAGTTTGCATATGGACATTGAAAATAGAATGAAACTAGCACGATAAAGGAATAAGGAATAATCATTGCGACATATTTTTTTTATTTTATATTTACCTTCTCAAGGTTTCCCACAGCCACAAACAATGAACCCGCCCACCCACATTGACACACATTAACTTGAAAAAAGAAAAGAAAAAAATATCGTCATCATCCTTTCTTTTTTTGTCCAAGCATGATTTTGCTCCAGAGCTTTTAAGATTCACATTACATTAGACAAAGTGCTAGTTGCTTTTCTCTCGTATACCGCATCTTCTTCATGCGAGTGTTTGGTAATCAAGTAGTTTTGGAAAATCTTTCGGTTCCTCAAGGATTTTCCCTTTAATTGTGCACCATAAGCAACGTCAGAATTTTGCACCAGTAGGAAAATGAGTCTGATGAGGCCACCGACATAATATATTAGGTATTGTTTTTCGTCGTACTTAAAACATAGAATACCATATTTACCCCGACTATTTTTTTTTTGTTTTTTTTCTTTGTATTCCCATAATAATAGTCTTGAAAAAAAAAAAAAAGCAGATGATGAATCATGATGGGAGTTTGAGGTTAATTTACTTTTGGTAGATGACGCTAGGGCATAAGAGCCCATCATTTTCAGTGGAATTGAGCTCATCCACATGATATGCGGCGAGCAGTGCTAGAACACTAATGCATCCTTGTAACCCTCCCCAAACAAAAATATAACATAGTTATGTAATCAAACACCATAGTTCTCTAAAATATATGATATTTTCTCAAAACACACACAAAGACCCTTGGGGGGATCATCTAATTCCTCTCTCTTTTCGATTCCTTACGATGAAAAAAGAGTAAATAAATCCTGCATCATCTTAATGGAGGTGAGTGGAGCTGAAAAGAGAGCGATCATCAACGAGTTGCTCCTCTTGGTCTTGGTCCTCTTCTGGGTCTTCCTGTTTGTCGAAGTCCTTCAGAGCAGAGAAGGGGCTTCTCATGGGTAGATCGAGGAGGACTTGCCGGAGAGAAGAGGCCTCCTCCTTGAGGCGAGCATTCTCTTCGACGACCCGGTGGTGGCGCTCCGAGACGCGGTTCAGCTTGTCGATGAGGCCGTGATTCTCCGACCGGAGGCGGAGCACCTGAGACCAGAGCTCGTCCAGGTGCCTCTGTTTCCGCATCCGCGACCGCCGCGCCGACTCCCGGTTGGAGATCATGCGGCGGCGGCGGCGCTCCTCCGCCGCGGCGGCGCCGAGGTGGAGCTCCTCCTCCGCCTCGTCCGACGTCGAGTTGTTCCCCCCGCCGAGGCACTGAGGAAGATGAAGCGGAGGAGGAGAACAGGGGAAGTTGTTGGGGAAGTATGGAGTGAAGTTGAAGTCTTGGAATTGGGTGGAGGAGGAGGAGGAGGAGGAGGAGGGAAAGGGATGGAGGAGGTGGACTCCTGCAACCTCACCACCGGAAAACATGGCGCCGATGGATTGATTAATTCTTCTTCTTCTTCTTCTTTAATTTTTTTTTTAAAATAAAAACAAATTTGTGGTTTTGTGTGGGAAGGGAGGGGAGGGAGAGTGGGAGCGTTGAGGGGGAGGGGGAGAAGAGGGGATTTATAGGTGGTGGGGAACGGACATGTATGAGAAAAGGGTGGAATGGGAGTGGGGGTGGTGGGTCAGTCTTCAACCCACAGTCATCAGGAACAGTGTTAGGGCCTTGCGGAAGCAGATTTTTTTTTTTTCCTTAAAAAAGAAACAATTTTTGGATGGGAAGGCTTCTTTTAAGGAATAATGTGGTTGGTCAGGTTTTTTTTATTTTTTTATTTTATATTTTATTTATCCTTTTCACTAAAAAAAGAAACAATCATGTTTGCTTTGGCCATTCAAATCTTGGCCTTAATTTTCCAATTCTCTCCACTCATGACCCATGCAAGTACTTTTAACTTTGCTTTATTTCTATAATGCCTTGTTTGACCGTTCGGACAAGATAGGCAAGGATTATGAATTCAATCTGATATGGAAAACTATATAATTAATATCCCACCTAGTATTTGGAATGCAATATGATAAGTAATAGGATTGGATTCTATAAATCTTATTTAGTGTTTGGTGTCTGCCAAGATAAGTTTGAATAATGTTTTCCTACAATTTTGGTAACAATTTAAAAAAAATTAACATAATAAAAAATTTGAACGTATTGGATAAATATTTCTAAATATCACAAAAAATTAATAATTTTAAAAAATCCAATAATCCAAAAAAATTAAAAATTATATTTTTCGTAAAAAAAATAATTAAAGAATATTTATATGAAACAATTACAGGAAAAAAGATCTAGTAATATCTACAATATTCAGCGCATAACGAATAGATTCAAATTCATATTAAAATTAAAAAGGAAAAACTAAAAAATCTAATTAATTTTGAACTAGTTGATCTATTCATTTTTAAGCAAATCTGTTTATCTACTAGCGCTACGGTCAAGTATATCTAATTATGAAAACGAAAATGAGCAAGCAAACTGGACAAATAAATCTTCACCATTTTTTCTAGATAGAGAAGACCGCTCAAAAGAGACAAACACGGAAAGAAAGGGAGAAGAAGAGAAAAAAAAAGAAAACGTTGAACCTTTGCATGTGAGAAAATGAATGAAAGTAGAAAAGAAAGGGTTTTGACAATGACAAGGGAAGGGAATAAAACGAGTATGAATTCTGATTTTTGGGGGCAATGCGATTTTCTTCTCTCTCACCTCCTTTTTTCCCCTCACATGGGTTTGACATATCTCCTTTTTCCCTTGGATTCATTTAAAAGGACTCACACATAAAATACGACAATCAGGTCATAAGGAGATAAGGACGTCCAATTGGATAGCTCAATTCGCCTTTGATGCCTGCACCAACAAGCATGTACTTATCATTTTGAGGGCATGCATTTACTGCAGCTTGCCTCATAGTTAAAAGGAAAAAAAGGACAATTGAAAACTACTTCGTTTTGGGCTGAATGGTTCTGTATTTTTTATTTTATTTTTATTTTTCCTTTTGAAGGCACCGCTGTAACTAGATGTACATTAGTTTTATTTATTTATTTTTTTAAGTATTAAATAGACACACAACCAATTTAGTAATTACAAAAATCTGAACTTTTTAACATTATCAAACATGGATACATTATTATACATGCTTACACTACTAGATCGAGCGATGAGCGGTTTGAATCATGCATGTCAGTGCTTAAGTTTGGATAAGATAAAGTTACCCAATGGAAGGGAAAGGAAAAAATGGGCACCTTCAGGATAGGACGTATATAATGTTCTATTGCAACTTTAGTGGTCTAACAGACAATGAGACAAATTCTTAGCTACTGCCGAGTTGTGAGAAAATATTTAATTCACACATTTATGTATTCTCACCAAATCACAACATCTCAAGCATTGCCTTTTGAGAAAATATTTAGACGTCATATTTCACTAGGATCGATATGGACCTTTTGGAAATTACCCAATAAACGAGTTACATTGCTAATATCATAATTATTCAATCTTTAAACGATTTACAAATTTTCCAATATTTTCTACACCTTCTTGCTTTTTTTTTTTTTCCTTTTTTTTTTCATCGACTTTATAATTTTTGAAATTTTATCCGAGAGGGGCATGGAACACACGCCCACACACTACTTTTAATGACTCAATGGGCACTCAAATTTCGGTAGGGACCCATTAGTACGTTAAGCTCATGTGCGAAGTTTACATCACTTACCTAAATCCCCAAGCATTTTGCTTTTCCAACCTATATAGGTTCCCACGGAACTCAATAAACAAATAGATGCCCATGGTAGTAGTCCTAGTATTCGATTTGAATTTGGTTCTCCTCGAGTTTTTAATTCCTATGAGCCTTCAAACTTGTGGATTCATGACCATCTCATGTATAAACTATGGTTAAAAATATTCATTTTGAGTCATGCATCCTAAATTGACTGATTCAAGTAACTAGTCCTTGCTAGTTATTGGTGCGATAAGGTCAGATGTGAGGCACTTACTTAACTCGTCACAAGTTCAAACTGTGTTCTCAATTTGAATCCTACGAATTTAACTGGGACGCATAAGTGAGACATGGCGCACGTGTGCCTCGAGGATATAGTTGGGCATTACATGTGAAGCACCAGAATATCTTGATTATCAATTAAAAAAAAATGTTCTATTATGGGGGTGCTATCCCTCATTCATTGAATTGACTTATGTTCCCTTATTCAAAATCTTCAAACATGTAAAAAATTAAATACATGAAAAATTTAGAAGGGAACAGAATATGGTCGTGGATGAACAACACAAATTTGATCCTTCATCGACGCAAATTAAGGGTTGTGACTTTGAGAATTTTATGAGTTTCAGGATTGGTGATTTCAGCAGCCAAATCTATCATAATTATTCTACATAGTTTTGTAGGTCAAATTTGTCCTGCAACTGCAGGTTTTGTCAATTTCATTCTCCAAATTAAGATTTAATAACTTTTCCTTTCAAGAGCAGGCGGGTAAAATTTATGGCAATCACATGATGCCAACCTTACGGATGTGAATTTTATATATATATATATATATATATATATAAAATCTAAGCCACTAATAATCAACTAAATTTTCAAAATGCTTTGAAGAATGGGTTTAATGGAAATTTAGACGTCCTAAATACTTTAAAAATATTTTCAATGCTTTAATACCATCAATGGCTCCTTGGGTGCTATCTCTATCCAAAATTATGACATTTAATACGTTAAAAGAACATGAAAGAACATATCAAGTTAATTTTGACTAGGTTTAGTAATAGGTGATATCAGAATTTAACACTCTAGAATAAATAAATAAAAATACAAAGCCTCATACGTAGAATGAATAGTATAAAAATATGAGAAGGAAGAGTTCCCCAACATGAGTGTCAGTAGAAGCACCTTTGGCAAGAATATGAGCAAACCTATTTCCACTCTGACTAATATTCGTACACTGCCAACTATGGACCTCTTGTAATAGGAAAACAATATACAAGATGAGATGGCCAACAGTAAAACATTCCAATCATTTTCCCAACGAAGGTACCCATACTCCCAAAGTGAGAGCCAATCGGACACCACTCTATAGTCATTATCTCAGCAACTAACGGCTTGAGTGCAACTAACGGCTTGAATGTCGAATGGAACTTCTTTGCAGCCACAGACACAAATTGCCCATCCCTGTCTCGAACAATAATGCCCACCACAACCTTTGTCTGATCCTGTAAAGACTGCGCCATCAACATTAACCATCATTTGTTTGATTGATGGACAACACCAAATGTCCTTACATGCTCGATGCTAATACACCTTACTCTCCGCCATAGCCCTGTCATTGTGAACCTCTCAAAAAACCTGCAATGCAACCTCAACAATAGCCTCAACTCCAAATCGCTTCCCCCCTCAACACACACTATTTTGCTAACACCAAAAAGAGGCACTAGCAATTTCTACCAAGGCTTTCAAATCATTCATAATTGACTTATGTGTCGCAAGCCACTCAACTCACTCATAGAAATCTCCATCTGGAAAATGACCATCACATAGGCTAAGGATTTTCCACATCCCATGACCTTGTCGACACCCCAATAAGGCATGTATTATTGTTTTTAGCAAGGACCGCACCTTAGTCAAGTATCAAACATAACCGCATGTCGATGCTTTTAAGGTTATATGTAATTTATTATGTCCTTTTTATTAATGCAGTTGAAAGTTTTAGACAATGATATTACCTTACACTATTTTAGGTAACGACATTGCATGAGTAACAAAAAAATTTGTTAGCAAAATGAGATCTTGCACAACACAGACCCATTATTTGCAGTTATAAGAGTAGCTGGAATAATAGATTGTTCAATTATATCAAGTTTGAAAATGACCAAATTAAAGTTTAACTGCTCCCTTAATCTGGTCTGAATGGTAATATTAAAATATAAACCAACCCCAACCATTAAAACAAAGATCACTAACTTAACTTATTCTTCATCTAGGGACCACCACTTGTATATTCTTACATATCTAAACTATTTAAATCTATGATCTTATCTAACACGATTATATATATTAATTGATTTAAAATGCTCCTCACTGTCTCTCTCTTGAAAGTATATTTTAAATTTTAATGGTGATTTTATTTAGTTGTTGGAGATATTTTGTATCTTATTATATATGTTCTAAATATAAGCTATATAAACGTGGACTAAGTTATATGGGTCTTACGTGTTAAAGCTCATTAACACAAAAACCTTAGATATATTTTATATATACTGATAGGAGACAACGATTTAGGTATTCCAAACTTGATATTTATGGTGTAATGCTCTAAACAACACTTAAACCCTAACAAATTTAGCTTACCGGTTCGTTCTAATATATGTTTAATATTCTTTGCTGGGAGTTTAGCATTTTGTCCATAATCCTTTCTTTATATTTTTTAAAATAAAATATTAATCATATTCCTTTGTAGTGATTCCCCCATTAGTTCGAAACTTCCCTAGGCCAGCACACCATAACAGACAAATAGAGAGATTCATCACATATTTGGTTTATGGAATAAAATTATTTGGAAATGAATTTATTGCTGTATAGGAATATAATTATTTTCATTAGTCGTGAATATAAGAGTTGTATATTTTTTTTCTGACGTCTCCAGGACAAGGCCTAAGCGAAAATAATCACTGATTTTTTATTTTTATTAGGAGAGTGACTATACGTCAAAAAATAACATTGTCTCGAGAAGCATACAAGGAGATGTTCGGTAGAAATGAATCCACCCAAATATAACCATTGTCAACTGTAACTGCGTGCTTTGCCAAAAAATTAGCCAATATATTAGCTTCTGTCTTGACATAAGCAAAGACACGGTATGGAAAAGAGGAAACCATAGATTGAATATCAGAAACCATGTGACCAAAGGGGTTTAAGCTGCACTGAGAGCTCCAAATTTCTGTACTAAAGAATCAGATTCAATGATCAAGGACCAGCATCCAAAATCCTTGGCTAACTGAAGGCAAAAGAGGATGGCCTTAGCTTCTAGAAGATGGAACGAGTATATGTTCTCCTTAGGTTGCACTGCAGCTAACAAATTGGTGTAGAATGGTCCCTAAAGACCACACTTGGCCCATTCCTAACTCTATTTGGAATGAAAGAAGCATCCACGTTAAGCTTGAGAGTCTCCCCTGGAGGTGGTTCCCAATTAATCGCACTCATCACCTGGCAACCTAGATTGAAATCTTCAAGAAAAGATTGGATCCATCTAATAGGATGTCGATGGTGCTGCCTTGTTCCTTGAAAAATCAAACAGTTTCTACTACCACACATAGCTCAAGCAACTACCAACAGTAGAGCTGCCTGATGTACTTCCCAATCCACGACAACAATGTGATTGTTATTATATGAAAATGGAAATAGATCGTGGGTAGAGTAGTGCTTCGACATCGAGAAGCATTGTACTAATGTATCCTAAGGTAATTAAATATTTGTGGGTCCATCAAAGATATGTGCAATGACAAAATAAAAATGATCCGAAGCTTCCTAAGCAGCGTGATCACCTCAGGTAATCTTCTATGATTAATTTTTAAAGTTTCAAGGTGTATCAGGTACTTACCTCAGAATCTGAGCTTGCCTTGAATAAAAGATATGGGACATGAATCGTGATCATAGGGAACCAAAAAACGTCTCTCTCACCTGGCAAATCAACCATTTTGTCATACCTTTTTTTTTCCAAACAAAAAATAAAATGAAATACTGTCACAACAACATGAATTCATGGGGAGAATGTGTATTTTCTTTTTTTTCCCATTATGGTCGAAAAACATATATAGTTATACGCATAACAAAGTATTGGAAGAATCGAGGAAAAAATATGAATACCGAACAATGAAATAGCTTATTTGATCAATACAAAATCACACTACAAGGGAATATCAATGATGGAGGAGATCAAACTCGATTTGAATCATAAATTTAGAGAGGGAGTTTGGTGGGGATATGGAATAGAAAGAAAACTAATATGTGTGTGTATGTATGATAAGACATTTTTTTTTTTTTTATCAAATGGGATATCTCTTTTACGATATTGTTAGATGTGTGTCTAGATCCATCATAAGGTCAATCATGGAAATGCACCCCCCCAACCAAAAAAAAAAAAAAAGAATTTCAGGATTTAGACACTTTAACCAGAAGCTGGAACCAAGTTCAAAAATTTCTTTAATTTTTTTTTCTCTTATTGTTTATTTCAAAAAGTTAATATTATATGGATAAAATAAAAATTCGTGGACAATGTCTCGTGCCCCGTCCTCCTCCAAGTTAGTGCTGAGTGGGCACCAACCTTTTCTTATGCTTTGTTTGGGAAGGTGAGAAATGAAAAGCATGTCGGAATCAAACAAAGTCCTTATGCTTTGTTTGGGAAGGCGAGAAATGAAAAACGTGATGATGGAGCCAAAAATTTTTTCCATGGCGTTGGAGGATCAATTTGATTTTGCCAACAACAATACCCATCACTAAATAAGTCATTGTGGTCTTAATGGTATCTTACATGACTCTGAGTTGAGATCTTAGAACATGCCCACATCAGAGAGATCAGATTTGCACACTCTTGGGATTTAGGGTTTTAAGCTCTGCAAGAGAGTTACTCTCAAAAGAAGGATTTCGAAATCAACATCTTCTCTAGGGAGGAAAAAAAAAAAAAGATTTTGCTGTCAAACAAACCGTTTGCAGCACAAAGCTTCTCTTCTCATGGGCTTGACACACTTGCAAAAATGTCAATGTATCACCATTTTTATGGGCTGATACGACCAATGATGTTCCCACGGTTCGTCGATTATGGGATTCGCACACTTGCGAGTGACATATAATAGATGTCGAGATCAGATCTTATTCAATCTATGTCTAAACTCTATTGAAGGGTACAACTGGTCTCCTGAACAAAACCACGCAATAAGTATTTCGAGAGATCTCCTCCAAATCACTGGTATGACTATCGAAATCATGAGCATTAGCATGTAGGTTCCAGATCAAAGTGGTAGTTTCCGGGCCTTTAGCTATTGTTCTTGAAAAATGACCGGGTCTGGTCCATTCCTCGAAAGACGTTTTTATAGGATCCCTATTGTACTAGAGAGAATTTTCTCATATTTCAATATCAGTCATTTTTGTTTTATAAACTAATAGAGCCATGCATGTTCTCTAGTTGAAGTGGATGTGTTTTTGCAATTTATTTTCCTTAGTACATCTATTGTTAGTTTTATTGCTATTATTTTAGCATTTTTACATTTTGTGTCCTTTGTATATTGAATATTTGCATCCGTTCGTTTTTCTGAAATTTTGCTGTTTTTAAATTTCGGCATATATGCACGTTTTTCAGCTTCAATTTTGCTTTAATTTCCTAGGTTTCGTATGTTTAAATTAACAACTCATGTATAATTTCCTTTTTGTACGCTTAGATGAATAGAGTCGGTACAATTTTGTTCATATGCCCAGATGAAAAGGTTTCATAATTTCAAATCTTATAAAAATTGTCATGCCTACATATTTTTGTTTGTTCATTTCATATTAGTGGTTAATTTTTTCTTTAAAAAAAATCATAAAATTGATTAAAATGGTCATTCCGGTTAATCGCTTTCTCCCATGCGGAAGAAGAGGAGCAAACCCAAATGATTTTATAAGTCAGGAATATACTGGAAACTTTGATTTGAGAAGAATTATATTTAGTTTGCATTTTCTTTTCTGACAGAATGACTAATTTGTATGGATTAAGTACCTCAAGCCACCAAGAAGTCATTATTGGAAAAATTAGCGATTAGAGTTTGAAATTATAACCATGATTAAAAGATGGGACAATTCAATTCATAATTTTTTTTATTTTATTAATTAGTATTAAAAAATTTATTTAAAAGTTTGTGGACCCCTTAGCAAAGCTATTTCCCTCAAAATAATAATAATAAATATTACTATTATTATATCATTCAAAATATTGAATAATATTAAATTAAATTAGTTGTAATTTCAATACAAATAGATTTGGTACAATTAAATTAAAATCTTGCTTAAAAGTCCTATCTATTCCTAAATTAATTATATTCTTGTTTCATGAAAGACTGAACTCACTTCTTGCTTCAGTTTATAAAAATTACTGAAATGATATATTTTAGTACCATTTCTCTATAAGTAAATAATGCAGTGCAGAGTATATATGGAGTGTGAACTTTATACATACATACATATACATATATATATATATATAACACTATGTTCTTCTTCTCCTCTTCTTTCTATTTTTCTTTAAAAGATACAATTCACCTTTAGAATAACATTTTGACCTATTAGAAAGGTGATAATGTATTCAACATGGGATTTATAATCGTAAATTACCATTTATATCCCAATCAAATCCCTTTTTTTTAAAATTAAATAAAACAATGACTTCATTTCACTCATTTTTATTCAGCAAAATAAAAGGCACAAAATTTGAGACATGGCATAAAACCTAACTCTGAATAAAAGTACACAAGCAAAAAATAAAGTAATAGGTAAAAAGATCAATTTAAATGATTTAGTGGGCGAGAAGATTTTTTTTATTTTTTGTTAAAAGGGAAAGGGTCAGTGTCTTTTTCTAATAGTTATAGGGATGTCAATAATGTCATAAAAGACGAATAAAATTGGCTACTAATAATGTTTGTCCACTCTCTATTAGTCTTCATACATATATAGAAACTAATATCACTTTTCTACTGTGTAAGAACAATAAAAATATGGATTAAGTATTTGTAGGTCACTAACTATATCAATACAGAATAATTTAACCACTAATATTTTAAGTGGTACAAATTGACCACTAACGTTACTAAACATGACAAGTAAAACCATTCATGTGAATTAAGATTCTTAATTGTCTTTTGTTTCTCTTATTCAATTTTAATCATCAATCAACCCACACACACACACATATTTATAAAAGTTTGTGAAAACCTCAACAAAACTATTTCACTTAAATAATAATAATAAATGTTATATCAATATTATTCTTATGACATATCATTCTAATGTATTTTGAAAATATTTGAATAACAATAAATTAAATTAATTGCAATGATGGTATAAATTAATTTTGAAACAGTTAATTTTAAAAATATATATAATATATATTAAGTGAATAGATAATAAACCAATATGATAAGAAAAATTTTATCTTCAAGATATTGACATCCCATAATATTCCTCGATTTAGATTAATAGTAATAATATTCATATATATATATATATTGCTTCTTGTGAGATATCGTTCTAATGTTTTCAAAATATTAAATAAAATAAAATTCATTTAAGTATAGTAAAAATAAATATGATGTAATTAATTTTTAAAAAATACTTAATTATTATTATCAAGAGTGAAATAGTTTTTTTTTTTCCTTAATCCATTGAAGGCATAAAAAATCCCAAGGAAAGTTAGTGAAATGGTTTTGCTGAAAGGGTCCACCTCCGCCCCCAAATTAATTACTCCTCATTCCTTTATAATCATGCCATGAGGTCATCACAAAATTGACACCCTCCCCCTCCCCCAAACTGGATAAGCTCATCACGTCAACATCCTTCCTTCAAATCACGGCAACTTAGGTTAATTTCATATATTAAAAAAAGAGAAGATGCTTAGCATTATAAAGGTATCATTATTAGTTACCCAATTTTTTTTTAATCCTCTTGGCCATTGTCGTCTTGGCTTATAATTGGTCTTATTATAATAACAATAGCAATTAAGTAATGGATGGTGCATAGAATATATTATATATAGGATTATAATTAAAATATGGACGCATGTTCGCTTGTGCTTACGCAAGTTATTGAGGTCTTAATCCACTGAGCATTAACTAGCCATACGGGGGGTGTTAAAGTTGTAAATGATGGTCATAAGGAATGGCATGAACTTTAAATTAGTTCATCTGGATTGATTCTAACAATTAATATAAACAATTTTGTGTTCAACGTGTCGTGTTGGGAAAGCTCCATAAGATTACCTTTTTTTTTTTTCCTTACTATAAGATTAGCTTTAATGGAACAAGTCATCTCTTGTTCAATTGGTTTAAGAACTCACTTTTGATAACTGATGCTTTCACCCTTGATCAATTGAACGCAAGAAAACATTCGATTTAATCAATAAATAAATAAATAAAATCCAATAAGAAAAAGGAATGTTTTATCAAAAAGAACATCTGTTAATTGGGGGATTGAAAACACATTTTTGTAGCTTGATCTAGGAAGATAGAATCAATACATCATATACATTCTGACATGGTTGATTAATTTCCTGTGGGCCAATGGGTAAACTCATGAGCGCTGCACATGTAGAAGAAGAAAATTGGATTATTTTATTTTTTACTAACCTAGGCTCCCGCATTGCGCGAGCTAAATGGGTCCGAAACGGCCAAACTCTAATTTGAGGAGAACTGGTCTGACCCTTCAAACCAACCTCCAAGTAAATCGGTGAATATTATAAGGCTATGAATAACTGGAGTTGGGCCTGACTCATCTCTGGACAGACCAATGCCTTTACTATAGAACTAACCCCAAGGGGGCAAATTGGATTCTTTTATTATAATAGTCCCTGAACAAAATTTGGGCATTTTTTTTATAAAAAAATTCCTTCTGTGTATATCTAATCAAATTATTTAAATCATTTTCTAACTTTTCATATCTATCTTCTTAATTCCTCGAGTTTATTCGTATTCTCATACTATCGTTATAAATTTTTATCTTCAACTTTTTACATTTCTATGATTTGGCTTCGTATGTTTCATGTTCATGACACATAATTGACAGATATCCTATTTTGTTTTCCACAAAGGTACATAAATGATACAGGCTCCAAGTTTTTGCTTCTTTAACATATTGCGGTACCATTTGAAGAAAGGGAATGAAACCATACTTGGAATAGTTAGAAGGAGAAATAAACTTGAAAAATGCAAGAGGGGAAGAAAATCCTCATTCACTAAACCATTTGAAGAAAGGGAATGATATCTTACCTAAAATCGTTAGAATGAGAAATCAACTTGAAATTTGAAAGAGGGGGAAAAAAAATCCTCATTCACTAAAGCATTTAAATAAAGGGAATGATATCTTACAGGAAATGGTTAAGAGGAGAAGCTAATGACATTAGAAGTTGTTGAAAAGAAGGTGCAAACTTGGGAATGGTTATAGGTTTTAAGCAAAGGAATGAAGGGGTTTTAGCAACTCCATAAAATAGGTGATTAGGTATTTGATTATGGAAGAGATGAACAGATGCAACGGCCAATGGGAAGGGATTGTTAGGGAGGATCGGGAGGATTGGAGTCCAAGCGATTGGGTTTGTCTTCTCCTGTAACTAACAATGTTTCATAGGAAGGGATCAGTGCATCTTTTACATGTGAATCGGTGTTAGGTGTGGTATATGGAGTATATATTATGGTGTCACATGGCAAAAAGTGTTTCTGCTTTCACATATTACCAAGTAAATGCGAAAAACGACATGATATTTAGGATCCCCACATGTAATAAGAGAAAATCAAGTGGGTTTCTTAGCTATGTAATAAACGAACATAAGATAAAAAGATAAAGAAAGAAGAAATGAAAAGAAAACAAAGAATGAAAAACGCATGTGTGCAGTAGAGACGTATATGAATGAATTTATGCGCTGAAGTATAGTGTGGTGAGTGCAATAGGGCTATGCGAATGCATGTATGCTGTGTGTATATATATATATTGCATGGAGTTGGAACTCAATGGCTGAAAGAAAGTACTTGTGCATATGACAGCTTAGCGAAGGAGCGAAAGCATTTAAAGCTTTTGATGGGTGGAAGATGCAGAGGCATGCAGCTTAGACTTTGCTAAGCAAATTTTTAAGTGGGTACAGATGCAGGATTCTCTTTGACAGAAAAGTGAGCCAGAAGAAAGTAGGGGGTGTGAAGGAGAGCACCGAGAGAGTGAGTGCGTGAGTGAGTCTCTCTTTTTGAGTGTGGAACGAATCCAGCTGGGGGGGATAAGTTTTCCAATATTGAGACTCAGTCGATTGAGATGTTTTATTCTTCCAAAACATAAACCATTGTAAGAGAGTTTTGCAGCTTTCATCCGATCAAGTTGTGGATTCGAAATGGTCCAAGGCTACTCGAGAATAGGCCGAAGACATTATAAATTCTGTGCTGCTGCGTTTCCTTTAAATTTTTTGGGTGTATGTGTGCTTATATACCTCAGCCTCGGTTTTGAAGGCTGGGGTAGCACATGGTCTAAGCACGACCTAAGACACCACGACTCATAACACGACTGTTTCAATTGTCAAACTTACTGTAAATGGGCATTTTCATCATCTTCTAAGTGCCCACCACCACTTATTTTAAGGTTTTTTGAAAAGCCAAAGCTCTACTCATAAATCAGTGTTTATTTTCACTCTCTCCATTCAGTAAGTCCATCAATTGAATATTCCCACCATTGTGGGTCATTTGCTGATCCCAAATTTTGAAAATAGGGACATGGCTCACTGCAATGCTGGGCTGCAGCACGGCCCAGTGACTCCCTCAGTCTAGGACGCGCCCAAACGCTTCTTGGAAGATGATCATTCAGCAAATCCAAACTTCAAGTACTTGTGCAAGGGGGAACAAATTGAAGGATAAATTTACCCAGTGCAAGACTACTTCTTCTGGGGGGCGGCGGGGCTAGGCCCTTCGGATCTGGGTTTTCCCCGGTTCCACCGTGCTTTGATAAATTTTTAAATAATTTAAATCTTATGAATGAAAATAACACACAAAAACATATAGGTATGTCAATTTTTATGGGATTTGAAAATATATAATTCATTCATATTAAGTATTGAAAATTTAGCATAATTTTTAGATGATATTTTCTTCAATACTTAAAATGAATGAATTATGTATTTTTAAATATAATGAAAATTGACGTGTCGTGTTTTTTGTATGTTATTTTCATAAAAATAAAAAAATTACAAACACAGGAACTGCACAGTGAAACCGTAGACAACCCAGTCCCATAAAAGATCCCATACACTCCACTTCCCCTCTCAACTCTCTGTTCTCTTTTCTCATCTTTCCGATCTGTACAACGGCCACATGAACCCAATCCCAATTTCAGCTGCGTCTACCCTCCAAAACCCCTACTCCATATCCAGGTGAGACCCCCTCCCTCCTTCTCTCCCTCACAATCAATTTCTGTTGATGTAATCGCAGATATGCATAACACCTACATTTACTCAACTGTCTCTCTTAGGAGCAAAGGGTCTCTTACTTTTTCTGTAAATGATTACTCTAACTCCTTAAATGATATGTATGAGAAATCCCCACATCCATTATCATCATCGTCGTCGTCATGCTGTGCTCGTGTATTTCCTGTCCACAGAGTCCCCATTAACCCTAGCTTTGTATACGGGTTGAGGCAGTCGACCTTGATTCAGTTCTCAGCTTCTAGAAACCTAATCTTGCGCAGTGGGAACCCATACTGTTGTCGGTTCCCGGTTTATGATATAGGTCCGGGTTGTTGTTTCGACCTTTCTTGCACTGCTAGGGAGAGAGCTGTTGATGGAAGAAGGAGAGGGAGGAAGAAGGAAAGATGGTATCGTGAGGAGGTCACACAGAAAAAGGGTGGGAGTAACCGTCCCAAGGCAGTGGGAGATGCTGAAGCAGTGCTAAGCTTGTTAACTGAGGAATTGGGGGAGAGTTGTCATGGTGAGAGAGAGAAAAAGGGGAGGAGAGTGCAAGTGAGGGGGAGAGGAAATGTTGTTAATAAGTGTTTTGGGGAAGAAAAGAAAGGTGGTTTATTGGAGAGTAATTTGCCAAATGAATTTGAACCGCTCAAAATTAAGTCAGGCAAAGAGGAAAATGGTTGGAGAGAGGAAAAGGAAAGCCCCTCAAGCGGTGAAAATCATAGAGTGAGAAAAGGGAGTTCTAGTTGCTCATCATATTACTCGTTTTCTTCTTCGGGTGATTTTGAGAGTGAGAGTGAATTTCAGCTGAAACATGAGGGATCTACGGGAGTATCCCCAAGACACTGTACTGACAATTCTGGAAGGACTACAGAGGCTGTATTTGTTGCGGAAGGACATGGAGAAGAATATAAGAAGTTCAGAAAAGGTGTCAGCGGGCATGATGAAGTTGAGGAAAAGTTGGATTCTGCTGTGAGATCAGAAGCAGGTGGCAATAGCGCTGTGTGGGATTGGAGAAAACGGTCAGAAAAGAAGCTTGCTGAAGTAGTGACTGATGAAATAAATTCTATGGAGGAATTCTCAAAGAAGCAATCTGGGGTACTTGGTCCCCATCAAACTGGTTACACGGAGGTGTCCAGTTATGACAAGAGTGATAGGAAAGATGAATCATATATGGATGTGAGAAGAAAAAAACAATATAGACAAATTGGCATCCAAGTCAGTGGAATCTCTGAGTCCAGTGGAGAATACCAACAACATGCAGAGTCAGCAACAACTTCCAAATCTCAAGAGGCACTTCACACCATGAAAGAAAACCTAGTGGTAGCTCCAAATTTCTCTCAGGAAACAAGAGACAAACATGGGCAGAAGGCTGGCTATATTTCACATCAACCTGAATCTGGAAGAAACTCTGAGCAGTTTGTTGCGTCTGAGATGCGTAGAAGGATCTCAAATTCAAACAGGCAATCTGAAATTTCAGAAATGACCAAGGAGGGAAATGCAACTTTGATTTCTAGTTCAAATAAGGAGACACAAGACCAACACCACCAAACAGGTCGACTTATTGCTAATGAAATTGACTCTAGGAAAGGATTTGAACACTCAACTGAAATATTAAATTTCCAACACTCTGATATTGAAAGAACCTTGGCCTCACAAAGTCAGTTTGATTATATAGTGAAGAATAAAGAGGAAAATGTGAGACAACATACTGCTACGGAAATTGACTCTAGAAAAGAATTTCAACATTCTACTGAAGTATTAGGTTTCCAACACTCTGATATTGAAAAAACCTCGGCCTCAGAAAGGCAGTCTGATTCTATAGTGAAGAACAAAGAGGGAAATCAGAATTTGGTTCTCTGTTCATTGCCAGAATCAGAACAGCAACACTTAGATGCAGATCGTAAAGCTATTAGGGGGACTAAATCCAAGACAAAATCTACCAGCATATCAACTGTACAAGGTACCAGTGCAAAAACAAGTATCGAGTCTTCTGAGATCTCTGAAAGGAAAATGATTAGTCAAGAAGATCATTTGACATCAGTTAAAGAAGATCATTTGACATCAGTTATGAAGTCAGTTGATGACACAAAGGATCAAACAGATGGAAGTGTGCTTCAAATTGAACCAGGAAAAGAGGCACATAAACCTGGAAAACTGTCAAGTTTTCGTGAAGCCACCTCAAAAGGGGGATCTGGAGCCGAGGGATCTTTGAGTTTGGTGGGTCAAGCTAGAGTGAGACAAATTAGTCGCGACGAGGAAGTCAAGAAAAGCTCACAGACAATGGTAATGTCTCCACCATCTCAGTTAGTTACAAGAGCTTCACTGCCAGTGCAATCTAGAGATGATTTCCTCACGCAAGAGGCTTCTAATGACGTTTCAGGGAGTGGATCTGGTGCCTTTTATACACATCCGCAAGAGAAAATTGAAGATATGCAACCAGATCTGCAACATGAACCTCATAGAGAAGAGCTAGAAGGTGTTTCTAGCTTGGGTACTTCTATGGAGCCATTAAATGTCATCTCCCATGAAGATGTGATGGGTTCAGCAGGTCGTATGGAGAAATTATCCATGCAGTTTGTTGGGGACTTTGTTGAGAAGGTACACTCAGAAGTCTCAACTTCTGAAATTCTAGAGGAGAAATTTGGCAAACCTAAGGCAGTGTATGAAGGAGAGAAGCATAGGAAAAATAATTTAAGTACTAGTTCAGGTGAAGACTTTAAGCGAACAGAGCCTAGTTCAAGGCATTCTTCAACGATGGGACCATCTGTTGACACACGGGAGGTCCTGGGCCCAACTGTTGAGGAGCCATTCAACACAGAAGCATCAGAGGGAGCTGCCACTGACAGGAACAGTATTGCCAAGAGATCCAGCAGGTCCTTGTGGAGTATCGTTGCAGATATAGTTCGTTTGCGTTGGGCTTCACATGCTGACCCTAATAATTCTGCAGTAAAGTTAGGTGGAAGGACTTCATCCAATGAGTCCAGTGAGGCATGGTATTCTGGCCATGAGGCAGATGAAAACAGTGATGAGACTGCGAGAAAAAGAAAGAAACCACAAGAACCCCTTAAACAGATGCAGCCAGCAGAAAGTCCACATCAAACCACAAGACTTGGTTCAGATGCAAGTATCACAAAGGAAAAATTAGGACATTTTGAAGTTGATAGACCATCCTCATCCAGTGTCTTAGAAAGTCACTTAGCATCTGGTGTGATTTCTTTAGCCTCTGGTTCTGAAAATATTGATTGGAGTGAAGATGGAAAAGGTCTTCAAGGTGCCTCTTCCAGTCCTGCTGTTCTGGAGTCATCTTTACTAATGTCTAGTAGAAGCATAAGATCTGCTGGAAATGCAGATGCGTTGGGAAGAGACTCAATTGAGCACATGGCAAAACCAATTGAACTATTAGGGACAGAGGGGAAGGATGGTGAGTTGAAAAGAGGAAAGCTTCAACGAAGAAACCAACTCCTGAAGGACAGTTTTGATGAATGGGAGGAAGCATATAAACTTGAAAGCAAGCAGCGGAAAATTGATGAAATGTTTATGAGGGAAGCACTACTGGAAGCAAAGAAGGCTGCAGACAATTGGGAGGTGCCTGTTGGGGCAGTACTTGTGCAACATGGAAAAGTCATAGCCCGTGGATGCAACCTGTAAGTATTTCTGCTTATGCATCAATTCTTTTGGCCATATACTTCCTTTGGTTTCTATTCATAAGCACACATTTCAGAGTGGAAGAGTTACGAGACTCCACTGCTCATGCAGAAATGATTTGTATACGGGAGGCTTCAAACCTGCTTAAATCATGGAGGCTTGCGGTAGTCCCTTTCTCACTCATATTTTTTATTTCTTTCATTAGTTTCATTTTCCAATTCTCTTTGTCTCATATTTTTCTGGCACTTGTCAAATAACTAATTGATACTTTGACACCTATGCTTCAAGAATATGAGTTGATTAGTTAAGCTGTAGAAGTTTTGTAGGGAGAGAGATTGTGGAAGTCTGTGCTTGGGTTAGGCTTTTGTGCCTAAGGCCCTTGTATTATTTACTAAACAAATGTGAAAGAGCAAAACTATATTTATTTCATATTATGGCTAAAAACACAAAGAAAGCATAAAAATACAGCATAACTCCTAACTAGAGGTGGCAATTAAGCAGGTTGGGCTGGTCAAGACAGGTCATGGGTTATAATGGGCGGGTCAGGATGGGTCAAAATCACATACGGGTCAATAGCAGGTTGGGTCATACACTGGTTGGGTCAAGCCCGCTAACCCATGGGCCGGGACACCCACAAAACTTTATAAATGCTAATTAAGCTTAAAGTCTTTTCCAATTGTTTTCATGAAGAAAGCACAAAGAGCTTACAGTAGCATAAACAACGCACCATGACTTTTGCCAATTCCCCTATCCCCACAGTTCTGTACTAAGGTCGCTTCAACTAGTTGCCATTTTCACTACCCAAAACCACAAAACCATCATCTGAGATGCACCCAAACTTGAAATTGCTGAATAAGTCCTCTATCAAGTTCCAGCATGGACAGTAAATATCCTTTACCTAATTGAAATTGCCTAAGCCATCTTAGATCGAGTGACAGCAAACCAACCCAAACTTGAATTGAAAGTTGCAGTAGATCTGAATGAATCAAAAGCAACATTGACAATTCCTGATCTGGGAGTTTTGAACAGAGATTCCGCAAGGGATTCAGCCTGTACAGAGATGACGTCCAATAAAGATGATGATGGTGATGAACAGGGAGCATGGGGTTTGAGAAGCAACTGTCAAGGGTAGGGTTCGTGAGTTGAGGAGAATCATTTGTTCTGACCCTTGACAACCCTTGAGCGACCCGCGAGTTATGAGCAGCCCATTTGAAACTGCCCATCTAAGCCTGGTTTAATAAAATAAGTAAGCCAACCCATCATTTGACGGGTGGGCTGGGCTGGTTGACGGGTCATGGACCTAGTTGCCACCTCTACTTCTAACTGAAACACACACAGAGCAGGCACACTTGGAGCGTTCCCCCCGAGTGAGGCATATAGCTGCCAGTTATGCCTAACTTGATCATTAGGAGCTCAAACTAGGGCTTTTACAAGCCTTTAGTAATGATGTCAACTCACTACTGATCCATAAGGCGCATAAGGTGCACACTGCTCCTTTGACATTACGCATACCCAAATTAAGTATTGATCCACTTCAACATGCTTTGAGTGGCCTTTACATGATTGCTAGCAGCATAATGCTGCCTTATTGTCACAGTACAACAAGGATGGACCCTCTTCCAAGGAGAAGGAACAGCCAACTTCCCATTAATATATCCTAATATTTGGCTCATCTAAACGAAGGAGAGTTAGATTACGAGTAGCAATAATAAACATGGTACTGGAAAAAATTCCAGTAGATGCAGTAATTCAATTTCCTGCAGTTAGCACCTCGCACCGGCCAACAGCAGTATCTTCTTTTCAGTGGGACCCTTACCTTGGCACCTAAGGTACGCTTCAGCCTTCTTGGATCCCCTCTTATGGCAAGTCTCCATAGCTTGGAAGCAAGTGAATAAACTACACCTTCTTAGCTTCTTCTGTTTAAACCCAGGAGTCCCTTGAATTCTTTCAAGGATGCTCACCAAGAAACATTATATAGCCTTCCAAAAGCCCTAGGATCATTGAACACGGTGGAGTGAGAAATACAATGACCAATTGTCCTGAAACCAGTCTAGTAGTGGTCGGCACTACTGGAAGGAGATCAAATCTGCGGAGCACTGGACTGTACAAAGAACAGGTATTGAAGCGGTTTGCGTACTGCTGGAGCACAAGCCTTTAGGGTTCAACTCTTGGTGAAGATATGATTGTTATGCTATGCTGCTTTTGTTGTGTATACAGCTGGTATGAAAATGACATTAGTGTTATGGTTGACAGGAAAGGAAAGGACAGAAAACCAAGGAATAGGCTCTGATACCAAATAGTTCTACTGGATTCAAGGGAAGAAGAGGAAGAGGAGGAAGAGAGAGAGGTAGAGAGAGTTTAAAATCTGTTTTGATTAGGCTTATGGGCCTAGGTCCCCTCTAGTTAATAAATAAACAAAGGTAAAAGGGCAAAAACCTTATTACATAATAGGGCTAGAACCTCATAAAGCATGCTTAAAATGCCAAATAACTTCCTGAAACACTCATAGCATGCACACTTCTAACAGCTGTTGTACAATTTTCCAAGAAGTTAAGTATTAACAAAAACAACAATGTCAACGTGTAAATTTATGACCTCTGAAACAAGAAGTATGCTAATAGCTATTGTTACCTCCAATGGCTTGGCGCTTCTTTCGAACAGCTTTGAGATTATCCAATTCACTTTGGAATTCAAGATTACACATATTAGTCCACTTACAAGATGATTTTATGTCATATGGTAGCTGTTCTCAACAGGAGCCTGAAAAAAGTATGTATTTGAATTTCCTAACACACTTCAATTGAGCACGATCAACATGTGAAAGTTTCTTATTTTAGTATAGGGGCCTTGGGCTGTTTCATGTTTCATAATGTATTTTTCTGCTCGCTGATGCTTATAAATTTCCTCGCTTTTTTATTCTCAATGCTATCGTTCAAACTCTACCCCTTCTTTAGACCAAAAAATGTCTAATTGAAAGAATTCTTGGTTGGAGAAGAATCCCCATGTATTTCCAGGGCGCTTTCTGGTTGAGACATGATAGTTTTTTGTGCTTCATTAGTGGGTTTATTCTGCTTGATTTGAAATCCCTGCTTATTAATGCATTGGGTTGTTTTCTATGTTTCTGTTTTGTTTTTTACTTGGAGAAAAAGGGTAGTTTTCACAAAACTGAATGTTGATTACTTTTTCTGAGCCGACTCTGGCTAAGCCAAGCTGGAATTCCTTGCTTCAACATAATTTTAACAGGATACTACACTTTATGTGACACTTGAACCGTGTCCTATGTGTGCTGGAGCCATACTTCAAGCTAGAATTGATACTCTGGTATGGGGAGCCCCCAATAAACTTCTGGGAGCTGACGGCAGCTGGATTAGGTATTTGTCTTTACATCATTTTGAATTATTCTTAGTGTCATTTAAATTTCATTTTCCTTGAAAGTTAGCACAATCAACAATTTGTCTTCTTCATCTATCAGTGCGGGCAAGACTCTTAGCCCTCTTTACATGTTCTATTCAAAAGCGAACTGATTTTTCATTCTTGCTAGGCTGATTATTAGTAACGGGAAATGTTGGAAATGGGTGAAATCAGTACTGATATCAGATAATATCCTTTCAAGTTCTCTTCCCAGACTACAAGTAATTTATTACTCACTGTTCTGTTTTTGGTTCACAGAATGAGGGCTTCACCTCCCTTATTCCCTAACCATTGGTTGAGAGACCTGGCATCTCCAGTTCAACTGCAAGTGGCTTTACCAGTGATCTGGCACCCCAGAACACATATTTAACACAAGTTATTTGTTCCTCAATCTAAAACAGCAGAGGGCTATATAACTTTATTGTGTGTGTGTGTGTGTGTATTTCAGTGGAAGAAGCCAGTGTGACTGAAAAATGCAGCCCTTTGTTCCCTAATATGACACATAAATGTAATTATGAGCACAACATGAATGAGCACAATATGAGCCCAACTAAGCCCATAGAAATGGATTTTGATCATTAGATTAAAAATTGTTCTCGTATCCTACAAGCTGGTAAATTTTGAGCCTCATCTCGATGCGGACCAATCTAAAGCAGTCAAGGTTACAACTTTTTCTTGACTCCTTTTCTGACAAAACTTTGTTTAGATGAAATGGAAATCTTACTTAGATGAGAGATTAAAACTTTTCTAGCTTGTAGGATATGAGTAGAATTTTCAGTCTAACGGTCAGAATATCTTTTTCTGGTTGCGTGTGTCCCGCTGACATACTTATGCACGCTCAAATGCACCGAGGGCTTATTTGACTGCAACTAATGATGCAATGGTTTTCAGGCTCTTCCCCGGTGGGGCTGGAGGAGGAAATGGCTCAGAACTAACAGATAAGCACACTCCTCCTGTCCATCCTTTTCACCCAAAAATGGCGATCCGACGAGGGGTGTTAGGATCTGAGTGTGCAGATGCAATGCAACAGTTCTTTCAGCGCAGGAGAAAAAAGGGGAAAAAGGCAGAGCCAACTACTCCACCTTCGTGTCTTCCTGTCGCTCACCATCCCTCGAAATTCATGTCTAAAATACATAATATCTTTCACGCCCTGTTCTGCTTGTGAGGGATGGTGCCTTGGGCCTTTCTGATTCTTCTTCAAGCTAAGAATTACAGCTGCGTTTTGGTCAATTTGTGTTTGTTGCTTGTGTATTTGTGCAATATGTGGATTTTTGTAGCAGAAAACAAACCCTAGGATGGTAAGTAAAACCCTAGATTCGGGTGGCAATGGTATAAGAGGTGGAGTAGATTGACACGCCAATGATTTCACAAGCTTGCATCTAGGAGTTGTATTTTATGTGATTGTATGTTCAACTTTTTTTTTTTTCCCTTCCTTTTATGGTTGTTGTAATTGATGATTACTTAATGCATCATGCATTCCTGCTACAAGCATTGAGTTGGAAAAATGAACATTGCATATCAACCGCTACCACCATGGTAGCATGTTAGAGCCGTTTTTAATTTTCTTGAATGAAGTCTCCAGCAATTGATATATCCATGTAATTTATACTATAGACATTCCCTGTTAATTCTGCTTTTAGATCTCTCTCTCTCTCTCTCTCTCTCTCTCTCTCTCTCTCTCTCTCTCTCTCTCTCTCTCTACGTATAGGAAAATATAGGAAAATAGTAATATGAGTACATGCTCTCTTGGTCCCATTCTAAAATTCTTCCTATACGGATTGAAAGAGTGAAAAAAATGGAAGGATTTTTCAAATTTCATAAAATTTGGTGGTGGAAAGGGTATTCATTTTAAATGGTGAAATTTCAAAGATATTTTAGTTATAACTTTAATTTTTTAGTTGATAGGCGTGGACAAGCAATAATTGCATGAAAATTGACACATTATCTTATTTTTTCATGGTCTTTCAAACCTTATGGGTGAAATTTTGAGAAAGCGCTGGAGTGGTGGGTACTCACATACGTACAGTCCAATCATACGAACTACAAGAACATGAAAAATATGAGATATTGTCAATTTCATATAATTATTGTCAACTTATCATCTAAATGATAAAAGTTCAGACAACATATAAGTCAACAATGAAAGTTGTAGAGTTTAACCCTTCAAATGGAGCCTCATCCATAATTCAGAGGCTCAAATTTTAATAGCTAGTAGGGTATGATTAGGAATTTTGATCCAACGATCAAAATTGTTGGAGTTATATTTTTTGTTTTCAACTGATTGAAGTTAAATATTTTTTTTCTCAACAGATCCTTTGAATAATATATTGAAATTATTCGTAGAGAAAAAAACATTGGCTTTAATTTGATTTGCCATGCATTTTTTCTTTTTTCTTTTATTTTGATTTTTTTTATAATAGATTTGGATAATTATTAGGGGAGCCTCCCTAGGCCTGTAAAAGGCCAAACATTGTGAAGGGAAAATCACGCCTCTCATTCCCTCTCTTCTTCTCCTTTTTTACTCTCCCTCACTTATAGAGAAACTTCCTTGCGTTTTTTATTTTCTTGGGTACATGTAGTGAGTTTAGTTAGATTCTTTGTTGAGTAGTCAAAGGATCGTTCACCTTTTCAGCCTTTGCATCTTGGGGCGATGTGTCAGAAATACTATTACTCCAAGTTACCTACAATAAGTGCAAATCGTTTAAAAAGAGTGACTTGATTCGTGCCTAAGTTGTCTGATTAATTTATCAATTTTTTGTTTAATTTCTCAATTATAGAATCTGTACAAAATGTGATTATTCGTCAATTTTGACAAATTGAAAGACTGTTCATGGCAACAGTTCTTGATTCCATTAGAGATTCGAAGGCAAAACCCAACACATTATCACTAATAAATAGTTTTTCAATGACATATGACATCAGATCTAGTCTAATTCTATATCGTTGTATTTGTTTTTCTTGTTCTTTAGTTTGAGATCATATTGAATATTTTTAGTTATCGTTTAGATTCCAAAATTTTGTTCTAAAATTTAAAGCATTTATAAAGTGACAGGGGCCATACTACCAACTTTGTGAATAATTTTAGTTTTCAACATGATAACAAATATTAATAAATTTTTTCATATCAATTTGATTTCATGAACTTTAGTTTCACCTGCATGTTATATTATAAGTTAAAATTAAAATTAAAATTCATCTATATACTGAAAAAAAAAAGGAAAAAAAAAAAAACAAAAGACCGAAGAAGAGTAGACGCTATTTTATATACATATTTCAAAATTATATCAAATTGCATTGCGGGGGGCGTAAAAGTAACTTCATCCCCAAACCGACCCTTAGGACACAGGGAGGGAGAAAGAGAGTTGGAGAAACGGGACGATATAAATCTTGGAGAGAGAGAGGTTTTTGTTTTGTCTGATATTTTTGGTTTCCCGAAGCACTCTTCCCACTATAATACTTATCTAGGCACATAAAAATTTATTACTTTAATTATATATTTTTTAAATTTATAATTATTGATGATCAAATGATTCATGCATTACACAAATTTTGAATCAAGTATAATTAATAATACATAAGTTTTTTAGGAGTATTGCCAAAAATGAAGAATATATGACAATAAAGTAAAACTTTTCGAGTATAGTACCACCACATTATCAAGTTATTAACCAATAATAGTTGGGACTTTGTGTCAATATACGTGTCGTAGAGTGAAAGATAAGACCATTTTGTGGGTCTTATTAAAAATAGTTATGAGACCCATCATTAATCCTACATTTGCCCCCCGTGCGGTTGATTGAGCGGTAAAGCATTGGGTCTCTTTAGATATGAGTCAAGTTTAATTCTAGTTATATATAGTCTTATAATATCCACCAAAGATAGGCTAGTCCTCTTCTATTTTGAGCCTAACTGTTTTAAACTCATGTAGTTCGAGCTGATGCGCAGTCTAAGTTAGAAAAAAAGAAAATGAAAATTGTGCACTCAGAAGCTTTTTCCATGAGTAATGACAGCAGGAAATTAGCCCTTAAATGACATAATAAATACACGGAGGAAGTGGCTCCGCTGTGCGTTTTGGGCTAGGCTCCTGTTAGTCGCCACCCACAAAACTTCATCATTTGGAATGTTTAGCCATACAAATGAAAATATCGTGAAAAATTAAATGAGTTCATAAATTTGCATATAACTTGACAATGTTTAAGACTTATCCATAAGAGAAAAGTGAAAAAAGAAAAAAAAATCTGCATAAATTCTTGAGTATTTCATTTCATATTTTTATAGTTATTCCATCATAAATGAAAGCCCTAAACACAGTTAAATTGTCTAGAAATTTACGAACACACTTAATTTTTCATGATCTCTTCGTTCATACGGTTAAAAAAAGTTAGTTTGTGACCTAACTAGGCAATCAGCAAACGCCCTTACACCAAAACACACAGCAGGGGAGCCCGTTCATTACCAAGAAAAAGGACAACCACTGCTCTTTGACAACCTTCTCATCTATTAATAACCCTAAAATTCAAAGAAAAGTGTGTGGTACATGTTTTCAATCATTTTTAACATTCGTGAAAAATAAAGCTAATTGAAAAATTGGAAAAAAAAAAAAAAACAGATTTGGGCTGCTGAATAATGATTGAAGCAATTAGGTGACAAGACGGGAGATCTGAGATCTTGAGGTCCAGTTGTTAACAGAGTAATAGACTGAAGCAATCATCTGCTGAAGCCGAAGCCACACCAACAATCTCATTAGGAAGGATGTAGCATTCGCTTGAACACTACATCTCGCCATCCACCATTCAACCTTAAGCTTCGTTCCAACATTCCGTTTCATTCTGAGGGGTTTCCCCTTCCTATCGCTACTTAAACCATGAGTACCAATACCAACCCCCCAACACCAATGCCGACGCCACCCCTTCTAGCAAGCCCCCCATGGCCTCGATCTTCTGGGCTTCCCCCATTCTAGCCTTCCTCTGCTTTTCATCCCTCATCATCTTACTTTGTGATGCTCAAACAACCGCAACCTCGCCTTTGGCGCTCCCCACCCCATCGCCACCTTCTACAACACCGACGACCCCATCACCGCCTTCTACAACACCGACCACCCCACTGCCGCCTCCTACAACACCGACCGACCCCAGTGCCACCTTCTACAACACCAGCAACCCCAGTGCCACCTTCTACAACACCAACAGCCGCTGCTCCACCTCCCACCTGTTATCCCAGCAACCCCTCCCCCGACCGCTCCTGCAACCCCTTCCCCCAAACCCCCTCCATCTTCAAGCCCCACTCTTCCACCAGCCCAATATCCCACCACCACAACCGCCTCAAAGCTCACCCGTCTCAGCCCCATCGCAATCTCCACCACCTTCTATTCCCCCACCAACCCCGCCACCAACCTTACCACCGCCAATTGCTGCACCACAATTGCCGCCACTTTCACCGCCGCAGCTACCACCAGCACCATCACCACCACAAGTACCATCCCCCGCTCCAGCCAAACTCCCTCCGGCACCAGCACCAACAAAGGAAGCACCAGTGCCAGCTCCAGTCACGCCACCACCAGCACCAGTGCCAGCTCCAGTCACGCCACCAGCCCAGTCACACCACCACCACCAGCATTGGTGCCGTCGCCTACTCCAAGTCCCACAGGGCACAAGAAGAAAAGAAAGCACAGGCACAAGCATAAGCATAAGCATCACGCGCCAGCACCGGCACCAGTTAGCAACCTCAAGAGCCCACCAGCACCGCCTACAGATTCATCATCTGACGAAACTGCTCCAGCACCATCACCGGATCAGGTAATTTATATAATATGTTAAATTAACTGTTTCCAAGTTCAGTCCATTCATTGGTCTTTCCATATTTACAGAATGGAGGAGGCATGCACCATCAGCAGGTGCAGAGAGATACCATGTGGTTCACGACTGGATTAGCCACTATTGTTCTGCTGGCTGCTTTGGGATACAGTTACTAGCAAACTTGAATTATCAGCATCTTACAATTACACAGGAGAGGGACAAAATTACAGCATCAACCAACTCTGAGAGTTTAAGGGAAGAATAAGTTGAAAAGATGAATACAAAGCTATTATCAGCATTTTTGGCAAATTCAGAATGTTTTTCCTCAAGTACTTGTGTAGTCCATATTTGATGAAGATAATTTTTGAACCTATACCCTCCAGTATAATACTAATGCAAAGTAGAAATCTTGACAACAGCGAAGATCAACACGAATGTCAGATATGATCTGTATTCGAGTCCACGTGGATATCCTTCCTCAAATCATACTCAACCACAAGACCAAGGTTGTCAGCTAATTTGTGACGCCGGTGGCACCCCACGCACTGATAAAAATCACCATCAGCTGGTTTAGAATATATAAACAGCTTGCCAGCATAAAAATATTAACGGAGTCATTTAAGTTGCAAAAAAGGAAAAGAAAAAAAAAAACCCAAACCTACAAGAAATTTGGGAACAAATTGATCTTCGAGAAGTTTATGGACTAAGCAATCCATTTCTCATTTTAAACAAATCTCCTTTGAAATACTTTTTCCAATTCACAATTTCCTCACTAGCAATTAGGGTTGGGGTAATTCAAATCTCTCAAAACTCTCCATTAGGAGAGGAAGGGAGACACCAATTGCGCTTAAGTCCCATTTGTGTTATTTCACATTATAATCAACTACGCAATGTACAACAGTTCATAAAGCTATCCTCAACTACTAGTTTTGGCACATAAGAGCTATGAAAATAAGATGGGTGAAGATGAAAGGTCACCAAAAATATTTCCTAGGAAAGAAATCGTGTAGCCAAATCCAATATAAATGATTAACAATATACAGCGCACCTTAATAACAACGACAATACATTAACAAGTCGGTTGGTGCATAAGCCCATCGCCAGCATATAAAACCCGTTACCATCACATGGTTATTGTCTGACTGATCAGCAATCTCTGGGAGAAGGTTATGTTACATTGTCACATTGCTAATCTCCAGCATCTTTACTAAGCCTAAGAAGCCTGGTATGTTTCTTTCGATAAACTACAAAATGATTGATCCATGAAATATACCATATAGAAGCAACAAGTTCAAGCCCATGGGTCAAACATTTGCATAATTTATGGCAGACGTGCGCAATTATCTTACGTTATGTGGGGGCTGTGCTCATGATGCGAGCAGCTACTACAGAGCCAAAGCAACAACCTGGCCAGGTGGCTGGATGGCCATCATGGAGTTATTTGCACTTGTTGGGAATCAAGTTTTGGAGATACGGCCTACGTTGTGAATGATACTTGTCTACCATTAATGTGTTATTATAATTTTTGTTCCTCTTGGTTGAGAATGCCACATCAGATTGGAACTATGCATTGTCGTGCTTGAAGTGCCCTGCAGGCTACCACCCCATTGCCAATTGATTTTGGGATGAAAGCTTGACATGCTTTAGGAGCTTGGTTGTGTTTGCTCCAAGAATCTGCTGTTTGAGTCCTCGTGCACGTACAAGCCCAGAGCCTACGCATGAAGAGGAGCATTAAGAGTCCCACATTGGATTCCTTCACAAGCCCAGAGCCTACGCATGAAGAGGAGCATTAAGAGTCCCACATTGGACTCCTTTGTTGCTTGTCTTCGAAGGATGTCTGTACTCCATTTTGTACCCTCTCCTTATTCTAAATAAAATATTTCTTTGGTTCTCGGGGGAGTCCCACATGGATTGGGACTATATATTTTGGTGCTTGACGTATCTGTTGGGCTATTCCCCCATTCCCAATTGGTTTGGGATGGAAATTTGACACTTTACAAAAGAACAACATGAGCGTAACGCCAAGGTGTCACAGTTATTGTTGCCAAGAAAACCAACGCACTGAGGAAATGTCAATGAGGCTCTGATAAATCTGTTTATCATGCATCTCATTTATTTCAACCACTATATCCTATGAAGCATTGACACTCTAAAATGGCCTACGTACCAATGTCCGACACTCTCCAAACACTGATATGTCTGAGACATGCGGTCAACATCGGGGACACACATGTCCCCCCAAAGAAAAGGATGTAAGACACTTTTTTTTTCCCTTCTTTTTTCATTTCTTCCCCCCCCCCCCCCCCCAACCCTAAGTGTAACAAAACTTCTTCCCCCCCATGGGCGGCGCCTCCCACCCTCACAGAAACCTAAATCCCCCTCCCAAACAGAAGCCAACTAGCACTCCACAGAGTCTCCAACAAGCAACTTTGGCGACCAGCAACTAGGTTAGTCTCTCACTCTCACTCTCACTCTCTCTCTCTCTCTCTCTCTCTGGCGACCACAAGAAGGCTATTCCTGCCAGTTGGGGCTTTGTGGGGCCGCGGCCATGATCTGGAACTCTTTTCTTTCTCTCCCCCTCCTTTCCCTGACCCTAAATTTTTGTATTTTCTACTCATGGCTGCAGCAAGTGATTTGTTACTTGTTTGCTGAATTTTTTTCCTTTTTAGATGGCTTATATATATATATATATATATAACATGTCGGCCAAAGTTTCAAAATTATTCATTATTTCAAAAATCGTGTGTTCCGTGCTGACAATGTAATACCCAGAAAACTTTAGGGCTTGTTTTGCAAATATTATATGCTTATTAATTATCCTTTTCACCTATTATTCTATGTTTGTGTGTGGACATGTGCCACTTTTGAGGTGGCATGAGAGCTTGTGGTTGAGGTTGTTACATGTGGGGGGGTGAGGTTGTCTCCTTGATTTGATACATATGTGCTCATCAATTGTGACGGGACACATACGTGTCTATCTTCCTTTTTCTCTCTCTTGTGTTTCCCTATAGAAAGGGACACAGCAGGCCCTTTGGGATAGCACCAGAACAGAGGGAAAAGAAAGGAAAAAACAAAAAAACAAAAACCCAAAGAATAGTCTAAGGAGGAGGAAGGAGTATCCTACTCTCAACCTCGAGGTAGTGTCACTTTCCCTTTGTCTTCTGTTTTGCCATTTATTTGTAGTGCTGCCTGTGTGTGATACTTCACACACTTTTGAAATGGAAAGGAAGTGATTGCTGGACCATCTCCAAAAGGAAGGGTTGCTGTAAAGTTTTTACCAATTCTGAAAGTGATGTTTTCATGCTTTAACTACTATTTAAAGTTTTTAAATCTGGGGTTTGGGGCTTTAAACACCACTGTAAGCTTTTAAAGTTATCACCTCAAGGTTTGAGCTTGGGAACGGTAAATCTGTCCACCTGCTGTGTGAGTAAAACAGCCCCAGCATAGTAAGATTTGAGTGCAGGGACTCAGTGGCAACCTTAAGCCACTGCAGCTCTGGAAAACAGAGCTGTTTGGCCCCTGCAAACCCACTGTTTGAGCAAAAAGCCTTGAGCAGTAAGTTGTGAGCAAAGGGAACACAGTGGCAGCTTTAGGCCACTGCTGCCCTTGAAAATAGAAGCATTTTGCCTCTGTCTACCCCCTGTTCAACCAAGAGAGTCAAGAAAACAATGGTTTTGGGCAAGGGTCCTTCCACAAGGGTTTTAAGTCAAGACAGCTACTCAAACCTTTTATTTTCTAAACATCCTTGATTTTCTACAAAGAATTATTTATCTTTTAAAGATAGAACACCTAAAGATCAATTTTTGGTTCTTTTAAATTGAAGATGTTCAGCATATCTTCCTTTCCTAGTGTTGTTGTCCTGGTGGCCACTCCTCTGTGGCTAATCTCTTCGTGAGTTTGCATTGCTTGGATCTATTTGTCTCTCTCATCACAAGAATGTTTATTTATTAAGATTACTTATTGTTTGATCCTTTAAAACCATTGTAGATTTGTTGTTGTGTGTGCCAACTACCAAGATGAACAACCACTTATACAAAAACTGTTTGAGGCCCGTGCTTAGCAAAAGAAGCACACCTATGCCTGAGAAGGCCGTCTGTGGATCCACTAGACATTGTGAGGGCGGACTGTGGCTCAGGTCCTAAGAAGCGAACAGAGCAGTTTCTAGTTGTTTGAACCTACAATAGTGCCACTTGACTCGGTAGTTGGATACGTGTTGCTTTGGAGTAGCACACTCGTTTGCTAATGCTTTGTTGAAATTATTATCTAATTTGTTGAGTTATTATATCCCTTGTCCGGATATGACCTAGTAGGATTTGCTTGTTTAACCTACGAAGTGTTTTTTCTCACTCACTCTTTGTGTCGTTTGGTACCTACTAGGAATAATCTCTAAAGGGGAGCCAAAAGCATGTGTTCAGTTTAAGGGAAAAAAGCGTGGCTTATACTTAGATGGGCCAAACATCTAGCAAACTCATTTAAGCTTTAGGCGGTCGTCAAGAGATGATGCATACGTTGTAGTATACTGTGTTTAGGTTTTCACCAACCCTACGATCCTATGAACGGGTAGAGGTGGGCTTTGTAATAATAGTAAAAGCTAAATGATGGAATGTCTGGCTCAACTTATTATTAGTCTCGAGTGGTAATTTTGTAGTTCTTGACACCCGTTGTTTTCGTCAATCATCAAAAAGATGGGGTGTCACAGGCAACAAGTCGTGTCGCCACACCAATGTCGATGTCCGTGCATGCTAAACTATATTACCTACATGATAAACGGATTTTATTTCAACCACTTAATCAACTACATGGTGATAGAATTTTATTTTGTCAACCGCGGTAATATTGGTTATCCATGCAACATAATGCCACTATTTTCTTGTTCTCTACTTCTGTAGGAAGGTTCAGCGCCATGAAATTTCCATTTTTTTGAAAGAAATTGGAATGACATGGAGGCTATTCAGTTGTCCTCTTTGTCAATATGTTTGGGCGCTTTTCCCTTCTGTTAAAGGGTGGAGAATAGTAATCAGACTGCAATATGGTTTTATTCTACTATGCCTATTCATAATAGAACTAACAGGGTCAAAACAATGAAACCTAAGAACTATGGAAAGGGAATATTCCAGACAATATCAACATATTTCTAAACCTATACATAGTAATTTAAAATATAATAATAGCTCTACCCTCTCCCTCAAGCTAAAGTCAGCTTGTTGACCTAGCAGCACAAGAAAATAACTTCTTAATTGAGGTTTGACAAGAGCATCAATCACTTCCCTGAGCGAAACTTATGAATGATTGGACACATAACAACACTGAAAAGGTCCTCAAACCGCACAACAAGGAGGCCCAACGCAGTACCCCCCCCCCCCACAACAATGAGGCCCAACAAGGTACCTCCACTAGCACCACCATGACAATCACAACCAAAATGAGGTCCTATGTGGTATCTCCACCGAAGGGGAAGGAAGAACAATAATAAATGGCAATGGTTGATTCTAATGCATTGTAGATCTTAGACAACACTTTTCCACACCAGTACCTCGAGAACAGTTAAAAGGCATGGACTAAAAGGTTGGATTGGATCCTTAGACAACAGTTCAACAAGCAACGAACAAGTAACAGCTGCACCATCTTTGAGAATCATTCCAAAAGAAATTAATAAATAGTAGTAAAGCTCCGAGATGAACTAATACCTGTACAAAAACAGCCCCCCGCTCATAAGCTAACCGGTTTATAAGCTTTTGTGTTCTTTCACCACACAAATTGCAAGTAAATTGTACCATCAAACTTCTCCTAGGGAGTTGTAAATCAATAGTAGCTTCCTGTACAGACAACAAACACGTTAAAGAAAATATAGAGATACTGAAAACAAGCAAAATAAAAATAAAAAAAAAAGCTGGCTCCTCATCCCATGTAATCAAAAAATTAAATAAACTCAGCCAAAGCATGCAGACAGATTGTATGGGAACCGTCAGCTAAATGGATATGTAAAGAAAGCTGACGGAGCTCTAAAAGATCATTATTGGAAGGCCTGGGGTTTATCTAAAGGGACTAACCCTGGGGATTTACATAGAGACTGAAAAAAATTTCTTATGTAAACTTATATTGTTTTTGCCATTTTTGGGTTTTTGCTTCTATTCCTTTGTATTTTCGGATTCTTAGAGGACTTTCCATCCTCGCCCTTGTATCTTGTACTCTTTCTCCCCTATGATAACTTTTTTTTTTTTCTTACAAAAATGATAATTGTCTGGCCAAAGAATGGAGAGACACTGTTTGATAACAGTTAAAATCATTGAAGATATTATGTATTCAATGATTTTTAACTGTTTAGTGCATTTGATAACAAAAGTTAAGACCACCGAAATTTTAAAATCAGTGAGCTTGTCATGTGATTTTCCACATAAGTTTTCAGTGAAGGAACTCTTGCTGAAAATAGAACAAAAACACAGGTATTGTTTCGATTTAAAATTTTTAGTGTCAAATTTTCAGTACTAAAAATTCCCAGTGCATAATTTTCTGCTTTATCAAACAAAACACATAACCTTACCTAAATTCAGCAGGATGACCCATGAGTAGTGGAGCCAAATCTAAAATTATATCATGGCATTGTGATGAGTCTTCCAATGCAAATCTACATCCCCATCAAACTCCTTAATTCAAGTCCTTCCCAAGGTTAAAGGGAATGGGATCAATCCTTTACATGGAACAAAAATGGGAATGGGGTATGCTATGTAGTGCAGAATGCAAAATGGTAGAGGTAGGTCTCTTCAACACACTTAAGCGGTCAAAAATCATTGTTTCGTGATGTAAAACATTGTGATTCATACATTTATACACACACACTCCCATATATAAACATGTAATTAACTAATTAACTCTTATCTTTTTTCTTTGTCAGTAAAAGTAAAAGAAAGGAACAAAAGGAAACCTCTCGTAGGAAGTTAAATTGCCTGGGACGGTATTGAGTGTGTGCATGTACACATAAATTAACTCTACCAGCTACATCGCAGGAGTTCACTTCCTTACAGAATGTTAGTGTTGATAGGAAACACATGATAACTAATCCCTCTGTTTCATCTTCTTCTCCAGAATAGCTCTCTCAGCCTCTCTCTTCTTTAGTTGGCTCAACACTCTCTCCCTGCCTCTCAGCCTCTCTCTCCTACTGCGACACACTGAATACAAGGTTGAGCACTAGAATAATTGCATGGTCTGCTTTTTGGCAGCATCCTGTTCATTCAGCCCAACTAGCTGTGCACATAAGGAACAACAACAACAATAAACTAAGCCTAAATCCCAACAGACTGGAGCCGTCTGTTGTTGCACATTCACATGCTCTCTAATTCAAACTATTGTAAACTGATCTTCTCAACTTACTATTTAACCTCCACAAGAAAATATCAATAAAGTGTATGTGTATGAGGTCATTTTTGGAAGCATGTGTATTCTCCTCATTTTAAGGGAAAAAATTAGAGAAAAGAGAAAGGGAAAAAGAATAGAGAACATGGAAACAGAAAAATAAATAATTTCTCATTAGATCTGATTTATTGAAATAATAGACTTATCCTAAAATAACCAGTCCATCCATCAATACATGAGACAAAACAAAAGGCAAAAAGCTATAGAAAAACAAAAAATTTATTGGGAAAAACTGGATATAAAAAATACTTCAAGGGACATAAAAAGCAAAAGACCAAAAGATTAAGCCAAAACACATTCAACAATCAACCGAAAGGGAGTTTACCAGAGGCGGCCAAGAGGAAGGTCCTGATTCATGGCGTTTTTCAAAATTACCATCCTCTAAACTCAAGGCACACGCCAGAATTGGCGCTACCCCTTGTGTATGAGAAATCCTCAGTCTGGAAGAAGAGTTTAGAAGTCATACACAGATGCATAATGCTGAATCAGACTGCAAAGAAGACTTGAAAGAATAAGAAGTAAGAGAGAGAGCGATGAGATACCTGGGGGTGAGTACGGCGTTAGGGTTCCATTTGGGAGCAAAATTGGGGCTAAAGGGGTTTCTGAATGGTGCGGAAGTGTTGGGTACAAGAAGAGGCTTGAATACAGGGGTGAAGGAAAGAGAAGACGTAGGGAGCGGAGCAGCAGCACTGACAGCGGCGGCCATTGTTGAGGGGCTGCGGTGCACAGATAGCACAGCAGCAAGCAGCCGCTAGAGGAGGGAGTTCGGGGTGGCAGCCATCGGTTTACAATTTTTTGTTTTCTTAACCAGATTGATGGATAGATAAGGTGGGGTGAATGACACTTTAAACCCTGAAGTTTTATAGTTTTTTGATATTGAATTTTGATCTTTTTTTTTATTAGATTGAACCTCGAATTTTCACTTCCGTATTAAATTGGACCCTACCGTCAGCTCCGTCCAAAATGATAGATGGAAAATGGTCACGTGCCTCTCATGTGACCATTTTTTGAGGGTTAAATCGTCAATCACTTGCCCCCTCAAAAGTGTCTTCCCTCATTTGATCTATGCCCTAATTGTGCCCTAATTTGGTCTGCAATAGAAGAAGTGAAAGAGAAGAGAAAGAGAAGTGAAGGAAATCGAAGCAAAGTCGATCACCATCTTCACTCAGATCTGATTTCAACGCTGGCGACGACTCCTCGCCGGAGCTTCTAGTTAGAGAGAACAAGCACTCACCATCACCATGATCGTCAGAAGCCTCAACTTCTTCTTCCACAGCGACCTTCTCTTAGACCTCACCGGAGGTTTTTGCGGCTTTTCAAACTTGAGATCTAATTTAACGGCTAAGGACCTTGATTCTACATTGAAACCCATGGATTCTCATTCTCATGGTGGTGCCTCATCATTTTCGGATCCCAACCCAAGGATTTCCATCGCCAACACACTCCCAGGGTCCAAGCATCAGAGGATCTTCATTCAATCTAAGGCCTCGCGCATCATCTTCTACATTGGGAGTGTAGGTTCGAGATGACCGTATTCTGTCCGTGGTACTGCGTTTCGTACTTTTGCCTCCATGAATTGGCACTAATCATGGAGTCAAAGAAGAGGGTGATTCTAGTGTTCTGCAATGTGAAGCCATTGGAGCTCAAGGTGAAAAATGACAGAAAGTGCCTAGGCGGTTTGCGAAGGATTTGGGGAAGTAGTCAAAAATAACTTCAAATTTAGAAGGAGGTGAGGGTCCCTTAGGCGAACTAGAGGCTCTTCTTCAATGGCGTCGAGTTTCAAGACAACGACCCCTCTCGAAGCGCGGCGTGACGGATTGTTGCACACCTTACATCAACTTCTCCACCGTTCGTAAGGATTCAGACGTCGTCCGGAGCCTAAATAGGAGATCTTGCCGATTACAGGGGCAACACCTACAGAGAGAGGAAGAGAGAAAGGAGGAAAAGAAAAATTAAAAGAAAAATGACCAATCAAATAGTGACATGTGGCCACTTGAGATTAGAAAAAGGGTAAGATGTAATTTAGATGAACTCAATTAGTGATTTTCCCACTTTGCCCTTTAAAAGGGGTCATGTGAGGGGCACATGATCCTTTTCCATCCATCCATTTGGATTGGACTGACGGTAGGGTTCAATTCAACACGGAAGTAAAAATTTGAGGTTCAATCTAATAAGGAAAAAAGATCAAGGTTTAATGTCAGAAAGCGATAAAACTTTAGGGTTTAAAGTGTCATTAACCCAATAAATAGGTTTCAATTGTACGGAAATAATTCAGTCACCTTATCGGTCATGTAAAATAATGATTGGTAAGAAATTAAAAGTTCAGGGAGCAAATTGCTCAAATTGAAAGTTAAAGGACCAAATTTTGAGAACTAAGTCGAAGTTTAAGGGACATTTTCATGTTTTAGCCTGAAAATTGTATCCGTAATAACCATACTGAAACCTCAACTGAATCCATCTAAAATTAAAATCAAGAAGGATTTGAAAACCACTTGGATTGCCAACCCAATTTAAGTGGACTTTAAAAAATAAAAATTATTTAAGGTGAAATCTAGGAAACGAAGGAAAATCAGAGAACAACTTAAATAAAGAAACGCATGACCAATCAATTCGAGTGTTAAAAGTGCAAAAACAATGGACTTTATATGTGTGAGTGAGTGTATATATGTATAAAAAAAATTCCCCCAAAAAAGGTCCAACAAAAGACCCCTGTATAAATTTTTTTTAAAAAATAGATCCAAATATAAATATTTAATAAATAAATAAATATCAAAAATCTAAAATGGAGCACTACGGCTATAAAAATAAAAAAGAAAAAAAAAAAAGATGTAACTCTTCTAATTCAAACAATACTTAGATCGGAATATCAAATTTTATAAAAATCGAATTTAAAAACAATAAAACTTGTGTTTTTATACTTTCATAGGAAAAATTTAAAAGGTTACTTCCTAGTATTAGGAGAGATGCCTATCGCAGTTTTATGCTTTCATGAATGAAAACAAAGTCCTAAAGGAGAGAAAAGGGGAAAAAAAAAATTTAGAAAATAATGATTGAATGAGGAGAAGACTGAAAAAGAAATTGAAAGATAGCACGGGACGAAGATATCCAAAAGAACTCAGGAGAAAAGACTTAAATAAGAAACTAAAAGAAAAAAGGGAAGAAATATTTTTGGAATTAATAATAATAAAATATTTAGCTGAAGAAAAGATAATTGAAGCGCAATAAAATGGAAATTAAATACAGTTTGCATCTATAGAAATTTTTCGAAATGAATGTAAAAAAGACGTGTAGGGAGTGCATCATAAATCAAGAAAATTGTATAGCTAAACACAGTTAAATAAAAAATTTTTAAAAAAAACTATGAACTCTAAGAAAGTTAATAAAACATACCCATTTCTCTAGTCATTTCCCGTAGTAATTTTTAATTAAGAGATGAATTCGACTCAGATAAAGGAAAACTGAACTTTTTTAGTTGCTAAGAAGTTAAAAGCATAGATGAAAATTACAAAAGAGTGATAAAGAAGGTGAAAAAAGATTGAGAGTAGAGAATCAAGGGGAGAAAAAGGTCATACATATATATATATAAGGGAAGCGATAAAAGAGAAGCAATAAAGCACCTACCACGCGCCTCGTTCTATATATCGATTAAGGAATAAAGAAAGCATATCCCTTGAGGAAGCACTCATCTCTCTCTCTCTCTCTCTATATATATATATATATATATATATGTATGCGTGTGTGTGTGATAAATCTTGAGAGAGAGAGATGTAAGAATGGGTGAATTTAAATAGGGATGTAAGAGTTGTTGAGTGTAAATTTTGTGTGTAAAATTTAAGGGAATGGAGGGTCCTAATTTGAAGTGTGTAGTAGATAAGTCTTAAAAAGGAAAAAAAGATAAGCATAAAAAAATGGGTGAATTTAAATAGGGATGTAAGAGTTGTTAATTTAAGGGAAAGGAGGTCCTAATTTGAAGTGTGTAGTAAATAAGCCTTAGTAATAGATAAGTAAAAAAATAAGAGAGTCTAAATAGACGTGCATGATTTGTTGAGTCTTAGGTGGATGATGTCCAGTCAAAATTATATTAGTACATTAGTATGATACATGGCAAACATAAGTACTAGCTTCACTAGGGTTCCACCATTTCGTTATAAAAGTATTTAACATATTATGCACATATGAGATTTGATTTATTTGAAAGCTGTTGCTGCCGAAGGGTGCGATCCTACCAAGAGATTAGTGGACCTAATTAGTGATACAACGTCGTCACTGGAGAAAAAAAAAAAAAAACATTCAAGGATAATGAGGGATCCAATCATGAAAAAGGAAAGAAACAAATCAAAGCTTCTCCTCCTGCTTTTTTGACTACTATAAATTTATATAATTAAATTAAAATATTGTAGTTATTTTTAGAGAATGTATCAGTAGAGTTGCTCTTATTTAATGCAAGTAAAAGCTGATGCATCCGAAGAATCTTTGTTGACGCGGACCGATCGTAACAGAGCGACGGGCCGTCAGAAAGGAGATCCGGCGAACATGGGCCGGCGCGAGGAGTAGGGTCAGAGACTCCGACTCAGGCCACCCATGAAGGAGGGAGAGAACAGGCTTGGGAGCCTGGAGGGTTGACGCGAAGAGTAATTCCGATTAAATATTATTATTTTTTTAAAAAAAATCTCAAACTAGATGTGGGATTAATTTTTTCCCAAATAAATTGTAGTCAAAATTCAAAATAATTATAAGTTTTCTAGATAAATAACTCCTTTAGATAATTACAGGGCTATAATTCAAGAAAAATCAAACACCCACCAAAATAAATTTTAAAATTTTCATTAAAAAATCCCAAAATAATATAGCAAACAAAAATTATTTCAGGATTTATTCTACTATTGTATATACTCTTGATAAATCAATTTTTTTATTTTCTGTTATTGTATTTCAGCTTTTACTTTTATTAATGATTTAATATTTTATCCGATTAAATTTGTTTTAAAAATAACTCATTGTATTACCGTCTGAAAGTTGCTTTTGTAACTCTTATCTCGTCCACCGCCAAATAATGGATAGGATTATGTAACATTATCCTAGTTCTTGTCTCATTATTCTCTAAATGCTGAATAGGATATAGGCTTAATCCAATTAGATACTTATCTTATCTATATCCGGGCAGATTTTTAATCCCCTCTATCCTCTGCGACCGATCAAACCGGGCATAATGCACTTTAAAAATTGGGGTAAACTGAACAAAGTTCCCCCAATATGCCACGGTCCCCAAGATGTCATCTTTTATGCAATCTTTCTGACCCTTGCACAAATATTAGCATGCGTCATATGCATCCTTCGGTGCGTTTTAGACGGATTCAATGTCAAAGCCACAAATCCTGTGATTCCAGCAAAACAAATCACACCAAATTGTTTAGAATAATTCTAAATAAAAAAATTACTCCCTTGAATAATTCTATATGAAATATACTCTATAATTATCCAATCGTTTAAGGGGGCCATTGGGTATGTTTAAGGCCCGAAGCTGCGTTAGGCATATTCCAACTATTCCCAACTCATGTAAGGTTAGGAATTGATGCAGAATGAGAGAGCGACATCGAGCCGGGGAAGTCGATATATTGCAAGTCAATGAACATTTCTGCAAGGCGGGGTTGCTAGCATAGCAGCAGCTATTAAGTAAAGGGGCAAAATGGGGGGTTGGCCAGCAATTAGGCATTGTCCATGATTTGCTTACTGACCTTGGATTTAATGTGCCGAGAAGCTCATTGAACAACATTGGTTGGGTTGCTGAGATGTCCAATCAATCCTACCCATTCTTTTGTTTATACTTTTTCCTTCTATTTTCCCCTTCTTTTTTGATGCCGACGGGGCGTAGTCTCCACTGAACTGGGTAGTACTCCCCTCCCCCAGCTCTAGACAGTTGAGCAATTTGCAGGGCAAAGCCATTAGAGTTGGCCCAATGGGATTAAATGTGAGGTAAGAAGAACTCGAACGTAAGAACTCGTCAAAGCTGGACGAGCACGCCAGCACAAAAGAACACGAGGAAAATCTTCTTCAGCACGTTATCCTTTGACGTCCTCTTCTGTCAAGGAGGTAATACTGCGTTTGGGATATCCATAACTCAAATTAAATAAAAACCCTACGTGTTTTACAGCTAATGTAGTTGAAGCTACACTGGCGATGCCAACGCATGTTACACAGAAAAAGGTTCAGTCCAGACATACCTCATACTAGTACATGAACAATATCCAGTAGGCTCTTAAAACTTATTTTCTATTTGCTTAACAGCACAGCACCCTACTGAAAGCATAAAGAACACCTATAAATGCTTTACAACACGCAAGAACTAAAGAAAGTAGTGATGCACAACTGCAGATTCAAAACAGCAATAGAGCTCTTTTATGGACGCAATCAGTGAGAGAATCTAAGAAGTACAAATGAGCAACAACAGGGCCCCTGAAATTAACAGGTTCCCCCATCTTATCTTCCTACAAAGAAACAATGGCTGTCTCCATATCCATATAACACAATACACATCAACAAGGGCTTGAAATGCCTAACCTTTAGATAGTCAGCGATCAGGTGGTAAAAAACGGTCCACAGTTTCTTCCCTACTGACGTCTCGCCCAGATGCTCCATCTCATCATCGCTACTGTCATCATCGCCCTCGTCATCATCATCATCATCATGGGATGTGCTTCCGTTCTCTTCCTCATCCTTATTTTCTGGGTTACTCACAATGTCGTTAGCAATCTCTGCTGTTATATGCTGTATTGCAACAAACAGAGACAAAATGCGGGCTCATTAGAAAGATCTGGTTAAGAGTTCCAGGTAAGAAAATCGAAGAAAATCAATCGTGAGGGAGGCACCTGTACAATTCTATCCGACAAAGGCTCATGAGCCTCCACATCTTTTGATGTAGTAACCCTCACCAATTCTTTTTGCTGGTCATTCTCTCTAGCAGCTTTCAATGACACAGAAGCATCTCCTGCGTTCAGTGGTTTTGCTTCCTTTTCATCACCTTTTTTAGCCGTGGCTTTTCCTTGTTGTCTCATGAGGCCAGCTGACGGGTGTACAACTGCACCCGCAACTGCACTGATAGTGTTTTAGGAAATATTTTAGAACCACTGTTAGCAATACTGTGGATTAATCATGCTAAGTACAGCAACATATTTACTCCATTGACGCACTCCTGGTCAGACATTTATGGCTACAAAATATACAGTTTCTATCTTTTCTTCAGTTTGGCACCAATGACTTATTCCATAAATGGCCAGAAAGCTTCCATATTTCCCCAATCTTTTAAAGCTCTCCTTGATTGGCATAAAAATTACCAACTGCAAAAAATCTCTCACCCAGCAACTGACTAGGAATATATTTATTTAAAAGGAAACCCCAAAAATAGAAAGTACAATTCACCCATCACAGCAAACAGACTCGTCCCTACCCAGCATTGGTACAGCCTTCAAAAATTAACATCTTCATAGCCTACTCCATTCAGGCTAAATGCCTTTATTCTGTGGCTGAGGAAGCCTTGGACACCTTTCACCGACAAAGAGATTCTGCTACTTGGACATGACATTTATTTTATCGTTGCTCAGATCACTCATTTTGGCAAAACTATCTTTGCGTTACCAATGCCAGGATGGAAATTTTGCAGGTAAAGCAGTGACTTTGAATCAAATTGGAGTAAGCGTCAGACATATTATTTAGCCAATTCAGGCTCACCCTGGATTTCTTTTATATATATTCAAAAAAAAAAAAAAACTTTCATAACCAAAAAGTAAAACAACATTAGAGATGTAATTTAAAATTGAATTCAAGATTCCAGGAAGCTTTTCCCAACAAAACAATTCCAGCATCAAAGATGGTGGGCAACCATGGAGTCATAAATAAATGAGTGTTGTTATCTGTTAGAGGATAAAGTGGTATTGGGGTTAGCAAGGATACTTGGTAGGCACCCATATTACACTGTCAATATACTACAATATTATTCTTTTTCCCTCTCTTTAACTTGGTATCAGAGCCAACCTTGAACCCATCTCGCTTCCGCCGTCAGAAGCACTCTGCCTCCAGTGGACTTTACAAAGTTGTTTCCTTTCTTGAATGGCAGATTTGATGAAGGGATATCTTGGCTTCCCTTCTCGGGTGCCAACAATCAGTCCGCAGCTGTTTAATTGTGATAGGATGTTCGATTTTGTGTTCTTGTTGCCAATTTGGTTGTCGGTCGGCATGATGATCTGATCTTGCTGTGCCCCATGGGTTCTTGCTACCACAGGGAAATTGGGAAAACAGGCCCTCAAACGTTTTCATACCTCTGAGTTTTCTAATAAGGAACTAAAGGCAAGTTATTTAAAATTGCACCTTGGTCCCTTTGTTTTTTTGAAAGTGCAATCTGGTTCCTGAACTTTCAAAAAAAAAATCCAGTTTGATATTTTTTTTCTCCAACCCCCCCCCCCCCCCCCCCTTTTCTTGGTTGAGAAATCGGCTTCCAAATATCCCAGTGTCAACCATTCGTCTTCATATTCATTCCACCTCATGGTTGAGGGGAATAATATAGGAACATAATGAATGGTGATCGTGTAAAGTCCTCTTGTGGTGGTTGTTGAAGTTTCCCATGAAGTTCCTCATCGTGAGGGTCGACAGTGGTCTGCACATATTTGGTGTATCTTATGAGATATGCAATTGTTGTGATAAGTATGTCCCAACTGGACTGCAAGTGTTCCGTGGTTGTTGGAGACACTGTCAAACCTCGTTCTGGTTGCAGCCGTTGAAAATACAGGTGTATTTTGATGAACCCATCAAATTTTTTCCAATTGGTGCTTGGAGAAATTGGGAAGATTGCTCATGCAGAAGCTCATGGAAGAAGTTATATATTTTTCGTTGGATTTAAATTTAAGTGGGAAGTATTGGTTAGCTGCGAGTCATATTTGTTACAAGCTGAAACGTATGATATAAGCTTCAGCTTGAGGAGTGTTGGAGAATAAAGTGGTATTAGGATTAGTAAGGGTTTGTTAGGAACACTAACTTGGAGAGCACTTATTGTAAGCCTTAGGCACCCATATTACATTGTCAATATACTATGATATTATTCTTTTTCCCTCTCTTTAACAATATCCTTTGGGGGTGGTCTGGTGACAACTAAAGCAGTAAGAATTTCTAAAAATAGAAAATTAATCACAATTTCACAGTGTTACATCTACTAGTATGTCTGTCAAGGATTAGAAATTCAGCAAGGGCTACAGAAAAATTTGACTTGCTAACAGGACCCTTAAGAGCATCCAACTCGAACATCATAACAGCAATCATTCGCTACAATGCTTTGTAACATCTAAGTCGGATTAAGTCAAATAAGGAATGAACTAAAGTTTTCGCTAGAAAAAAGGGGTAAAAAGGAACACAATTCAAAGCCCTTCACCAATTTGATTTTCTTTTCTAATTCAACACACAAAATGGCACATCAGTATGTCATGTTCACTCCATACCATTTTGTGCATTTGAATTCAATATTAGTACCCAACTCAAAACTCAACAACAGTCAACACACTCAAACTGAAAAACTAGAAACTTACGTCTTGTGTCGCCTCAAATTGTATCGTTTTTCACCAGGAAGCTGCACAGCCTGAACCCCTATTTGCCGCCTCTTCTTGGGCCCATTGGCTGTGATACTACCAGATCGAACTTCACTGTCACCACCATCTTGCTCACTATCTGTAATTTTTGAGCTTTGTGCATAACGCCTCTTTCTTGTACCAGAAACTCTCTCAGCACAACTAGATTCTCCAAGACTTTCCTCATGGACGTGAAAAGAGTCGCTACGCAGCTCTGACTCACTCGGTTCTGGTTCTTTATCAGTTTCCCCTAAAATAACCTTCGCATCTTCAACCACAGCCTTTACAGAGTGTGTTCTATGAATTCCTGGCTTGCGTTTTCTCCCAGACTGACGCCTACCACTTCTCGGTTCTGATTGCAGTGAATCTTCTGGAACAGGCAGTAACTTACCACCCACATAACTCTGATCATCAATGTAGTGGGCCTGTTTTACATCATTTGAAACCTGTAAAGATGGTTCGAAACCATTTTCAGCAATGTGTTGCCCAATACCTGCTGTTGCATCAATATTGACAAGTGTACTTGGCCTTGCATTACTGTATTCTGTAATGAATCGCTTGGAAGATAAAGGTGAATCCTCTTCCAAAACTGATGTAGCACCATGCTCAAGGTTTTTAGATGGAGACAAGTTAAAAATCCTAGAGGTACACTTTCGAAGCCAAGACATGCGTCCCCTAGATACTGAAGATCCAAAATCATCTCCACTGGGAGAGACATTAAAATCCATTTCATCCAAAGCAGCCACATCATTCCTGGGGAAAAGAAGGATCTCCTCATCATTCATTTCAGGTAATTTGAGATCAGAAAGGACAAACTCCCTAGTTGGCTCCCCACAGTTCTTGCAGCTCTTGTGCTTCGCAAGGAAAGCAAGAAAGCATCCTCTTTCCTTAATAAATTGTTCTCGTTGATCCTTGAGCTTTCTGCTAAGAATACCAAGCTCATCAATGTCCTTTCTCATTTCAAGTTGGTGTATTTCTAGCTGCTTCCTATTTGACACAACTTCCTGTCTCTCCTTCTCTATTCTGTGCCTTTCCATCTTCATTTCGTCCATTTCCCTCTGGCATATTTCCCTTGAACGATTGATGTTATTTAGTTCTCTTGACCTCTCCTCCTCAAATGCTGTTTCCCTATCCCTCAAACATCTCTCCATTTCCTCCTTCCTATTCTGAAAATCAATCTCAAGATCCCTTCTACGAGACTCAAAATTGCGAAGCATATCGCTGTGTTCATTTCGAGCTTTCTCCGACAAAAGAGACTCCTCATGTCTCATTGTGGCTGCAAAAGATTGTTTCTCTATTCTAATAGCTTCCATCTCCTGTTGAATATAACCCTGTGCTTCAAGTTTCTCTTTTTTCAAACTATTTTCTTCAGAATATTGCAACTTTTGTAAATTTTCTTTCTCTTTATCAATTAATCTAAGTTCTTCACCCGCTGCAGCTCTTTTCTCATCTAATACTTCCCACTCCTTCTCAAACCTCTCTCTCTCCTGCTTCAAATCCTCAAATTCCTTCAAAAGCAACTCCTTATGAAGCCCGTACTTCTCTATTTCTTGTTTCAAGTCCACCTGCAGGCGATGATGTTCTGACCTCTCTTCTGCAGTTACCTTGAGCTTCTCTCTCTCTTCACGAATTTGAAGTTCTTGTTGAGCGATGCCAGCCTTAATTTCCTCAACCTCGCATTTGAGGGCCCAGAGATTCTCTTTATCCGCAAGAATGTGTTCCTTTTCCTCCTCCACTTCTTTCTCCTCTGCATCAATACATCTTTTTTTCTCCTTCAATGATTTTAGCATTGTCTCAAGTTCATTCTCCTTCTCCCTGATCCTCTCAGACTTCTTTTCCAAAGCCTTTTCTTGTTTACTTAACTTCTCATCCTTATGCCTAATTTCAGCTTCCCTCTGTACCACTGAATCTACCTTGCCTTTGAGTTCTTTTTCAAGTGATAACCTGCTTTGCTCCATTTCCAACTCAAAATCCTGCTTTTTTTTAACCAGGATTAAGCTGTGCTCATCAAGGAGCTTCTGAATCTCAGACTGAAAACCAAAAATAGCAAAATAAATATATCAGAACCTGATGGAAACCTTTATAAAGACACATTCACATTCTAATGAAGGTATGTACAACACATATCTAATGCTTGAACAAATGAAATATAGACGAACTAACTCCCAATAGCAAAATAAATGCATCAAAACCTGACGAAAACATTCACAAAGACACACATTCACAATCTAGTGAGGGTGTGTATAACACAACTCTAATGGTTGAACAAATGAACCAAAGAAGAATATATGACAACCTCCAAAATACTAAGATTAAATGCAATAACAATACGTCATATTTTCTTCCACAAAATATCATAGCTTTCTTTAGATGCTTAGTTCAACCCTAAACAGGGAATAGACCATGGTTTTATATAGCGGTCGCTAGCCGCCATCGTGTAACGGTCGCGAGTGTAATGGGATGCAAGGCGTAACGGACATGAATTATAGGCACAAGTGCACGACAATTGTTTTTTAACATTTTAAGTTTATAAAAATTTATAAATGATTTTTAGATTATTTTTACCCACCTTATTTATCAAGCAAACACTGGTACATGACTTTTAGATTTTAGATAAATTTAAGTGCACTGTTAAACATAAAAACTACATATATCTTGATTTGTACCACCACAACATTAAAGATTTTAATACATATTATCATAAATGAAAATCACATAAATTTTAACAAGTTTTTGCAATCACAATAAATGTTATGTGGTGGTAATTCTCCAAAAATCACATGTACAAATATCTCTCATCCACTATACATCATCTTATTTTGTTAATAAAAAAATGTAAAAAATGAAATTAAAAAATCACATGTAGAAATATCTCTCCTCCACTATACATGATCTTATTTTGTTAATAAAAAAATGAAATTCTCCAAAACCCACATGTACAAATGTCTCTCCTCTACTATAAATCATCTTATTTTGTTAATAAAAAATAAATAATGAAATACAAAAACCACATGTAGAAATATCTCTCATCCACTATATATCATCTTATTAAGGTTTGCTATTTTTTTTTTCTCATTATTCTGGCCGTAGCAACTATCGCGGCCGCTACGGCCGTGAATCGCACTCCATCCGCCAAAGCGGACCGCAATAGTATCGGGACGCGCCGATACCGTTACAAAGCAGGCCGCTATGCACCTTTTTAAAACCATGGGACAGACAATAAATCAAAAACTTCATTCACTCGTCACCAACCCTTAGTTCCAACTGTCAATAACAACATTTGTTTAGCACCATCATGGACAGGCTCATTATGCAGACTAATTCCGTTAAATGCTCTGAAAATACATATCACATCACATTACAAACTGTACAAAACTATAATAAGAGGGAGTGTTAGAACGAAGAAAACGAGAAGTGAATCTTCCCCAAGATGTTTCTAATTACCTACCAAATAGAAGTACATAAACAAGAAAGAAAGAGAGCATTTAACTCAAATTCAAAATGCATGTCTAAGTCTATCTAGCTACAAGCAGATAGCATGGGAAAGATTAGCATAGAGACTCACTCTTTCTCTAGCATTAAGCTTTTCTTGCAAATCAAATAATTCTCCCTCTTTCATTTGAAGATTGGTTCTCACAGACTCAGCTTTCTGCAGGGAGATTAACCAAAATAAAATCTACGCATAAATATTGATAAATTACCCACACAAAAAACTCAAAGGATGCGAGATAGTTACTCGTTCTTTTTCAGATAGATCTGCCAGTATACTGTTTATGTCATTTTCCTTCTTCTTCATGTCCAAGTTGGTAATAACAATATTCTTCTCTATTTCTTCAATTTCCTGTTCTCTCTTCTTAAGGATTTTCTCCATCTCATTTGCATTTTCCTCTCTCTCATTGAGAATTCTTCGACCCTCACATAATCTCTCTTCTCCCAGTCGTAGCTTCCTCTCCCACTCTTTAATATCTTCTCTATGTTTGGAAAAAGTTGCTTCCTGTGCTTCTCTCCTGAAATTAGTGCAAACTAACTAGTTAAAACTGTCCATACGTAGCATGTTAATAGTTTTCATACATACAATCATAGGTGTAGACATCTGTATAAAGCTTACTCAGCATTCAAGGAAAGACGCTCCCTTCGAAGAACACTTTCACGGGTCTCCACCTCCTGTAATTTCCTCTCTATTTCAGAACTCATTCTACTTGCCTCTGCAAGCATGGCATCAGCAACATGCAGCTTTTTCTTTCACATCCAAGGACTTCTCCTCATACCCGCCAACTAAAGCATTCACCTCAGCCGCTTTCTTTTCACATGTGAGCTTGACTTGCATGCCCTCAGCATGCATGTCACGCAAAGCCTTCTCAAGCTGCAGTAAGGAAGCAAATGACCATAATATTAATGTGTACGATTCCAAGAAAATAACCTCAAGAAAAACAAGTCAGACAGACATTAGAAAATACTGATTATTTGTTTACATAAACATTTAATAGCACAAGAGGAAATTATATGGTTGAGGACCTGTGGACAAAAAGAAACAAAAACAGATTTATTCCTAATGTTTAATAACTAAAATTTTATTCTTACATCTTTCAACTATAAAGTATCAAATAAAAATGGTAAAAAATAAACTCATATACACCTATCTTGAATGTATACAAAGCTTAATATTTAACTATCAAACAGCTAAGTGACCATTTGGTAAATCTGAAAATAAAATAGTAGAGACTGTGACTTTTACCTATAAAAAAAACAAATTAGAGATGTAAATTGTTAGGCATGAAGACCTTTAGACCTGAATTTGCAGAAATGTATGTTCGATAAATTTATTGGAATAGGTATGTCTGAATGTACTAAGTAAGTTAATTATGTCTGGAAATCGTGCAAATATGCTGTTTACCCTTATTACTAGTAATAATACTAACAGTTCTGTTTATCAATTGCTTTAACGAATCACTTTTATTTCTATAACAACAACAATAAGTTCAGATCTTAGGCAAAAATTTGCTAACTTACAGAACCTTCTGGTATTTGCATGCTTGTCATGTGATCCAAAGTTAACTCTAATACTGCTATGGCACATTGTTAAAATTAATCATATTTATAATATTGGATGGATGATACAATACAGCAAAACCAGAATAAGTAGTGCACCTCAGCCACACACTTCTTTTCAACACCCAACGCCTTCCTCAAATTTTCCTCTCGCGTCTCGACTTCAGATATAGCAATTAGATGCGTCGAGTGCTCACGTTTAAGCATTTCTTCTGCTTCTGCCAACATTTGCTTCATTTCTTCATACTTTGAAGCCCAATCCTTTTTCTCAATCAAGAGAAGCCCCATATTATGCTGATAGTTAAAGAGCTGCCAAGGTAAATGAGGAAAAATAATAATAATCATTCTATGTTTTCAATTTGCTACTACATGAAAAACAGACCTTCCTAATTACCCACTGAACTTTGAAAAATAAGAGCAAAAGACAATAAATCAAATACACTTTAATTAAAACAAGAATCACTTCAAAATTATTGGTGATTGAACCTGTCACATATCTACCAAGTTCTTCGATTGTCAGAGGGGGGAAGGGGAACCATCTAACACATTTTTTTCACCACACCATTCCAACAAAGAGGACAATGGGTACAGACAGGAAACCAAAAAAGACAAAGAAAAGCAAAGAAAGTCATTGGACTAGTATAAGCATGGCACCCTAATGCTAAATAACATTATATCAAAGGACTTCCTTTACCTCGCTCTGTAGCAATGATACTTTTTCAAGCAGCGCCTCCCGATTCTTCCTCTCCATTGAGGTATCGTCCAACAACCCCGCCTCCCTAAATCTCCTCCAATCCTCCATCTCACCCGTATCACCCGCCACCCTCATCAAGCTATTCTCGTTCACGGAGGCCAGAGGAGGCCCATCGACCAATACAACAGATTTTCCCTTATCACGGCCTCCGCCCATTCTAGGGTTTGATGCTTCGCTCCTAGGCGATGATGCCCACGTTCTCCTCTGCGGTGTAAACATATCCTACGCCGTCACCTGCAGATTTCTGAAATCGAATGGATCAATGGAAAGGCAGCCTAACGAAAATCCTAGGGTTTGTAAGAAGCGGAGGACTCCGAAACTCGTCTCTTACTCTGTTTCCCTTTTATTTTGCGGTGCCGTGCGTTATCTGGTCCGAGGGTGGTTTTACCATTTGGCCCTTATGTTTTTGCTCGTGCCTAACAATTTTTTTATTAAAAGATTAAATATAAAATTATAAGAAAAAAAAAATTGAGCATGTACTTAAAAAAAAGATAAAAGTGGAAGGAATAGAAAAAAAAATTAAGTAGATTATGAAAATAACTTTTATAACTTTAAAAAATTTAAATTAATTTTAATTGATGGAACTAAAAAGCTCTTTGTTTGGTGTAAATATATACATTGGTAATATGCAGGATTCATGTATCATAATTTTATTCACATAAAATATTAATTTATCATTCGGCCTACTCAACTTTTGTACTCTTTTTTCTTTTTGAATAATTAGTATTTTTTAAGATTTATTTACTATATATTTTATATTAGAGCTCTCCATTTCTGTAAACTTTGCACACAAATTTTATCACTTAAAGTACTATATAATTAATTCTTCCGCCCCACACTGTGCGGAGATCCCCCGAGGGACGCCCCATCCTCTCCCTTCTTCTTCTTTTTATTTTTTTTCTTTTTTATTTTTTTTATGTGAAGGGTTTTTTTATTCTCTGAATTAGTGTTTCTACTTTTTATCGGTTCATTGAAATTTTTAAATATTTATTTTTGTCTTTCAATTACCTTTTCTCGATTTTCCATGTCTATTTAATCAAATTTATGTTCTATTTATCGAGGCTACTATAATGCTAATTATTATATTCATCTACGCCTTAGTTAATTCTTGCGTTTTGTTCTTTGTTTTCAATTCATGTACCTCTTCCCATGCATTTGGGTTTTCTTGTGATTTTAGTTTTTTGCCCTGAATTTGTTTTGAGGTCCTCTTTTATTAGTATTTTGATAATGATTGTATGTCGAAACAATGTCATCTTCAAGCAAAAATAATTTGCTTCTCTCTTCTATGGGCAACCCTAAATAGTTTTTAACCATTTTATTTTATTTTATTGGGTTACAAAGGAGGCTTATTGTTTTGATAGATAACCATTAGTTATATTTTCAGTTCAAAATTTATTGGCATTGGCATAACCCTAAAAAAAAAACTCATGCATCATTGACCTTCTTAGTACTAATGCACTACTTCATCTAATGAATTTTTTTGAAGAATTTATCGGAATGTTTTTTCAGTTTGATTTGATCTTACTTTATCTATCGTAATTCCCAACACTCCTATCTAAACTATTCATTTTCAATGAATTTGTTTTAACTCTTATTTATTATACACTATAAATTAGGACTACTCTTTCCTACATTTTGCACACTTTTATTATTTATATTGGGGGAATTTTATTACTTTAATTATTCATATTGGAGGAAGAGACACTTAATATAAAGTTAAAGTAATAAAATATCAGGTGCAAAATTTAAGAAAACACAAGAGTCCTAATCTAAATTGTATAAATAAGTCTTATAAGAAAACAAGCATGATAAGGTAACCTAGAGTATATAGATAAGCTTTATAAAAGGATAAGTTGATAGATAAGGTATTGGGAAGTGAAGGGTTTATGTATGAGATAAGCCTGACATTAAAAAGAATACTATTTTGCAAGAAAGGGTGCTGATAAATGTCAAAAAGTGAGGTTCTCCAAGAGGTAAGCCATTGCTACACTTCTATAGCTTTGATGCATGATTTGTTGTGTTTAATTAATTGATTTTTGAAAATATAATTCTCTATTCTTCGTTGGGTTACACGCAAAGTTAAATGAAGTTTAGTACCATAATCTTTGTTTTTATATGTGATCTAAATTTCTATTTTTTTTACCTCTTTATGTTTGATTCAAGCGAGAATAATAACTAAAAGGTGATAATATCCCCTAAATATCATGACTTCACCTTTCAAATCGTGAAGTTTGACATGCACATTTTTTGCTTCAAAATTTTTCCTTCGGTGAGGTTGGTTTAACATTTCTTTATGTTTGATAAGAATAATGACAAAGCAAAGCACTAATTCAGTAAATTTATTTGGCCTTTCAAATCATGAACTTTGACCTAGTCATTTGTGAGTTCAAAATTTTCTCTTTTGTGAATGGTTCAATAAATGTATCATAAATTCCTACTCTCATTGTTATATGTTTTGCTCTCTTTTTGGGGTGTTGCTTGGAAGATATGAATAGAATAACATTTTTTTGATAGATCATTCCATGTACCTTTATTTTTTTGAATATGAAACTGATAGTACATGTAAGGAATGAATATATCAGTTGTTTTCTTGTCTTATTTTTTTTTTTTTATTGATATCAGTGTTTTTTTATTTTTGATGCAAGAAACATATTTTTATGCGGTACAAGAAATATAAACATTCATTCTTCAAGAGTCGCTATGATAGAGGTTAAGGAATTAATTAAGGGGTAGTTTGAAAAATTAAAGTCTATTTGTTTCCTCCTAAACATTCCAAAAATTTGTGCGAGAACAAATTATTAAATTTGATGGGAGAGTTAAATTTTATATGAGGAAACTTTCTTGCAATGGGATCGAATTACAGGAAGTTTAAGTACAATTTCCTCTAAAACAAAAGAGTGTCAGTTTGAATAATTTTGATAAAAACTTACAAATAACACAGGTTTCAAAAACATCTATGAAACCAAACAAAAATATAATTATTAATTACAATTAGGATCTGAATCTGGGGAAAATTAAATAATGCAAACGTTATGTGTTTTATCATGCTATTCGATTTTCTTTTCTTTTCTTTTTTTGTTTTTGTTTTTTAGCTTCTTGTCATTGTTCCCCTTTAAAAGAAGCATGACCTTTGACCCTATTGTAATTTAATTTCTCATTTAATTATTCATATATGCTAGAATGGTCATGCTTATGGAAAAATCACTCAAGCCTGGAGGACCCGCTTGGGCAGAGGGCCATTCCCTTATTTATAGAATTTAAAACGGTGCTATAAATATAAAAAAATTTTATAATAAAATTATAAAAAGTTTATATGTTATAAATTTATAAGGGTGCATTTCATTCATTATATTAAATTTGTCCCGTATAAATCTTTTATGTTTTATTCTGAACTCCTTTGTATCTGTAAATCTTTTGCTAGAACTAATCTTATTATTTCTTAATATGAGAATAGTAGTTTGTTCATCTTTATCTCCTTCCATCTTCTATCATCTATCTTCCAGAAAGTTTCCCGTAGCTTTACCATACGAAGACGATTTTTTGTTGCTTTAATATTTTTTAAATAAAATTTTATTTTCTGTCTACAAGTTTTAATCTTGAGAATTTAGTCTGTTTTAAAATAAACGAAAGATAACTCTTTGATTAGTTTAGCATTTCATTTTCGTACACAGCAGTTTAATTTGACTGTGACGTGTGGACTGTGTTTGTCTATGTGGTCGGTTACATTGTGTTTTTCTTTTTCTTTTTTTTTTTTTTGTTAAATTTGTATACTACATGGTTTATTTTCATTTGGAGTAATAAATAAATTTTAAAATCACATAATGAATTATATAATTATTTAATTTGGAACGTTATAAATCATTCCTAGCCTTTTTCGCGTACTTTAGCTCCAAAATTATCACCTTTCTACGGTTACTTTTAACTAGTTTTTTAATTCGTGCAATGTACAAATATGATTAATTTATTTTAATAAGCTTGATATTTATTACTACTATAAAGCCTTAATTTCTGACGTAAGACTTAATTTTATAGTGTGCCATATTAATATGTCATTATAATTTTGACTTAGTGTCATGCTCGTGTCATGCACAAAACTTTCATATCCAATAGCTTATGTGCCATGCTTACCCTCTTATAAAGCTTATTTATATAGTCTAGGTTATGATTTATTTAATCATTAAATTTGCACCTGATCATGCTCATCTTCTTATAAGGTTTATCTATGCACTTTAGATTAGGACTTGTTTTCCTTAAATTTTGCACCACATATTTTATCACTTTTGACTTTATATTAAGTGTCCCCTCCTCCAATGATATAAGTTTAATATAAATAATCAAAGTAACAAAATTTCTCATGGAAAATTTAGAGAAGAATAGCTTTAAAAAAATATTGAAAATGAAAAGTATAGATAGTTAAAGAGCTTTAGTAGATGCATAAAGTAAGATCCAAATCAAACTGAAAAAGTATTTCGATAAATTCACAAAATAACATCATTAGATAAAGATAATATTAAGAGGTGTATTAGCGCTAAGAAGGTTAACAACACACACGTGAAACTTGTTTTTTTTTCTAATGCTATGCCAATATGTTTTGAACAAAAAATAAAACTAATGCTCATCTATCAAAGCTATGCAGCCCAAACATAAATATAAATATTGCAGTGTTATCTTTAAAATAAATATTTTTTAAATATAAATATTTTATTATATTTTATGTCGTAAATACTATTTTTTTTATAGAAAAGTATTAATGAAAAACTCTAACATTTCTTAAATCTAATTATTTATACTAAACATGATAATGTCACATTTTAGGGAATTCAACTAGGTATACCAAACATAAAAATGTAGTGTTCCGAGCATCGTATTTTTATACATCATATTCTGAAAAATGTAATGGTGGGTGGGAATATAAGATTCTGTGAACCAAACGGGCCCTTAGTTCAAAACATTATGATGATTTTAAAAAAAATTCATAAATTTACCATGAAACTTACACATTTTGAGCCAAAATGTTTCAATTACGAAATAAATATATCTAGAGTAATTTAGGATCAAAAATCAGGAGTCAAAATAATTTTTAAAAGTATTTAATGAGGGTGCCAAATTGGAGGGAACTGAAAAAGGTAATCCAATGATATATAAATCATTGAAATATGGTGTTATATGAGCTTTAAAGAATTAATAAATTTGCGCTAACATATTTCCCAAACTTAGGCGCATTAACGTAGGGAGGATAAAATTGGAATCATATATAATTTTATATGAATAAAATAAATAAAATAAAAAGGGACACGTGCAAGGGGCCTACTGCTTGATTCGGATTAAAATTTTTTTTTTCCCCAAAGTAATGAAAGGATGAAAATATCAACTTTCATCCCATTAAAAGTGAAATGATTTTGAGGGAAGTGAAAATGAGACCGATGAAATTTTTATATTTTTCATATTATCCTAAAAAATAATGAAGGATGAAAAGATATGAGTCTTAAAACTTTTTAATACTTAGACTCGTTTAAAATGATAAATCTACTCGGAATCTACTTGAGGATGTCAAAATTTGAGGATTTGGTACAGTTAGAATGTTATATTCATGGAATATGGTATTTTGGGAATCTTGCACATCTAAAAAGGGGATTTAATATCTTTGAGTGCAGAGATGAGAATGTGAGATTTCGAGTATGTGAATGTGCACATGTATAGAAAATCTAAACTAACGTTAGGAATGAATAAATGGATAAATCTTATAATAGCAATAATGATATTGATTATATAAATAATAATGCTAATAAAAAATTTATTAATAAGAAGTTCATTACTAGATTATATGGATTTTATTTTTAGTCAGTATTTCTTTGAATTGAATTATTTATTCCTTACTAAGAAAATAGTTCAAAATTTTATATTTGGCATTTATCTTTAAAATACATTTTTTATTAAGTAAATAATTTGAAATATTTTAAGCTATGAATATAAATTTTTTAGGAAAGGGCATCAACCAAAAATTCTTCATGATAATATTACATTTGTGTAATCTAGTTTCTCTACAAATAGATGACACCGTAGTTCGAAGAATTTGGTTAAGTATACTATAGAATGTCACATGCATCACATCCCGGAGATGTGAAATTTTGTGAATCAAACCGCCTTAATTTCCTTTCCTTCATTTCAAAGTGAAAATCAAGGTGTGGGAACAATTTCACCTTATTTTATAGGGAAAATAGAAAATAAAATAAAATAAAATCCAAAGTTTGGACCAATTTTCACTTACAGCCTATGCAACTCGGCGCTCAACCTTTTCAGTTTTGCAATTCAAGGCACGAGCGGATGGCACTCTAAACTCCGCTACCCAATGTGCTTACAACGACTACTTTAAATCAGATGGCCCAATAACAAATCACCATGTAAGAGTAATAAAAAATTTCAAAAAAATGCCTATAAAAAATTATAGGAGAGAATAATCCCACCTTATTTCTTCCCTCCTCTCCAACAAACCCTAATCGATAGAGCATCAAATTACTTTCATATCCCTAGTTAGAGCCAACCACACTTTTTAGGATGCATGAGAATACGGATCATCGTGATATGTCTGGGAAACCATTGAAATTCTAGGAATAAGAGAAGGAATTGTACCTGCAAGCTTGCAGAAGACCCACATTCGAATTAGATCCCATAATCTTTCTAATTTGAGATTTGGCATTATAGAGGATGTGCCTCCAGCTTTCCTTGTTCTAGGACCCTAAAATTGACATTTTGTGTTCGTTCATCGCTGGATCTCATGCAAACAAGGGTTTCCGCAAGAACAGAATAAGCACAACTTAAAAGGTTGTGCATCAACTTGCTTAACCAAGAGTTAGAATTGAAAATTGGCTCAAATGTATATTTTTTGTTTTTTCTAGTTACTATTATAACTATTTTATAATATGCAAAAGGTTCCAAATACAAAGGAAGGAAAATGAAGAAAAAGCTTCTCATTTTATACAACGGCTTAGTGCTTGTGAGGTGGCACCTCACTCAAAGGAAAAAATGTGAATGCACCTTCCGAGGCCACATGAGATTCATTATATAAATTTCAACCCTATTGTTAGTCCCAATAAAAGCAGTGAGAGGGGGGGCGAATCAGTGCTCTTTCAAATTCTTTCCTTTTTGCGTTCTTCAACGTAATTCACTGGTTATGGCACGAATAACATAAGTAAACCAATCAAGTAATCGCAAACACAAGATATACGTGGTTTAGCTACACAATGCGTGCAACCTATGTCCACTAGCTGATTTGGGTTCACTACCCTCACCAACGAAATCACTAAAATCACGTACGCCCCTCACTAGGGCAATACAAGGCCTCACTGACCAAACACTAAGTTGTCCCCCCTTCACTAGGTTTGACGAACTTATCACAAGTCTCACTAACCGATCACTAAGTTGTCTCCCCTTCACTAGGTTTGACAAACTTATTACAAAAGTCTCACCGACCCAAACAAAATCAAAACAACAAAATACAACTCACGCAAGAGTGATGCTCTGTCTATCTCACAAAATAAACAATATAGAATGAGATACAATAGAAGAGCCTACCACTCAATGATGAACACAGCAAGCACCTTGTTGTCACTTCAAGAGCATGAAGAACCCGAAGAAACTCAAGCATAAGCACCAAATGCAGCCACCGTACGAAACAGCACCTCGAACACCGATCACGAGTCATCATTGTAGATCACCAGAATTCATGCTCAGATGCTCAACGTCACCTTGTGGCCACAACACAAAATACTCACAAGTGTTTCTCCAATCTCACACACACTCAACCCTAGAAACCCTAAGAATGTTCAAGAACACATATGACACTCATAAACCCTCCAAGAGAATTCTTTCAATTATCTCTCTTAAAAACTCTCTTAATGCTTAGAGGAGTGGTGTGATTCGAGTTATGGGAGGGGAGTTCCTTAAATAGGCACAAAGGGCCAAAATATAGGAAAGTGGCTGAAAATAGGAAAATCCATGGAGCACCCTTCAAGGATCCGTGAACTCCTTCATGGGTCACATGGATTTGGGCTTCCTCCAAGGGCCTATAAGCTAGGTCCATGCACCCCCTTGTGGGCCAAGCCCATTAGCACACTCAATTGTTCCAAATTGCTCAATTAAGCCCAAAATGGCTCCCCCAAGGCCTAATACGAATTTCCCTTGACCCATTGCCATTCCTTGAGCTCATTGCAGTCCATTTAGCCTAACTTTACGTTAATGTAGCCCAACCACTACAAACAAGCTTCCTTTAAGCTCAACACGGTACAAATGCTCCAATTAGGCCAAACCGAGCTCAATTATGACGCTTCAAGCAAAACCGATTTCCTTTGCAACTTGAGCATCAATATCACTCTAATATAGTGTAATATAGCTTCCGGTATCACACCGCAGTCATCCAATCACCTGGAGTAGCTCAACTCATCAATCACTCCAAAACTAGCTCAAACAAGCTCAGAATCACTTGTTTATGGTGTTTTTGGATACTTCACTTCTTCGTTGTGTCTTATTCTTTTCCGCATCATTCCCATGTCCCGGAGTCATGAAAATTCGATATACGAGGAGCACCAATGATATGCACACTCATTTGGGCTTGCCAACAATGACAATACCTCATTATTCCAATGGGAACAACACCTTTTAATTGAAGGAACTTGCGAAAATGAGAGGACATGTAAATTTTCAGATGATTAGGTTTCATATAAATGTCTCATTAATAGTGTTTCAAAATAGTAATAGAGGTCCAGATTATACCCATATGCGAATATAATATACAACGTAATAAGAATGGGCTAGGAAATAATTAATAGATGGTTCAAGGGTATTTTTGTCCATTCAGCGAAAAAATTTCACCCCCCCCCCCCCTCTCAATTGGCCGTGACATTTGTTCGCATTACTAAATTGAGCCAATCTCTAATTCGATCAAAGGTGGGGGCATTCATTGCGTTTAGTAGAGCATTTGAGTATGCTCCAATGACATTTGATGAAATTAGAAACAAAATCACCACTAATTCTATTAGAGGAAAATTTTGGTATTTTTTTGATAAAAATGCCCATGACCAGTTTAATGTGCCCTTGAAACTGCTCTCCAAAACCCTAAATTGTCTTCTCCTCCTCCTAGCCCATGTCATCTCTCCATTTTTTTCCCTGGTAAATGTGTCATCTCTCCTTCTCTTCTCATCAAAACCCAAAATTTCTCCTCCACATTAATTTTCATCATTCTTGATGTGAATTTTCTTCTCAAAAGCCTGTGTCATTGGTGGATGCATTTTGTCTTGAGTTTGTTGAATGTCGCCATTCATAAACTTGCTTCCTAGGTTGTCTCATAGTTGGAGCACCCTCTTTTCTCTTGAAGTTCTCCCCTCCTTACCTCTCTAGGTCCTCACGGCCATAGCTGGGGTTCTTGTTTGTTTTCCTTTTTAGTTTTTTTTTTTCTAGTTTTGTTTTGTCATTGTGTTTTGTTGTTTGTTTGCCTAAGGGAAAAGAAAATTCTCATTTCAAAGCCAAATTGATTTTAAAATCTATATGGAATTGCCATCTAATTTTAAAAAAGGCTTAAGAAGATATTAATTTGATTTAGGTTTCAATTTAGACCTTTGATTTGAGAATGGAGTAAACAAAATAGTGGAGAGAAAAGGAGAGGAAGAAGAAAAAAAAATAGGGAAAGGAAGGAAGAAGATGAAGTTCAATAGGAGGAATGGACGAGGGTCCCGTTTGATAAAATTAAATGTCAAGTTCTGAATGCTGAATATATTGTTGAATGATATAGACTATAATTAGAATGTCTGGATCTGAATACTTCTGTCTATTTGATTACCATTTGCTTAGACATCCAATTGTACTCCTATTATAAAAGAAAAAAAAAACCTTATTTGATCAAATTAAAAAATAAGTAAAAAAAAAAAAAAGAACACTGTCTTTATTTTTTAAACCATGTGTAAACCCAAAATGACAAATTAACACCTTTATTGAAAGTTAAAATTAAATATTACATGATAATGGAAGTGACAAATTAATCCAATGTTAACATAAATAATCACACTTCAAACCCCTGTTACATTAACTAGACAAATATTTCTTCACGGAGCCTAATAATAAATTCATGATCTTTTGTACTCCATTGTGAAGGACTCACTTCATACTTAATATCATCTTCTAAATTTTTTGCATTGGGAAACGTTTCAGGATGCTCAAATTTCTTAAACAATCTATCATGTAATGTGTTTTTTCTAATAAAATTATGAATGACAAAACATGCAATAACTACATCCCTTTGCACATCGATGCTAAAAGGAGTCATCCACTTTAAGATCACAAATCGTGCTTTTAAAACACCATAAGCACGTTCAATCACATTTCTAAGTTTTGCATGGGCATGATTAAACTTTTCCTCCTTTGTCAATGCACGCTTTCGATGGAAATCACCTAGCCAATACCTTATATTGTGATATGGCGTCATAAATCCACGAGTATGGGTGTATGTAGCATCACAAAGGTAATATTTATCTACAGAATGTAATAATTATTACTTTATGATCATTTATATTAAATTGAGTACAAAAATAAAAATGTTTGGAAAATATACCCCAAGGAGGAATTGGGAAATTGCTAGTAGGATCACCTACCATCTATTGTAATACCCTTACATCATGTGCCACCACCTCCCCTCTGGTCCAAACAAATGTAAATACCATATCAAAATCATATATTCTAAGTATGTTTTGGTAACATTCACCGTTCCCTCTTCCTCTATACATAATCTGTTTTTCTTGTGAAACAACTAGGGGAACCAATGTTCCATCTAATGCACCGATTGCTCCCTTAAATATTTTTCGAAGCCTCTTTTGATGCCCAAAAAAGTTTGAGTTTACATTGATTGGGGAATTTACTATCATCTTTTGTGCAAATTCAATCATTGCATTTAACACCTCATGAAAGACTAAATGCATTGTTTATGAAGAATGTTGAAATCGAAGCTTGATAACTGAGTAATACTCAGTATCGCTTATGATTATAAGAAACATTGCCACTTTTTCTTCAACTTAAATATGACAATTACCCCAAACCCGACCTTTAGCTCTAAAATGATCACATATCTGACGATATGCATCACAAGACATTCGCATTAATTCAATGCATTGTGTGTTGGATCTAGTCAATAGTTCCAAAGTGTATGCATGTTCGGTCAAAGAAGAATTTGTATCCCTAATGCTCGGAATATGCCTGGATTCTTTTTTCTTCAAATACCAATACGTTAACATAAGATGTAATATGATATCCCCGCTATCCATGCTATAATCTGTCAAAATATTTCATACATAACCAAATAGTAAAAATTATAATATTCATATGCAAAATAGTGGCCACTGTAAAGAAATACATAAGCAATACATTATTGCATAAGCAAATAGTTGAAATTACAATGTTGAGAAGCAAAACAATAGCCACTGTAGTATTTATCTATAGCAAAATGTTCTTACGTAAGCAAAAAACCATCATTCTATAAGCAAAGAAAAACCATCATTCTATAAGCAAAGAAAAACCATCCATATATAAGCAAAAAGCCATCCTTTCAAGCACTAGTTTCACTAAATTAATCCTAATTTGTGCCTAATTAGATTTATCCATGCCTCTATGGACGAGCGATCATTGTCCTCCTGCATCATCCATGTGTTCCTATAACTTTGACTCTTGCCAAATATGGAAATGGCAATTAGGTATAAAGGATTGGTGTTATCCCAACCAAGTCTCTCCAACTTTTCAGTGCATTGTGCAACAGTAGGTTGCCTAAGCTTTTCAACGACCAAGTCCAACACTTTATCCAGTTTTGCATCTATGTCAATTGATTAGCCCCTTTTCCTCTTCTTGCTTACTCTATCTTTCTCAGCAGATGCATTAGTTGCACTTGCAACATTGTTGGAAGTACAATAATCTCTTGGGGTAGGATGGACTTCCCCATCAAAATCATTAAGCCCAATGGAAGGTAACTCTAAGATAATAGGAGGCCCCAAAGCAGTAAGAGAAACCACCTCATTTGTTCCAGGCCTAGGATTTGTGGAAGTTTGTCCCATGCCTTACTTTTTGATGCGGCAACGCTTTCAAAAAGTGCAGTGCACACCTCAGGCATTGGCATGCCATCTGCTCTTAATGCTTTTGCCTTTGGATGACCATGTACTCAAAAGGAAAATAATGAATACATGGCAAATGTCAACTAAACATATTCATTTTAAGGTAGTGCATGTAACTTCAAATATTCATCCCATTGTTTAGAAGTCAAATTAAAACTATTGGTGGTAGGGTCAAATACAATAACTCGACAACTATTTATGAAAAGAAACCTAAAAAAAATAAGAAATGTATTAAAATTTTGCATATAAATATAACACAAAACACCATAAAATGATGAGTAATATTTATTGAAATACTTCATTTGAATGAGGATGAAACTTTTAAGGTTTGCAAGAAACCAATATAGACCTGTAATGGGAAAAAAATTGGCTGTCAAAACGTGCACGCTTTTCTCATCTATTGAAATTATCAAACCTTTAGTTTCATTAGAGAAAATTATCCAAAGAAGAGGGCAGATCGAGAGGGGGACATGGTAAGAGAGATGTAAGAAACTGAGAGAGAGAGAGAGAAGAAATCGGCATGCTTGAGATGGTGAGAGGTTGAGAGGGAAGAAATCGCACACCTAAGGTGCTGAGATCGTGAGAGATCGAGAGAGGGAGAGAGGATCGCATACCTGTGTGTGTGTGTGTGTGTGTGAGAGAGAGAGAGAGAGAGGGAGGGGGGGGGGGGGGGGGGGAGAGAGCTGTGTGAAGGTTAGGGTTTGGGGGGTTGGAAAGCTATATATAATTGAGATAATGTTTATAATTTTTGAGGGAAAAAAATGTCCTAATGATGTTGAATAGAGCCTCTGACAAATTTGAAGGAAAAAAGGCTTTTATCCATTCAGAGCAAATTAGAACCCATTCAGAGGGCACACCACAAGTGTTGAATTGTTGGGCTTGTGAACAAATAAATGTTTGTCCATAAAGAGCTGAAGATGAAGTTCTCATTTAGCAAAAATACTAAAATGCCCCTGAACTTTCACATTCTTCTCAATTTGGTTCTTCAGCTTTAATTATGAGCAATTTGATCCTCAAGTTTTCATTTTCTACTCAATCAAAAATAACAAACATTAAGAGACTTGACTTTTGGTGACATGGTATCCCACTGGTAGCCTTTTTTTTATTTAATTGGATAAAAAGAGATCTCCTATTCAAATTATGACTCCGAATGTTGGAATTGTTTGAACAATATAAATAGAATATCTATTGGAGAGAGTTATGATGTAAAATGATCTTTTAGATCTCTCTGTTTCTTTTTTTTAACAATTCTTTACTTTAATATTATTATTATGATCTTTTTTGCTATTACTCGAGATTGTACATACCATATTTGCATATTGGTATGACCTAAGTCAATTCTTCAATTCTCGCTCAAATGTGAAGTCTCTTAACATTTGTTTTTGATTGAGTAAAAATAGAAGTTTAAAAACTAAACTGCTTATAATTGAAGTTGAATTTGAGGGGTATTTTGGTATTTTTGCCTTCATATTTTGATTTGTCTCTTTTTTCTATTTTTGTATTTTCTCTTAATCATTTACGTTAAAATAGCAAAAAGGGAAAAATGGAGGGAAAAAAGAAAAGACAAAAGGAAGAGGTTTATTCCTAACAGCCAAAAAATTATTCTCTATTTTTAAAATTAAACAATTTAATTTGCCATCCAATTTAATCATTTTCTATTTGGACTTTGTCTCCCTTTTTTTTTATTTTTTCATTCAGCGTTATTCAATTGAGAATATTATTTATGGTGAAAAAACTAAAACAGTGTAATTTTTTTAAATAATTTTATTCTAAATGACATAAGAGTAAAATTAAAAAAATACTACTTTCATTTTCTTTCGTCATAAATTTTGATTTAATATTTCTAGTTACAATCCTTAACGCTCAGCATCAATTTAGTATTTTTAGTAATATTTTTTAATCACCTGCCTTAATGAATTAGTTAGCTTCTCCCCATTTTACTTCGTAAGCGTGTAAAAATTCATTATCAAACAACATAAAAAAATTAAAATGCTGAACGATTCGAACTTTCGGGACTTCATTGCGGCCCCCCTCAGTTTTCCCCCTTTCAAAAATAGGCGAGAGAGAACGTAAACCCTACAGCTGAAGGAGCCCAACGAAATTCAGACTCTCTCGAATCTTTCTCCTTCCGCCAGAAATCTGTGAGAGGCAGTTCGGTTGGAGCTTGTACTGCAGAAGCTATGGCGGCAGAGGCTTCTAGGTCGAGTTCGTCGTCTTCGGGTGAGTCCTACATCGGTAGCTTGATAAGCTTGACGTCGAAGAGTGAGATCAGATACGAGGGGATTTTGTACAACATCGACACCCAGGAGACCAGTATAGGCTTGAGGAACGGTACGGACTTTCTTGTTTGTGCTTTTACTGATCGACGCTGCCTCCTTGTCGAAATTAGTTTGGATTTAGGGCATTATTGTTTCATTTACCACAATCATACGTTTTGAGTTCTGCTGTGGCTTTATCTTTTCGAATTGAAACAATTCGGAATCCTTTTTTCTTAGAAGAATCAGTGTAATATTCTCTTCCGAGAATCAATAGGAGCAACTAGAACGCTAAATTAATGATATCCGGCTGGTTTTTGGAAATCTGAGTGAAATTTATACATGTATGCGCGTGCATGAAGCAATCTGAAGCCTTGGTTTCTGACATTTTTTATTCTGTTAACCATTGTGATATTTCGCTGCTTCACTGTTTTGAGCGTCAACCTTGAATAGGTCACAGAGCCGTTCAGACATTCATCGTGGATCTATCATAACCTCAATGTGCTGTCCTGGACGAATATAGAAAAATGGAAAAAATAAAGAAAAAGAAAAGGGAGCAGCGAAACAAAATAGAAACTAAGGCTGAGGGAATAAGATAAAACAACAAAGACCAGGACGGAGAAAATTGAGAAGACATGGACCCTTTGTTATAAAAGAAATAAGAAAATCTTTTGAAAATGTAGGAAAACACAAGAACTATAAAATTGAAGATTCATGGAATGCCTCTTTGGCCTTCCTGTGTTTCATTCTTTTATGCCAGGAAGAGTTGTTTGTTTCTGCCATTTCTGGTGTTTTTGGAGTAATTGTTGTTGCTATGTGTACTAATGTAAGCTAGTTTGCATATAATATGGTCGTATTAAGTTATTTGATTCATAGTATCACAGATAACTATTGTCTTCTATACAAATGTCTCACACTGCACCACCGAAAAAATAGTTGGCAATTAGTTATATTAATTCAAGAATTCAAAGTTTAAATTGAAAATGTGAGAAAAATAAAGTAAGCTTTTATATTAGTTTCCTCACTTGCCTCACATGTGAATCATCTTACAAGTAGCCCAAGTATATTGAAGGAACATAACTGCAGGCACTTGAGAAGCAATTACTATGACTGGAATCATATACCCGTACACTGGGAGCCTCATTTTTGTATGGGTTTTGTGACAAGTTTCTTTCTAGAACATTATTCATCAGTTCAAGCCTAAGCTCCATTTAAGAAGATGGAGGGAAAGATAGTTCCCTTCATCACATTTGTTGTGGCACTGCAGGGATGCAAACGTGAACATAGTGTAAGATTTTCTTTTGATCAAATCATTATGCTCTTATTTCATAAGTGGATAAGTTATTTCTGTGATATAGAACCTAGAAATTTGGAAAAAATCTCAGAAGCTTTGCAACCATAGATCATATCTTCTTGGTTAAAAATGGTTTCTATGCAGAGTAGTTTTAGCGTTCCTAAAATATAATGCCGGGTACAAGGAAGCATTAAACTTCTTGGTTAATCTTATTTCATGTCACTTACTTTTTTAATATATTTTATTTTTTTATTCAAGTTGAAGTATTAAGTTATGGACACAATACTAATTCATTTATTTTCACATGGCAGTAAGGACATTTGGAACGGAAGGACGGAAAAAGGAAGGTGCCCAAGTCCCACCAAGTGACAAAGTTTATGAATACATATTATTTCGTGGAAGTGACATTAAGGTATTTTAGTATCATAAAGGAAGTTTAGAAGACAGTCTCATTTGGGAGGCTGAATAATGTTAGTTTTCCTTTAACAGATGTTAAATGTTTGACCTCGTAGTGGACAGTTTTTGTAGTCTACTAGCATTGGATTAGAATTTGGTTGCTGGCTTTCAGATATTCTCTCTCTCTCTTTTTCTCCCCGTTGAATTATTACAACAAATGCATGGAGTGGCTCTGATGTGTTCAGATATAAAACCTTGCGATGTGATATCTCTCTCTCTCTTTTTCTCCCCATTGAATTATTACAACAAATGCATGGAGTGGCTCTGATGTGTTCAGATATAAAACCTTGCGATGTCATATTTGCTAGCTAGTCTATGTGGCCTATTTGTAATAGTATGTAATAGAGTAGGCAATCCACTAATTTCTTTTTTGGTACTTCTTGCAGGATTTGCAGGTTGAGTCTTCCCCACCTGTGCAGGCTACAGCATCTATTAACAGTGATCCAGCTATTATTCAGGTAAATGTGATAAGAAGACTGTCTTTTATATATGACGAGTCAAACCAAAATTGATTTGGAATTCATGTTGATTTCTAAATATGCAGTCTCATTATCCTCGCCCAGCCTCCACGTCTGCAAGCTTGCCTGCTACTGTTAGTGGGTCTTTGACAGATCATAGTTCTCTCACCTCACAGGTGGGACACCCTGGGCCTGGGTCAACTTTCCAAGGTGGTATACCTTTATATCACCCTGGAGGGAATGTAGGAACCTGGGGGTCTTCACCCTCTCCTGCAAATGCAAATGGTAATGGACTTGCAATGCCGATGTACTGGCAAGGATTTTATGGCCCCCCGAATGGTGTTCCTCACTTGCAGCAGCAATCTTTGCTTCTACCACCACCTGGGCTGCCTGTGACTTCTTCCATGCAGCAGCCTTTGCAGTATCCTGGTTTCAGTGCCCCTTTACCTACAGGAGCTTGGAATCTGTCTGGCTCAAACTTAACTCCCCCTTTGCTGTCTGATAGTGCCAATTCCTCTAATTCAAGTTCAACATTTTTCTCCTCATCACCTTTGCCGTCGACATTGCCTCCTGCACCATCTACTATGTTGGCTTCTGAGCTGCGGCCTCCATGGTTTCCTTCCTAGTTCTGCTCTTCCTCCATCAACCCTAAACACTAATTTTCCGTCACTCTCAACAACTTCCAGTCCAGATATAAGTGGTTTTGTACCACCACTCTCTAACATGCCTAATGCAAATCCGGCTTTGTCATTACCATTTCAAGCCATGTCCCAACCCATCTCCCCTCTTGTTGGGGCATCGGGTCCAAGTCCCGCAGAAACTCCAGCACCTTCACTCATAACCCCAGGTCAATTGTTGAAGTCTACACCCACAATGATTACTTCGTCACTGTCTTCAGAAACTGCTCATAAAGATGTAGAGGTGATTCAAGGGTCATCAGCCTCTACAAAATCATCAGTGGCAGTTCCGAAAGAAACTCAACCTCCAATTTTGCCATTGCCAGTGCCTGCACCGGCACGAGCAATTCAAAAGGTGTTTTCCAGTATTTTTATTAATATTTTTGTGCAAGTTTCAACATCAAGATTTAGCATACCCTTCCATTCTTAATTACTGGTTTGTAACAGTTCAACATTAGACATGATTGGAAACTGTGTGCCTATATGTGTGTGTATGGGTGCTGTGTGTGTATATAGACCATATTTTTTTTTTTTTTTTTTTTTTGCAACATTAGTATGGTATGTATCTTAGACTGAGTGGAGCAAGAAGAATGGAATCCAGGCTTAGGAAACAAGGACATTAAATGTAATGGTTGAGTAGATTTGACAGGTTAAGCCTCTTGGTTCGACATTTGGTTTGACAATTTAAGCCACAAGTTGTTTTAGTTCAGATTCTGCTATCCAGTGAACTTATGGAGCAACCCCTAAAATCTTAGTACATAAAACAACTGATTTCTGAGCTTGGCCCTCTCCTTCCCCTCACCCCTCTTGTAGTTAGAAATGTAAAATTTACTGGCTTCAATGCAATTAGATATGAAATTAGGCGGAAATTTTCTTTGTTAACAACTCTATGTTGTTGTATTGTATGAGCTTTCATATTAATGAATTGCTACTACTATCAATTTAGTTTGGTAAAGCCTTTGATATCTATTTCTGTCTTCCTCTTTATAGTTTAATGGAGCTCCCTTTCAAACCAATCACAATTATAGAGGGCGTGAAAGAGGAAGAGGATCAGGGGTAATGTGCTGTTTACATGTGTTTTTTGAGTTTAACCATCTTGGTTTATTATTATTTTATATACTTGCATGCTTGACTGGTAAAATGAATTATTCAGATCTAAACAGGCTATGTGATATTAATTTGTTTTAGCTTTTTTTTATTTGGTCCAAGTAGTGTTTTTTTACCTCATTTCCCTCACATTGGGACCTAGGGATGCTAGCCTGTTGAATTTTTGAAAATAATTCAGATTTCTGAAGACTCATGCTTTCTAAGGCTATAAGTTGTCATTAGGGTCCAAAATTTGGAAGCCAATGCTCAGAAAGCTTGGTGTTCTAATTAAAACGAATATTTGAGTTGTAGCTGAAAATCCAATAACCTGTGAAAACTTTAGGATTTGTTGACTCTGTTATGATGATTTCATGTTTTCATGCACCAAGCTGTACTTTATGTCTCTCGTAATAAAATTCTTTTTTTATTGGGAAACAATTAACAGTCCATAAACATGCTTCATTATTGAAGAGAGTAATTTTTAACATGATCTAATAAATAAGTTTATTAATGTAGAGAAAGTTATGTTAAGGATATTGTTGACCTACAAAAGTAATTTTAAGTTGGGTCAGAAGCCTGCTTAAACAGCAAAGAATTTTCGATACAACCAAAGACCTGTAAATGGTGGAATTATTAGTGAACAATAAATATTTTATGAAGTTTTATGTTTTCTTCCTAATGAATGTCTTACACCACTTGTACTTCTACATGCACTATAAGTGGATTTGTCAAAAATAATGTGGGCACTAATTTCTACATATTGATCATATGGGCGTATTTTATTTATTTATTACTTAAGTGGTCTTTTAGTGTAATTTCATGGTTAAATATTTTGTTTCTTTCTCATAAGAATGTTGGGGTAGCTTTCCATTAGGAAACATTTTCTAGACACGGTTTAACTCTGATGGAACTAAACTTGAGGTCCCTGCCTAATAATAAAAAAGTGATTTAGTCCCTTTACTTCAGTATAAAACAATTAAATCTCTACACCTTGGAAATATCTTTGATCAAGTTCAAATGGAAACAATGTTAGTTTGTGCCATAATTGATGAATTGGACAATTTGGGTTGTTCAGTTTAGCCATATCTGCGGACCCACTAGCCCTCAGTGTCTTTTGCTTGGCAGAAGTCAGCAAAAGGAAGCACCAACATGGCCTGTGATTGCTCAAGGGACCCTTCAGATTAGCCCCCATGAACTTTGGTGTTGATGGGATGTTTTCTCAAGAGGTGTGAGGTCTTCTGCCTTGGCCACCTTTGCATCCTGCCATTGCTTTCTAGACTATTGCATGCCCCCTGCTCCACTGCCGCCAAGTTCCAATGTGGAAGCCACCATCAGGGGAGTTGCCTGATTGCAGTTGGTGGAGAAGAGCTTGCCAGTGGGAGCCAGATGCTCGTAAAATGGGGCAATGGAATTTTTTACGATAAAGGATTTGAGCAGAGGTGAATACTGTGGGGTTGCTTCAGATTTCTGATAAATGGTATTGCCAGACCTTATTTATAGGGTGCAGGAGGCCTGTATGAAGGAGATCCCCTCTTTACTTTTCCATTTACCATTTTTGTAAATATGTTCAGCAGGTTGCTCACTGATGAGAGAGGAGTGATTCAACGGTTTAGAGTGGGGAGAGAGGTGCTAGTTCTTTCTAATCGGCAAGCTGTGACCTCCCTCACCCTGTTAGGCACTTCTGAACTTAGTTTTGGGTTTGAGGATCAACACTCACAAGCGTAACATGGCTGGGATGAGCCTCGATCAGTTCTGCCTCCAGACCTTTTCAGCTGATGATGGTTATTGGGTTCAAGTTGGCACTCTCCTATCTAGGGATTTCCTTTGGAGGCATTCCTTGGTCTATTGCTTTTTGGACCCCAATCTCTGAGTGTCTTGACTGTTGGGATAGTGACACCTTAGTCCATCAAGTGAGAGAGGAGTGATTCAAGGTTTTTGAAATGTGGGTAGAGAAGCTAGGTGTTCTTCATCTGTGGTTTGCCAACGATACCATCATGTTTCTTGTGGAAGGACTCCACAATGCTCTCATCCCGTCAGGCAATTTTGAACTCATTTTTGGCTTGTGGACGCACATTCAAAAGAGTAGTATGGCTGGGAGCAGTCGAGATCATCATTGCCTCCAAACCCTTGTAGCTACGGTGCGCTGTAGGTTTAAGCTGGCTCCTATCTCATCAAGGGGTCCTTTTGGGAGGCAATCATCTTCTATTGCTTCTTGGACCTCACCGGGTCTAAGATCTCTAAGCGGCTCGAATATTTGAACAGGGCTTTCTTCTTTCCTGAGGGTAGGGTCACCTTAATCCAGGATTATCTTTCTTGTATTCCTTATATTATCCTTCTTCGGGTGACTTTAAGCGTGATCATTTGGTGAGATGGGGAACCTATTGTAAACCTGTGGGTAAGGGGGCTCTTGACCCTGGTAAGTTGGTGTCCAAAACATCTCCAGAGCCAAATGCTGGGTGACATAGCCTGATTAAGAGCAATCACGGGGCTTAATTAAATGGCTGAGATGTTTCTGTTAATCCCTTGGTAACCCATTCTAGCTCTTGGAAATTCACTTCCCAATCTCATTAGTTCTTGCTCTCACACTCCTACAGTCTCGGGATTGGGGATTGAATTTGGTTTTGGAAAGACCTTGTGTGAGGGAAGATGTGCTGCCTTGCTTTTTATGTTGTCTATACAATCTCCACTAAACACAATGCCCACATTTGTGATTTTTACTCAATTTGAATCAATGGATGGTAATTCAGTCTCTTGAAGCTTTTATTTCTTTCATAATCTTAACGATAGAGAAGCTGCCGAACTACGATGGCCTTTTCAGCTACTCGATTACTTCACTTCCAACAATTGAGGCAATTCTAGATGTTGGAAACTGGATAGTTATTTGATCATGATTACTTTTCTCACTAACTTCAACCATTTAAAGTGAATTTGGAAAACAAAAGTTCCACAACAATCTGGGACACCAGTGCTCAACAACATGAATGCCAATGAAGCACTCATAAATTTCTCTATCCCAAAATTGTGTGTAATGTGCTACCACGATGCAGGAAGTAACGACTGCCTGTTGCTGATTTGCTCTTTCTCATGGTCTCTCAGGGGAAAGCTAATTAATAGATTTGGATTGCTGGGTGTATCCATACTGGTGGCCAATACTAGGTCTACATCTGTTTACAAAATCTCTTAAGGATTTTTCTCTATTTTATACCCTAGCTTGTGGATTACGTAACATTTCAGTGTGTGTGCGTGTTTTTTTTTTTTTTTTTTTTTTTTTTCTGGAGGGGAGAGTGATATCTTATGTGTATGGCTGTGACTATGGTGGACTACATGTTGTCTTGCGTGGTTTTCTTGCCCATCAATCTCTCCGTCCTCATACACTACTATGCTCTCTCTGCACATTCGATCTGTCATATGACACCCTCGTGCTTTCTTTTAGTTGAGTAAGTGTAGCTGACTCTCTTCCCTTTGACAATGGTAGAGTGTGATCCGCAGCGTCAGTCTCTCATCTTTTATTCATTCCTTCTTTTTGTTGTTCCTTTCTTCTCTGTTACCATCTTAAGCATGCTGTTTTGCAACTATTGATAGAAATCCTCCAAAATGTTTTCAACAGAGTCAATTTGCTCAAAATCACTTAGAATGAAAAGGTTTAGGGTTTTCGTTCTCTGAGGTAGAAGCTGCTCCCTGGTTGCCGAAGAGTTATGTTATGATCTGCTTGGACACTGCAATATCAGAATCTAGATGTATGATGCTGATGCATCTTTCGCCGGAACGAAACAGGATGCTTTTTGGCTTCAAGGTGGGAAGGAGTGGTTCCTGATTGTCCTTGAAGGTTAGGGAATTGTCTGTGACGGTTAGGGAGGCTCTTGTTAGGAATATTCAGATCTGATCTATATTCTCCTTCTAATGGGGAATTCTCTCTAGAATCACTTCAGTGACTAAAATCCAATGTCGAATCTCAGCCGGAGGCTGTCATACTGGGAGGAGACCCTGAATACTACTGTGAGGTGGTGTTGTGGAAGGAATCCAATGAATATCTCAGCAGCATGTTGCCAAACCTGCCAAGAGTCCCCCCCTCCCCCCCACCCCCCACCCCCCCCTCTCATCAACACATCAGAAAGGGTTTTCAAGATCCAAAATGCCTTGTTCTCTCCACTCACAACTTTTTGACCGAGCTGCTGTCACTCTTATTGTGAGTGAATGGGGCTTGATTCACTTGGGCTTTTCCCCTTCACTTTACTGCAGGAAGGCTTATCAATGCTTGCAATCCTTTGACTCTTAGTTGGGGGTGTTGCTGGTTCAATTACAGCCCCTCTCATTGATTCCTAGAGGAGGACATTCAAGCCTTAAATGGCCAGCCTCGAGAAGAAAATATATAATCCCTTCATTAAACTAGTACTTGGTGAGCCAGAGATGCTACCACTGCAGCAGTACCTTCTTTTGCTGCTTGGGGACAAGGGTCAGGCTCCTACCGATCAACCGGACAATTGTTTCGGACAAAACCTTCAGATGTGGACCACCTAAAGTTGCCAAAGAGAACCATGTTCCAACTTCAGTGGTCAAATTGCTAGCTTTTATCCTTCTAGTCCTTCAGCCAAGTATGAATAAAGTAGCCAGGAAGAGCACTGACTAGAGATTCCCAGTAAGCACTCTAAGGGTCAGTTTGGGGGAGCTTATGAAAAGCTGTTTTTAGCTTTCCTTGAAGCAATAAAAATTGTTTTTGAATAAGTTTAATATAGCTTTTCTGGAAAGCAATTTTCCCTGCTTTTGCAAATATATTTGGACTTTTTTGGACAGCAGTTTAGAGCTTTCTGGAAATTTGTCAAACGCAAAATTTTTTTAATTGGAAAGAGCTTTTTCAGTAAAAAAAGCAGAAAATAAGCTTAGCCAAACTGGCCCAAAGTCGGTTGAGTCTGGGCTTGGAACTTTCGTTTCGTCTAATGATATTGAGAAGGCTGAAGAATTGGTTTTGAAGTATATATAATGGGCTCTTTGTTAAGGCTGTCAAGGAAGAGGCAGAAATGGAGGGTTTCTGGTAGGAGCTCTCTGAAAAACCAGTTGATGTAATGCTTCTTTCTGGTATATGCTTTCACTAGAGGTGATCTAAGGACTGTTCAATTCCCAGGAAGGCTGCTAGTTTGCTCATTCCAGCAATTGATAAAATACCAAAGGAGGCAGCATTAGGTCTATCCCCACTGAACTGTCGCTGTGATGATGGGTGGCAGAGGTTGATTTTGAGGGCAATCACGATAGAGAAAATGCAGGACCTTCTGTTATGCAGGAAAATATCAACATTCTCCAGATAACAACAGAGGAAATACTCAAGAAAGGGTACTGTAGGCATTTTTAAATCAGTTGCTTCTGCAAAGCATGCTCTTTTTCATCTTCTTTGCATCAATTCTTCCTCCCCCACTTCATTATAATTCTTCTCACTCAGGGAGATGGTAGTTGTGTGGGCGAATGACACTGAACTTCTCAACAAGGACGGAATGAGTGACCACCTTTTTTTTTTGCTTCAATTGGATGAGCTAATGTTTTGTTTGGCTTCTTTTGCTGGTTAGGGTCTTCTGGGGACTCAAAAGGAAATAGAGTTAAAGGAAGTAGAGTTGCATGAGGTATAGCTGTGACACCTTGTAAGTATTGGTTCATTACAAGGAGAAAGGCTGTTACACCTTGTAAGTATTCGTGCATTATGAATAGGAGTTCTTGGGTTTTTGAGTTTACGGGTACTTGATTGATTAGAAAGTGACCCCTGGTATCTTTTCCTTTTGTGTTTCTTGGGCATCTCATTCATTTACTCAGACTTTTGCCGATGTGTAGAATTCATTCATTTTGCTAATAGCCTTTGCCTACTTCATCTGTATGGCTTCCGCTCCCTTTATGTCCATTTATCAAAATATAATTCTTTTATGTATATTTAGCTGTGAACTGAATACACACTACATATATAATATGTTGCTCAACTGATACTGGGAAGCTTTCTTGTGCTCTGATTTTCTCCTTGACGCATGCTAATCATGATTAATTTGGGTTTTGAGAACATGAAATGTTGAACATGTGGCATGCAGAGCTCGCGTCCATTGTCAAAATTCAACGAAGATTTTGATTTTACGGCAATGAATGAGAAATTTAATAAGGATGAAGTATGGGGCCATCTTGGTAGAATTAATGGATCCCATTCAAAAGGCAAACAAGATGAGTTAACCGATGATGAAGAATTTCAAGAAGAGGATGATGCTGAACCTGCAAAGATTGAGGTCAAGGTGAAAAAGACATTTTCTTGTGATGCAGTGCTTAATTGTGTATTTGTTACAGCGGAAATTTATTGCTAAATTACATACATGTCCAGGTGAAATTTGACTGTGCTTTCATGTTTTATAGCCAGTTTATAACAAGGATGATTTCTTTGACACCCTCTCTGGCAATGATGGTGATTCTCGAAACGGAAGGCCCAGGTTCTCTGAGCAGATGAAGATAGACACTGAGGTAAGATGCCAATTTGGTTAGTAAATTTCAAGTTTCTTAAGATTTGTTTGGATGAGAATAGGAATGGAAATGCTGATTCAATTCCATTTTTTGGTAACAGAACTTATGGAATGATCATTCCCTTTCAATGGCTATTCCCTTGTACAAGGGAATGGCTGTTCCATTTCTATTCCCATCACCTTGTCATTCCATTCCCATTTTCATCCCACTATCCAAACACAACGAATATATATATATATATATATATTCAAAAGACTTGACATTTGACAATGACAGACTTTTGGAGACTTTTCGACGCATCGGGGCAGTAGAGGGGGCCGCGGATATAATCGCGGGGGTCGATCTCGAGGTGCGTATTATGGAAGGGGATATGGCTATGCTGGGAGAGGCAGGGGCTGGGCCAGGAACCGGGGCAGGGGCTGGGATGGAGGCCAGGGCTAGGCCATGTCAAGTCGCGCTCCCTAGTTGGTGTTTGGTGCCAACTGATTGTTGGAGTTGGTAAAACCAGAAGCTGCCCTAATTGCCTGTAGAAAATGGCAAATCTGATTTTAGGATAATACTCGTAAATTTCGTGCATTGCTGGGGTTGATAGCGAAGAAAGTAATTGGATATGCCCTTGTGGTTTATCGTGCTTTGGATATATTAGTTCGTCCTTTTGAAGGAGCTAATCGAAGAATGAACCTGGTTTCGCCCGGATAAAACCAAATAAATCGATAGAAGGTTGCGAATGTACGCACCGGGTGATAATATGCGATTGATCATCCTCCTTGCAAGAGGGATGGATATTCTGGATGGTGGCGTTACCATTTCCGACAAACCCTACAGGGATTTTCTTTGAAGAAAATGATGGTAACAAACAACTAACCGATATTAAGGTATGAGAAAAGGAGGGACCGGCTCCTTTTGTCATTGTCGGGTTGGATTCGTGTTTGCACAAAGCGAAAGAGCACAAGCAAATAAAAGATTCTGTGTAATTTGATAATATTTGGTACTCTCGTCTAAGAGGCTGAAAATGCACTCAATTGCTTATGATGATTTTGGATTTATCGCACTTTAGATGGTGGCCTTAAATATTAACAAATTACATAGGTTTTAAATATTATCGAATTGCGTCGGCTGAATATGAGAAGAAAAATATACTGTATACTTCAGGTACCCTTTAATTTTTTTTAATAAATATTTTAGGCAGCTATGAAGTGCTCGAAAACTTGAATTAACATGTTGATATTTTTTTCTAATATTTTTTTTTTTCAGTAATATAACTCAAGATAACAATAATTTTCTTCACTAAATTCCGTTTTTTTTTCTGCGGTGCGTTAACATTTTATTTAAATAGTGATGATTTAAATCAAACTTTTAACAATTTCTAACAAATGACGTGTGATAATCAGATTTAATCACGCAAGGAGAATTTAACACAATTTATTTGGAAAAATCAATCTGTAAACTAGTTTTACAAAAGAATTAACTAAAGATGATTTGCCTCAAAAATGATGTAGATGTCCCTTCGTTATAAAAATAATAACAACTACTGGATTTCACCTCACTATGATTCTGTTAGCGCCGTTTCACCCTTCTAATGCGTGTTTCCTCACCTTAAATAAAAACCGAGTAAAGACCAGAAAATTGAGAGAAAAAAATTTAGAAAAACAATGGAATAAGCTTTTGTATTGTGACACAATACTGTGATTTATCTACTACGTCATCCCAAAATAGTTTTCTGATGTCTATTTTTTTATTTTGCAACATTTCTAATTGGATGACCATGAAATTTTTTCTAAGATGTTAATGCTAATTTTCATATAATTTCATCGTGTATTGTATTACGAGCAGCCAAAAGATCTTCGACCATTTTAACAGTTTTGAATATTTAAAACTGTATAAATGAGAGGTTTATACGCACTATAAAACTGCCGGAAAATTAACATCAAATCTTTTTTTTTTTCAGGTGAATTCAATCCATAAATTTAAAATTTAAAAAATAAATATCAAAATTTCACTTTAAAATAATGTAATAAATAAATTACCTATTATATCACAGCCGAGACAGCGACGGGTTCTCTGCCCCTGCGGGGATGAAGCGACAGAGGTTTTGAGAATTCAAGAGAAGGTCACGGCGAGACGCCAGGAAATTAAGAACATAAATCCAGTAGCCCAAACAAGATGTCCAAATAAGAACATCCATGCCCAGACCGATAAACTAATAGCCCGATTTTTCCTCCACGGCGATAAGGAGCTAGAAGATCTACTACCTTAATTCCTAAATTCGCCGAGCCCAGAAATAGTAAATAGGGAAGTCGGCAAATCCTCCCTGCTTTCCATTGTAGTAATGGTGAGGCATCTTTTCGTGTGATGCTATAATGATGGTGAAGCCTGTTGGAGTGTGGTTGCCACAAGTGGGAAACTGCACTTTTGATGGATCCAAATATTCCATTGGAACGCATTGATGTTACAAAGTGATATAAATATCTATATATATACAGAGAGAGATTGCGATTATTGTTGGCAATAAATATCACTTCTTATTCCTCCCAAAAACAAATAATAATAATAATAATAATAATTTCACAACGTCAGATGTTGAAGTGAGATTAACCTAATTAAACTTAAGTGCAAGGTTAATCCAATGACATCCATCTTTATTCAATAATTCTATATAGAAAAAAAATTTCATAAAAAAATCATAAAAAATCTATATGGCATAAATTTAGCGAAGAGTATTATAGTAAATAGTAAAATATGGTCTTATAAATTTATATCATATATACTTTTTATAATTTTATTGTGAAATCGCTAGTATACAAAGTGTTCGTCTTTATTCGTGCGTTACATGAATTGTTTGGTTTCGTCCTGAATTTAATGCATCACTAATGGTCCTGAATTGGTCAACGGCCTTACTTATAATAATAATAACAATAATAAACAACGTAAACAATTCCGTTCATTCAGGAATCCCCACAATATTTTTTATTCAATATACTGAAATGATGTAAAGAAAAAGTATCGTACTGCTCTTGACCCTCCTAAAATGTGGGATACTCCAAATAAATTAATTAATTAATAATTTAATTGGATTCAAATCTCAAACTAATTAATTATTAATGGTTATAAGCTTAGCCTACATAATTTTACGGATCGAATTTCAAATTCACGTGCATAAGAATTATAATGATAAAATTTTGAGCTCAAAATTTAGCCCGAACAAGAGGCTAACTCGTCTTATCCTTATATAGAAATACGAGAATGGGTTGCAGTTGAGTTAGGCCAATTAATTTGCATAGATCGAAAGAGGATTTAACCATCCAATGGTCTAGTCCCTACTAAAAGAAGAGTTCTTGAGGCGCACGATAAATTAACGTCATAAAAAAATAAGCACTCGAAAAAATAAGACAAATCACATATTAAAATTTATGCTGATATAATAATATGATGTGAGGCTTTTGTTTTTTTTTTTTTTTTTCCTTTTTCATATCGTAGAAGAATTCAAAGGAGGTGGTTTTTTCTTTTTTTTTTCTTTTTCTTTTTTGATATGCAAAAAATAATAATAAGTCAAATAATAATGTAATAAAAATAGAGGTGTGGGTGTGGGACACGTAAAGAAGCATCAAAGCAGTCACGTGAAGTAGCCTCCGTCCTTGCCTGCATTAATCTTCAAACAACCAAAGCCACAGCTCGCCCTCCGCACTAACCGATATCTCATTTATATCTAATATGTTTTCTTTTATTCTTTTTTCTTTTTTTTAACCAACGACCTTTTGTTTTTCCTTTTTATTGCAAAGGAGAGTGAAGCTTAAGAAAAGAAAAATAAAAAATTATTTTCATAGTTCTCAAACTTTAGACCCCTACAATCTTAAGACATATCATTATCAACTGAACTAATACTTACCGATTGATACCTTTATAAGTACTTGTCATCTCCATCTCTGTAGACTCGTTCCAATCACAATTATTTTATTCTGCGTCCTTTGTAAGAGTGAAAAATTATTTTTAGCTTTATTTTACCAAACAGTTGAGCTTATATAATCACATATTCTTAAAGATTTTAACTATTTTAGCTAAAACACTAATTAATTTATATATAAGATTACTAATTAGCTATTTTAAAATTTTCGTTATAATTTAAAACTATAAACCATTTAAATTAAGTCTCGCACGCAGGCTCTAACTCTACGGATGAACTTTGTAAATGTATCTATATAAAAGAAAAAATAAATATAACCCATATAATACTTAAATGCATATGAGATAAAGGGAAATGAGCTGTTACTCATATAACTTACGTGAGGAGTAACCTCAAATTGCATTGTTTTAGAGCCCTTGTCTAACATTTGGCCATATAATGAAAAGAACAAGAACAAATGAAAGGGCCAATCAATTTTTATTAGATATTGTCACGTCAAGGACCATGTTTTAATACTCAAAAATTAATAAATCTGGACATTTTTACATGCTTCGGTTTAGAATTTTGACGTCATTAAAGAGATGACTGAAACTTCAAGGAGTCTTTTAGTCTTAATTTATTATGTTATTTTCAAATGAACCTTTGATGTTGCTAAAAAAGCTCTAACACTATGCAATTTGAGATTACTCGTTATATGATTGACAACTCATTTTCACTTCTCATATATGTATAAATGTCATAAATTTGTGTCGGAGCCTAACCATTTCCTTCCCGTGATCATCATATTTGCCGTGCCGTCTCAGCTACTCATGTTTCTTCAACACCACACAACATTAAAGGCTATCATTACATTAATAATTATTATGAATTATTATTAATACTATCATTGAAAAATGTGAGCTCAGTAACTCGATCAAACTAAAGCCTGAAGTCATGGAGCATAAATAATTCTTCCTTTGTGCACAGAAAACTAATACTAAATAACAACAATGTCTTCGATGCATGAATTTACACAAACAAATAAAGGAGAAAAGGAGTGGAGCTTATAATCATTGTACATGTAGTAGTGTGTGTCCAGCCTCTCACTAACCATTCCTCCATTTCCATTATATCGACAATCATCAGTGGTGCAATGGGTTGGGACCCGTCGGGACAAGGCGCTTCTCCCCACCGAACCGCGGGTCGATGTTTTCGTCGTGCGTCGATGGGTTGCCCGGTGAGAATTTCCGGTGGCGGAGCTGGTGATGCTTTCGGAATGGGGCGAAGTCGAATCTGGTGGCAATGAGGACTTCTCGAGGGCTGCTGCTCAGTGTTGTGGCGGTGGAGCGGCTGACCTTATTGGAATTGAAGACGTGGGGTCGGTGAAGGGATGAGAAGAAGAAGAGCAGAGGGAGGGAGAGGAGGAGGAGGAGGAGGAGTGCATGAGATGTCTTCAAAGCCATGGTGGGGAAGGAGGAGGTGGAGGAGGAGGAGGAGAATGAGGAGAGTAAGCATTGGGAGATGGGGAAATATTTAGGTGGAAATAAAGGAAGGAGGGAGGGAGGATTTCATGGACAGCTTGAATGTATGAATAATAATAACAAGGATGGATGGATGGATGGATATATAAGGGATAGGTCTAGAAGAGGGTGAAAGCCTTTGCTTCCTTGTGAGACTTGTGAGCTCGTCTTTATGCTAATTTAAGGAACATGTGTGTGTGTGTGTGTGTGTGAGAGAGAGAGAGAGAGAGAGAGAGAGAGAGAGAGAGAGAGAGAGAGAGAGAGAGAGAGAGAGGGGGGGGGGGGGGGGGGAGTGGTGGGGTCGATGTTTTTCCAGAAGGGGTGAACTTACAAATCAAGGAACAAAAGGTGGCCATCACCTTCATCATTTCAAACCTTGTAATCATAAATATTTATCTACCTTTAAAACCTTTTGCCCTAAACGAACAATTTCTTTTAAGCTATATTCTTAGGGTACTTAAGTGCACGTTTATAATTTTGATTATTTTGTAAATAAAGAAACAAAGGGAATCATCATATAGCAGAATTTTCGTGGTGAGTTGCTACCATGGAATTTGTTGGGATGAACCCCCACTTCCTTCACCCACTGAATGTGGTAATTTTATTTGATTTTAAAATAAATCGAATTAAAACTTCAATAAAGGAATCCAACTTATGAAAACAAATTTTATATAATAATAATAATGATAAAAAAAACACAATTTGTTCCATGGACTAGTTCATTCCTCCCTAGATAAAGAAATCCAACTTAAATGATTTAGTATGGGCTTTTGAGACACACAACACACACACACACATATATATATATATATATATATATATATATATATTACTACATAATAGAGGCATGTAAATGGGTCGAGCTTGGGTCGGAACGATACGAACCATATCTAAACTCAATTAGGATTTGTGAACCAGATCTTGACCCAGTGGGTCTATGGGTTGTTTTATCAAACATGGATCGATTAGACCTAACATGTAAATGAGTTTGTATCAGGTCAGGTTTGCTCATTCTAAGCTTTAAGATTGCCTTTATAGGGTAAATTTTTCACAAAACACAATAGAAGGAAACATAAATAATAACTTCTTTTACCTAATATGTGTATCAAACCACATATATTTAAATAAAACCATAACTCAAGGAGTTTCAAATACTCATTATATTTAAATCAAACCATAACACAATTCAAAATCCATAATAGTTATAACATGAAACATAAAATTCAAACCATAGTCCAAAAGAACTCATCTCAAGCCCTCTTTTGTTCTTGTATTATATAACAAATATCAAAAATAAGTTTAAAATAATTGGGTCTGGGTTCATAATTGAATCGAGATATATAAGAGCATACTCAAATCCATTTATAGACTTGTAATCAGGTCGGGTTCCTAGTTTGGGTTTCAGTCTAATTTAGTGAATTAGACCCTTCTAAATGGGTTGGTCCTAATTCTAGACCGAACATCTCGGCATGTCTATATAAACAATCTATAAGGGGGTCCGGGTGCGCCAGCTTCCCCTCTTAATTACCACCTCAACATATATCGCTTTACATTTACAACCTTTGGGACACGATCCGGCTCTTGCTCTTGCTGTTTTTTGTTCTTTTACCCTTCTTTTGAAAAAAGAGAGAATGCATCAAACGCACTTAAATTGTGTATGTTTATCCCTCAAAATAATATTATTTTGTAAAAAATTTACGTATATTCGAGTGCATTGTTAGAACACTCTCGCATCTGACGGGCGAAATTAAAATTATAACGGAGTCGCCACCTTACTTTTTTTAGGTAAAAAAAAAAAATAAGGGAAAAAAAACAAATTTTATAAATATAATGGTCTTTTAACCATGAAATGGGTTCGGGAGTACAATTACGTGTGGGGAAGGTGATCAGCACCCCACAACGCCCATTTTCTCAAAATGGTACCAACTGACCTTGAATTATGACATTGCCTTAATAAAGATAGTCTCATGATACTCTTTTTTAAAAAATAATTATTCACCAATATTTATTTATTGGGTTACGCTTGCTACGATCCCAACCCTTTTGGTCAAGTAGAGAACGATCCAATACCTCGGGAAGGATCACAAGAACCACCCATGTGGTACTTGCGAAATCCGTCGTCGGATTAATTGATATGTTTCTTTAATTTACATTTTTTACACTAACTAATAAAAGCATAAAGAAATAAATAAATCATAAACTATTGTGTACTCAATTAAAGTCGAAGGATTATTTTAATTAAAATTTTCCTTTAAACCATGATAAAGAAAGAGTATGAAATAATATGTATGTATTAAAAAAAAAACGAGTATTTCGTTTTCTTGTGCTAAATATTGATTGGGTTTCCTTTACCAAAAAGAATGGGAAATTTGAGTTGGATTATGGCATGGTAAACTATTAATTTTTAACGCTCCTTTTTTGGTAAAAATGAAGAAATTTGAACCTGGTAGTATTAAAATTAGAATTTGGAATGCGAATACCCATTACATCATTAGTAAAATTATTTATATGTATATTGTATTCTTTTATAGTTTTTATACTCGGATTAAACTTAAGGATATGAACATACCTCAATTTCGATGACAACCCGAGATAACCGACGATAAGATGACTAGAGATTTGATGACGATTTCTCTTGCCTTCTTTGATCGGGAGACTTTTGTGAACTATGGTGAACGTTGGAATCTACGGATGGAAGTAGTGAACGAAGGATTTGAGATGTAAACTTATACTCTCTTTGATATCAAATTCACGGAACATAATCTCATTTCTAGATGAAATGAAAAAAGCTCTCATTTCTCTCCACCTCCTCCTCCTCCTCTTTTTTTTTTCATTTCATGCTCCCTTTTATAGATGTTTTGAGTGGTGGGAGATGAATGGTAGATAGGATTTTAATGTGGTAGGAAAGGTAGAATGGTGGGAGATGAGTGGTAGCTACCATTTTAATGTGGTAGGAAAATTGGAATGGTGGGAGGTGAGTGGTAGCTTGAATTAGGTTTAGAAAAGAAAAATGGAATGGTAGGAGGGGAGTGGATAGCTTGAGTTTAATAGGTTTAGAGAAAATGGAATGGTAGGAGGGGAGTGGTAGCTTGAATTAGGTTTAGAAAAGAAAAATGGAATGGTAGGAGGGGAGTGGTAGCTTGAGTTTAATAGGTTTAGAGAAAATGGAATGGTAGGAGGGGAGTGGTAGTCAAAAATTAGGTATATGCAAGTTATATTTTTCTATATTAGCTTTGTTTATTTTTATTTTATTTTTCCTTTCTTTTTAAAACCTATTATAACAAATAAAGTAATGTTTTCTAATATTTCCAGCTCCAAAATTGCCCTGGACGAAAATGGATGTCTACATGCATAATCTTTATTATGTTTTTTTTCTATATACAATTCATGATATGTTTTCCTTATTAAGAATCACCTTCAATCAAATTTTTTTTTAAAGTTCTTTCATTCAACTCCCTGTCCACTAATGATTACTAAACACTATTTTCTTTTAAGGCACTTTCTATTCTGGTAAAAGTTAAAAGGTTGAGTGAGTTCGACCTATGATGTCATTTTGCTGTAAATTGCGCCATCCTTTTAAATGAATAGTAACAACATTTAGAAACAAAGACTTCACTTTGAGGGCAGAATCACTCAACTTAGGGTTTGATAAAAAAAACATTACTTAATGCATAATCGTATTTCTTTTAACTATAAATAATGCAATTTTTTGTCATTCTTAGTTCAAAAAGTTCTTCTAGATTTGAAATCCAAACTAATATTAATCCGTAAACTGCTTTTTTTTATAAATTTTATTTTTCTAGAAGCCTAGCCAAAATGGATAGTAGTAACAACTTAATTTTGAAGGGATTTCAAAATAAAATACGTTGAGATTATCCATTGCTTGCTTTAATTATTTTTTTCCATAAAATATGTAGTTAATTATAATATATTTTCTATAAAACAATTTAAATTGTGCCCCTCTCCTCTATAAAGTTCTTGGCTCTGGCATTGCTGAAAAATATGATATATTTTGAAATGTGTCATCATGTTCCATGGCAAACTAACGCCTCGGACCTCGCGCTTGGTCAAATAGTGTAAACAACACTGGATAGATTTCTCATAAAAAAAGAAGTTATGACTTTATTAATCATAAACCGACATAAAAATAGGTAGATCTATTTATTTATAGTTATGACAATTCATATAGGAGACATATATTTATAATATTAATATATTGACTATAATCAGCTAAAATTTCATGTGCATAATTTAATAGAAAGAAAGGACACATACATGCAGTGACATGTTTCACGCCCCCATTATTATTATTTTTTTGTTAATGTTTCAAGTTATAAACATCGCTAACAAATTATTTATACATCAATTTAAATTTATAAACTTTATTAAAACTTTTTTTTATTAATGCTTAATATTCTTCTAACACTTAGGTGTATGGAATTTTATTGCTTTGATAATATATATTAAATTTATAATTATTGATAATAAAATAATTTGTCCAATGCATGAGATTTAAATCTAGTTCAAGAGGATTTATAAATATCCAATGATAACCTGTTGACAAAATTTAGAAACTCACAGACCAAATACATGTGACAAATGCACATTTTTGAGTTCTTTAAATTTCTGGATTTATTTACGAAGATGGGATTTAAAGAAGGACATTATCAACCTGCAGATAATATGGCAGTCATTAAGAATTTAAATGACATGATTGCTTGTGTAAATTCATAATGTAATTGGAAAAAAAAGCATTGAAAACGATTAAAAAAATTCAGATGAAAAACATAATTAAATTTGAATTTTTGTTTTCCTGATTATTAACTAATCGGTAAAAAGCTTAGGAGAGTCTAGTGTCCTCATTTTTTAAGCAAGGGAAATGTACCCACTGGGAAAAAAAAAAAAATAGACGGTAGCCATTACACTTCCCACTTCTTTATATACCAAGATAAACATGAAAGCAGTGAACAATCATAGGAAACACAAGTACGGCTCATCTAGTCATCCTTAAAAAGGAAAAAAAGAAAAAGGACCAAAAAAAAAAAGAGTTAAAGACTGAAAATAACGAAGACAAAGGTCTGATTATGCCTATTTTTAATCTGAATGTAATGATGTAGGGATTCATATTTAAATATAGTACATATTTGAAGACAATGGAATGGCTCCTTGTCGTAATAAGAATGCATATAACCTATTTCGGACTGGTGCGGCATGAAATGAACTTATAATCATAGAATCGACTTAATCATCGGATTACAGATTAAAAGTTTATAACTCTAACCCATTCCCGTTATAGGTGAAATGGATCTAATAATTCTTTGATTCCAATTAGAGTCCTGGCCTATCAAAAGGAATCCCTAAAACAAAACTGGACGGTGAGCTATGTCAATAGGCATTCTATTTCCTTATCCAAATAAAACTTCCCTGTCTCATGCTTCTCTTTTTGTTGAAGTTAAAATTGATCGGTTCATCCTAGTTTCATGCAGGATGAACGGATCAATCTTGCTGCGACTGCAGTCCATGCCAGCCAACGTCTTGTAGGCACCATTGTCAACTCTATGTACAAAGCGATCTGTCTATGGCAACTCCAATGGTAACTGTAGAAACTTCCTCAAATGTATAGTCATCGGGGTGGTTTTCCCTAGAATTAGTATTTGGAGGGGCTAGATCCAAAAAGACACAAATTTTAGTTGAAGCGACAATTTGAAGAATTTTCTATTTACATTTAATTTGGTAGTTAAAGGACTAGGGTTTTGGAGGAGATGCTTCTCATGAATTGAAACGTCCAACTACTTTAGGTTTATAATGTTGCACCCAAATCATGACAGAATATCATGTGGCAGGATTGTGCTTTTACTTCCATATATTATATAATTAGTCACATCCCATTGGGGTTTGACAGACAAGGAATAAAAGTCACGGAGCCATCACCTGATTTTTAAGGAAAACTAGAGAAAACAAAAAGAAGTTCCCAACAGAAAGGTCTTTGAACCAAATAATGGGCTCAAAATTATAATTTCAGAAACATTTTCGGAACGCTCTGGCAATTTAATTGTGACCAATGAAGTGTATATGTTTGAGTAAAGAATATATCTATAAATGGTGTGATAGATGAAGAGGGCATTGATGTTCACTCGTCTTTGTCCCTGGACAGTGGAAGAGGATCTTTACTTTCTTAGTCTGAGTAAGTATATCGTACGAATTAGAGTTGGGAACTGGGAAACAAAGAGGGAGGGAGGGAGAAGGGGGGAATTGAGAGGAGAAAATGATCAATTTTCCACTTTAAAAAGTAAATTTCGTCAATTTGGATGACAAAATTAGACGGAGGGTTTACATTACAACATCTTGAAACGTTGGAATTGTTCGTACCATAAAAAAAAATAAAAAAAAGAGATAGGGCTTAAAACGCAATTAGGAATAAATCAGGAATAAATCTTAGAGTTTTATGAACAATTTTCTCAAATAAATAAGTAAACCTACAAGATTAAATTAAAGCTAACACTAAACTAAAAGGTACTTAAAATGCAAAAGTTTATAAATTTCTTTTCTGAAAGAGATTAATGATAGGCAAAGGGATGAATTGGGCATTCTTTCTACTTCAGTAAACTTCTCTCGTGCTTGTTTGTTTGTTTTACTCGGTTTTGATGGACGATTGACATTAACAAAATAACAATAATAATAATAATAATTATTATTAGTTTTTGATGTTGGAAATAGCAAAATCCCAGTTAATGTTCGTTATAATTATTTGGGATCCAATTTCCCGAAGAAAAGAGATAAAAGGGAAAAAGAAAGTGTGATAGATGTTAGTATATGAAAATCTATTAGGAAACAGTAAATGTGCAAATATATAAATAGAATTATACTGTATTTGATATGTTAGGCCATAGTGGATATCTTTTTTAATTAGAAAAGGAAAAAAATTCTAAAAGAACCCTTGTGGTTTAAATTTTATTTATCACACTTCTTGTATTTTCATTTTATTTTTAATATATCCCTTCTATCAAATTTCTATTCATTTCCGCTAAGTGAGGGACGCATAAATTATTAAATTTTCATATCATTACTTCACATGTAAATTATTGAAAATAATAATAAAAATACTTGAAAAATAGGACAAATTAAGAAAACATGAATAACAAAATAAGAAAACCGTAACCTATATTTTCAATCACCATGCATCTTAATATCTATGTTTCAATTGAAAATTTGGTTGGAAGGAGGGCACTGGGATTTTAGTGTACTTTTTCCAAGATGAAACTTTAATTCCATTATTATATAAATACACTCGCATCTCCGGAGGAAGGAGCCTTAAATTTTTTATTTTTGGTATTTATATTTTCTGAATATCTTTTTTATCCTTCAAATATTTCTAAAAATTTTAATATTATTTTTAATAATTTATATTTGAAATAATGATGTGAAAATTTAATAGCTTGCCAAGTGTCCCCGTAATTAACAAAATTGGATGGCAAATGAATGGAAGGAGTCTAAAAAATAAAATAAAAGTACAAAGAGTGCGATAAATAAAAATTAGACCAAAAGGAATCTTCTAAAAAATAACTCAAACGACGTGAGATCTTTTATAAATTTTCCCTTAAAAAAAAAGGATTTGTGCATGGCCTTATTGTTTTTGCCCAAAGTTAAGAACTTAAAGAACACAAAGAAGAAAATAATTAAAGTTTTGTCTTTTATTTTTTTAAGTATGAGTACTAAGAAAATAGGGATGAAACATGACTCCGCACCCTTTTTTTTCTTTTGATCCGAAAAATAAAGGTGTATTTCATAGCCAATATCCCTTACAAAAGTAAAGGCCAAAGCTAATGGAAACAGAAAGGCTAACACAAGAAATGGTGCGAGTAATTTTAGTGGAGAAAAGATTTTTGTACCCTACGCAAAAAGAGGAAAATAGACTTAGAGGGCATTTGATTACACCAAATTTACCAATTAATAATCCGAACTCTGATTTAATCGAAGAAGAACTCATTCTGCATGTTTGCTTACATGCTCAAATAAGTCTGAATTGGCCCAAAGAAGGTCTGACCAAATCGGAGAAAATTATGTCGCCGATTCGGTAAGAGGGAACAAGTTCTTCCTTCTCTCCCCCCAACCCCCCTATCCCTCGTTGGACAAAACATTGAAGGTTGAAATTTAGAATTCACAAGTTCAAGAGATTAGGTACGTAGGAGGGGGAACAAATCTAGGTTTTATTTTTATGCGTTCTTTTACAAGTTAGGAGTATCTTTCTTCCTGGAGTTTTTGAGTAACACGTCAGTTTCTGCTCGGATCAGTAACCCATCCTTGCAATGATGAGATCTTCCATCCTTCCTTTTATATTTCCTTTGGGATCTTGCATGTCCTTTTTTAGTCCGACAATCACTTCTTTCTCTAATTCTCTCTTTTTCATTATAAAACAAAGAAATTTAAAAATATTGAGAATTTTAATTTTTGATTATCATTCTTTCGTTTGAGGTTTTCGATATTAAAAAGGTGAAGTCATGAATTGATGTAAAAAATATGAAAATAATTGTGAAGGCATCAACTGATTGAAAATTAAACAAAAACAATGATACGGACAAAATTGAAGATGTAGATTGCCAAACTTCTATTCTGATGCATAATCAAACAGTTTTGTTATTATATATTTAGTATTTCTTGTTATACCTCTTAATCAACTTGAGCAAATTCAGCATTAGACTTTGTGATCCGAACTCCTACTCCGCATGTCTCAAGCTTACGAGCATATGGGTTTTTGCTAGTAATTTTTCGTGTCTTTCCTTCCAAATTGTTTGTCATTTGTTTTCCTGATAATTGTCATGTGAAAACAATCCTAAAACCTTCTTCTTTATGCTGAGAAAAATTAACTCTAGGATTGAGAAACACCGAATCATGTAATATCTCAAAAGCAAATCGAAGAAAAAATGGATAATGATAAATTCTAATAATTTCCGCTCTCAAACATATTTTTAATGAATACACAACTATTACTTCCTATACTTGGATTTATTTAGGCGGGGAAATCAAGAAAGTGATATTTCCCTTGAACTGGGACAATCAAAAAACCTTCTATATTTTTCTTAATTTCGTTTTTTTATTAGTTTTATTATTATTTTGATTTTAAAATTTGAATGGTATTCTAATTTTAAGGGGGAAAAAATTAAAATGTGCACATAAAACATAACTTTAAAAACATTTTATAAGTTACTTTTATTAAACTTATTTTAAGCCGTTTGAAACAACCCAATCTATTTATAGGGTTACAATAATCTTTAAAAGTCCATTATTCCCTTAAAATATAGTTATTAGAGAAAGCAACATAACGATTCTAGGCCCATTTTTGGGTCTACCCACCATAAGGTTAAACGACTTCGATTAAAACTAGTTTGAGTCGAAAGGAAAGTTCTCCATTCATTTTGTTTAAGGGAAATCAAGTTCCAACTCATTTGGAACCAACGAAGTGTTGGTTTCTAGGCGCTTTTTTTTTTTTTTTTTTGAATAAAATGGTTAATATAGTCATTGGAGGATACAAGTACTTTTTGGGCCTTTGGTTAAGGTCAGGCATTGGTCCAGTCTGTGTCGGGCTTTGGACCAGACCGGTTCAATCATTTTTTGGGATTGAATTGGGTTCAATCCGCACTGAGTTCGGGCCTCCTGGGGCCCAAGGTGAAGGCACATAGAGTATGAGGTGGACAACTGCCCACCTTATGATTATGAGGTGTTTTTTACTTAATATAAAATTTAAAGGAGTTTTCTTTGTTTTATCTATGTTTCTAATCAAATCCCTTGACTTTCGGTCACCTTGTTCTCCTTGCCCACCTAAGTGTCAAGAAAGACCGTAAAAAATATTTTATTGTGCCATGGATTGTTTTTGAACGTCATAAAGTTTTTGAAACCATGATATACATACATATATATATATATATATATATATACACTAAGTTTTTCATTATATTTTATGTGTGACCTCTTTTATTTTTTTTTGCCCATTTTATCTAAAATTCCTGACTTAGCCTTCCATGCGGGCCAGCTCAGTTCGGGCCTGGTCAAACTGTTGACCAGCCTGTTACCATGCCTTAACGGAGGTAGAGAGAGGATAGAGTACGGATGGTGAATCTCAACCATTGACTTTTCTGCAATCTTTTCTGTCAGCCTACATCCACAAATTGGAGTATTACCTTAGTGAAAAAATTTCCAAAATAAATGTACAGAAGGAAGATTTCCCAAAATTAGAACATCTCACAATTCACAACCTTCGACACTACAAAAACGTACTTTTGCCATGCATAAATTTATTTACTCTTACCAGCCCCACCAAGCAGTGATGACATACAATTAGTTACAGTTATGAGTTATGCTTCTTTTTTTTTTTTTTTTTTTCCTTTTCTCCTTCTTCACCGGATGCTAATTGTTTCTTATTATGTCACCTAAATTCTTACGAAAAACCAACGGATGCCATCATTTTGTTTTGGTCCGTTTTTCTTAGTTTTTATTATTTATTATTTTTGTCATTCAATGGGAGGGGGTGTGCTAAGCCTATAAAAGGCCAATCCGTGAGAGGAAGAAATCACAACTCACATTCCCTCTCTTATTTTCTTAGCTTGCTCTCTAAAAAAGAAACTTTCTTGGTGTTTTTGAGTTTTTTGTGTATAGTGTATTATGCAGTGAGTTCGGTTCAATTCTTTAATCAAAGAATCGCTCAAACTTATAGCCTTTATATCCTGGGGCGATGCGTCGGAGATGTTGTTATTCCGGTTTATCCTGTAATAGGCCCGAATCGTTTAAAGAGAGTAACCTGGTCCGCGTCTATGCTATCCGTTCCTGATTCCATTGAACATTTAAAGGTCAACCCCAGTGGTTACATTAAATTTAATAATAATCATTTTTGTAGTATATCCTATTTTACATGCATGAGGGCTAAGGAGTGGTAGGAGAGGAGAAGCTGGTTGTTTATTATGTTTTAATGTTTGGATTCTTTGTTTCTGTTTTTGTTCTTATATTTTTAGAATGGAAGGTCTCATTGAGTTTAATTTACGTTATAGTGTGGCACTCTACCAAATTATATATGGAAGCACTCTAAAATTACTCTTTTATGGGAAATGATGTTAAGAGATAATTTATTTTTTTATCAAAATGATATAGTTTCAAGACCCTTCTCTATGCAATTAGGTAGAATGTCGCATTATATAACATAAGCCTTTGTTTATAATAAAAGAAAAGTGATTGTTATGCTTTCATGGTTTGATGGTTATTTGCAAAACTAATGAAACTGGCAGAGCGACATTATAAGATTGCAAAAATACAAAGTTAATGTCATAAAAAGAGAAAAAGGAAGAGATGTGAGAAGGGAGAGCAAGGGACAGGAGGAAGAGAGAAATTTCACCAACCACCCATTTGCATTGCTTTGAGAAAAGGGATGGAAGGGTAATAGTCATTATATAACTGGCAAAATTGAAGAGAATTATTTCTTGGTTATTCTTTATGTATTCTCTTGTGATCTATAAGAGTAACCATTTTACTTATAGGTCATGGAGATATTATTTATTGCATGTTTTATTTATATGAAATATAACTATTCCATTCTATTTTGTGAATCAAATGAATGATGATTCTTTATTCCTTTGTTTTAATGGTAGCATGGACGAAACCAAAAAATAAAACTTCTAAAAATCCATTATTTTAAGTTTTCACGTTGTGTTTGTGTCAATTTAATACTTAAGAATCGTCATTTCCATTTCTAATCCAACATTAATGCCATGATACCACAACCCTACTTTTGACTCCTATGACATTGCGTGGCACCATAAATATCTTGAGGCAATGTTCCTATAATTTATTAATTTATTTTATATTTATAAATCTATTTGAAAAAGTTACTTACACACTCGTTCTATTCCAATTTATTTCATCATTTAAACAAGCCGATAACGTGAATTAAATGAAGTGGGAATGGACATTCCATTCCCTTCACATTCTTTTTCATTCTCACAATTCAAATGCAACTTGAGGGGATTTAACTAGAAACTTTCTGACTGTTTTGCAAATATTTATTACTAATTAATTATCCTTCCACCTATTATCTTAAGATAAGGATGGTGTGTGTGTAGGAGGGGACATGTGTTACTTTCAGGTGACCTAAGGGACTTGTGGCTAGGATTGATAGGGGAGGGGGGGGGGAGGGGATGAGATGTCCCCTTGATTTGACACATATGTGCTCATCAATGTTGATGGGACACATATGTGTCTATCTCTTTTTTTCTCTCCCTTGTGTTTGCCTATAAAAAGGGCACGACAGCACTTTGCAAATAGCACTAGACCGGGGAAAGACAAAAATCCTAAAATAGTAGTCTAAGGAGGAAAAAGGAGCATCATAATCCCAAGGTTGAGGTAGTGTCACTTTCCTTTTTATCTTTCGTTTTGTCATTTATTTGTAGTGCTGCCTGTATGTGATATTTCACACACTTTTGAATTGGAGAGGAAGTGATTATTGGATCATCTCCAAAAAGGAAGGGTTGTTAGGAAAGATTTTATCAAGTCTGAAAGTGATGTTTTCACACTTTAGGTACTGTTTAAAGTTTTAAATCTGGGTTTGGGGAGCTAAAACACTGCTGCCTGTGTGTGATACTTCACACACTTTTGAAATAGAGAGGAAGTGATTGTTGGACCATTTCCAAAAAGGAAGGGTTGTTGGAAAGATTTTACCAAGTCTGAAAGTGATGTTTTCACACTTAGGTACTGTTTAAAGTTTTAAATCTGGGTTTGGGGAGCTGAAACACTGCTGGGAGTTTTCAAAACTATCATTTCTAGGTCTAAGCTTGGAATAAAAAATCTGTCCAGCTGTTGTGTAGGCAAAATAGAATTGTTTTGCCTCTATTTTGACAATAAGGTGGCTGGAAAGTTTTGTCAAATTCATAAATAATGTTTGGTGTATTAACCTTGGCCTAAAACCACTAAAATCTAAGGAAAAAGGGCTTCCAGCATTGCTGGGTTTTCTTTTTTCAAAATCAATCTTTTTTTAAAGTGCTAATTTCAAAAGGGTGTGATTGTTTTGCTAACCTATTTATTGTTAGGGCAAAAACAGCCCTAAACAAGTAAAATTTAAGCTGCAGGGATGCAGTGGTAGCATTAAGCCACTGCTATTTTGCTAAAACAAGTCATTTTATCCTAGTATTGGACCGGAATAGCCTTAAACTAGGAAAGCACAGCGACAGCCCCGAGGCACTGCTGTTTTATAAAACAGAGCCATTTTGCCCTGTATAACGACTGGTTGCGGCAAAACAACCCTAGAAACCGTGGGTTCAAGCTAAAATTTTTAATGCAATGACTTAAAGTTTGCTGTTTCAAAGCACCTTGATTTTTTCCAAGAGTTATTTGTCTTTTAAAGATAGAACATCTAAAGATCTACTCTTGGTTCTTTGAAATTAGAGATGTTCAACATATCTTCTTTTCATAGTGTGGTTGTTGTGTTGATAGCCCCTCCTTTATGGCTAATATTTTTATGAGGTTGTATTGCTTGGATCTACTAGTCTCTATCATCGTAGGACATTTACTTGTTGATATTACTTATTGTTTAATCTTTTAAAACCATTGTGGATTTGTTGTTGTATGTGCCAACTACCAAGATAAACAATCGCTTATGAGAAAACTGTTTGAGGCCCGTGCTTGGCGAAAGAAGCACACGTATGTTTGAGAAGGCCGTTTGTGGATCCATTAGACATTGTAAGTATGGACTGTGGCTCAGGTCCTAAAGAAATGAGCGGGACAATTTCTAGTCACTTGAAACTACGATAATGCCACTTGGCTTGTTGGTTGGACATGTGCTGTTTTGAATAACATGTTTCTCTTGCTAATTTCTGTTATAGCTAATGTTTAACTTGTTGAGTTGTTGTATCTCTTTTTTGGATATGACCTGGTAGGAGTTGTTTGTTTGACCTACTAGGAGTTTTTCACTCACTCTTTGTGTTGTTTGGTGACCTATCAGGAAAAGTCTCTAAGGAGGACCCAGAAGCAAGTGAGCGGGTTAATGGCAAGAGTGTGGACTATGCCTTAGTAAATCATTTAGAGCTTTGGGTGGTTGTCAAGGGATGATGTGTGTGTTGTGATACCTTGTGTTTGTGTTTTCACCAACCCCATAGAGGTGGGCTTTGTAATAATAGTAAAATTTAAATGATGGGATGTCTGGTTCAACTTATGATTAATTTCGAGTGATAATTTTGTAGTCCTTGACACTCATTGTTTCCGTCAACCATCGGGAAGAAGGGGTGTCACATTATTTGCATAATTGTATCAAAATTTAATGTTCACTAGATTTAGACTAAGTAATTGAAGTTGCATTTTTAGCTTGACTTGACAAAAGTTACGAATATAGCCCAATTATTTTTGAAAGAGTTGCAATTCTAATATTACTCTAAATGGACATGAGCTCCTTTATCACGTGCAATGCGGAAAACCCACTCTTCCCTATTATCATTTCAAATTGTTCCCGGATTGATATCTAATTCTTTTTTTAAAGGTTTTTTCTAAGTCCCAAATAAATTGCTCCCTCCTAGATTGCCTTAAAATTTTTAGGGTTTCTATGTGATAATCGACGCTGAATGAAGATTTGGGACTTGCAAAAATCCAATTAATTTTTGCGGTTTCTGGTTGGGAACAATTTGGAATGATAATAGGAGGGAAGTGAGCTTTTTATATAAGATGTGAAAATGGAGGTCATGCCGTTTGGAGTTAGTTTAGAATTAAAATCCCTTATAGAGATTGGAGAATAATTGATTAAGCTAAATTATGTCTTATAACTTGAGTTTTGATAAAAGTTGTAAATCTATTCTAACTTTTACTATTCACTGAATATGGCCAAACCCTTTTTTTGAAAGAGTACAATTCTAGCCTATTACTAAACGGTGTTAATGTCAGCTATCCCACCTTGAGTTCCACTTCTAAGATAAAACACCCATTTTCCCGTCTTTGATCTAAAACTATGGTTCCCTTACTTCATCTCCACAATTCCCCCAACAAATTCCATGGACTCCTAGTAGTGACCGAGGACGCATTTGGCATGTCATTCGTCATGTTCTTTTTCCTTGGTCCATTGGTTATTCTATAAATTGCAACTTACCTTTACCAAAATAAATAATATTAATAGTATATATATTATTTTAAAAAAAGGGTCAATTTCAACTCACGCTACGCCGACATTATTTAATAATCTATACTATTCAAAAAAAATATTGGAGAGGGAAGTAGTTGCTTTTCATCGATCAAAACCTAAAATTTTGAAATGTTTGAAATGCCTTTATTTTCTTTTAAACATTCTAATGTCTCCTTGAAACTATTTAGATAAAATTATAAATAAAATATTTTACAATTATGAAAGTTATTATTTCAATTACTCATCTCCTACTTTTCTCTGTACTCATTCTATTTTTCTCTCTTTTAATACATCTCCATTCTTTTTTTCAGTTTTTTTAGTTAGTCTTCTATATTTAAATAAATTAAATTAATGAAACAGTGGTCGATAGGACTGATGATTTAGAATTGTAATCTTTTAAAATAATTAAATTATAATAAGTCAATAATAAATATTATGATAGATTATTTTTATCGAAACTTAGACTATAAAACATAATTAGACAAACTGCTTTGGCTTGGTTAAATTCCATCAAAGGTTGGGTAAAAGATATGTTTTGGCCCGAAATTATCCGCAGATTGAACCGGCAACTATACGGTCCCTTCCTTTTTTTTGCTTGCTAGTCGGCAACCCCTTGGTCGGTTTAGCAAACACCGTTTCGCGTAAAGTCTCCCAAAGAGGAAAAACGTCAAGCGACTTCGAATCGAAACATCGGAATCTCTCTGGGAAGAAGAGGAAGCAAAAATGGTACTACATCTAATCTCAGCTTCTGCAAGGCACAATTTTCCAATCTCTTTTGTTTTTGATTTTGTGTATTTGCTTTCTTTTCTCTGGATTCCTAGCTTTTATCTCATATTATAACATAAATAGCAGTTCTTAATTGGATTGGACCAAAATCCCCACTAATTGATCTTTACGGCGCTTCCTCTATCAATTAGATTCTTTCCCTTTATCCATAGAATTTCCTCCCATGGAGTTAATGCTTGTTTTAGGGTTTCATATCGTTCAGTTTCGTGTATTTCCGTGTAGTCTTTGCTTCTTATTATAAACCGCTTATCATAAGAAAGACGCTGTTAATTTAGGTTACCTCTTAGAATAGGATATTAGGTTTTTGTTCTTGTCGATATCTCTTGTTTTTACCCGACGAATTCTGTTTATTTTTCATCTGTGTGCCCTTGTGTTGTATTTTTGGATGGAGATTGTTTAGACTTAATAAATATTTGGCAATTTCAGTTTTTTGGGGTTAAATCAGCCATTATATGTTGGTTTTGAATTCTCCCAGCTTTACCGTATTATTCATTTTTCCAAATTTGGGTCATCGTGTGCCGATTATGGTTTCTTGAAGATCGGTTAAGCATTCATCTTTTACATCCGAAACAGCTCGATGCTTGCATCAGTGAATTTCAGAAATTTTCCATCTTTCCTAAGTTGGTGATGTTGGCTGATTTGAATATTGTTTTTTTTAGCAAATAAGTAACTAAGATGTTTCCTCTACAAAGCTGGTATTAGTTGGCCTTTGCTGTTGACAATTTTTACTACCCTGATACATAGAATCATCGGATTATAAGGGAGAGTTTTTCAGATTCCATGGATGCAATGTTTGTCAGAAAAAATATTAGATATGGGGAGAGGTCCTTCTGTCCGAGAATATGATACCAATTTTTTTTTGTTTCAGTAAGAATGTAAATTTTATTCACGATAAGAAGAATGTACGAAGCATAGGAGGAAGGGAAACTACCTAGAAGAATATAAAATAAAAGGACCAAAATGAAAGTTACAGTACGAGCCTCTCGAATCCTGATCTTGCTGTGTGGCTTAGGACTTGCCCCAAGCCCAATCCTGTGACCCCAAGCCCCGAGCCATAAAAAAAATGGAAAAAATTTGCTTCCAATCTTGTGCAACAGTCATAATATTTCCTCTAAATATTCTTGAATTCCTCTTGAAGATGCTCCATAAAGAATATTATGCCACTTACCCCAGGAATTCCTTTTCCAATTCGTGCTGAAGATAAAGAGCAACAACTTGCCCCATCTTTTTGTTACACCCAAAGTGCACCTCCTCGAGCCTAGATTACATTCAGGTGCGATACACTTTTTAGTTATTGGTAGAACTAAAGTGTTCTTTTTTGGATCCTAGAAGCAATTCACTTGCAAAAGATCATGGAATTTACTCTATTTAAGACCACTGTTCAACAAAAGGCTTTAGTTATCTGAGGGATATTTAGTTTCAATATTAGTTTGACGATGGAGGTGGTTGAGTTGGATGGGACATTGACCAGGGGACTGGAATAGGGTTTACTTGAATATTGACTAGTGTCATTCAAGTCCCAGCAACACATATAAGGAAATAGAAGAATCCAAGAGTCAAGTAAGATGCTGAGTTTATCCATTTGCTTATTGAGATTGCGAAAGAAGTGAAAGTTTCTAGAAACTGTTTGACATTCTCTTGAATAGAGGCTGCTTATTGATGCATTATGGTTTGTGAGAGTCTAGGGAAGGATCTCGATAAAGGTTCATCCCTCACCTGAACCTAATTCCAACCAGCTTTATGAGAAATATGAGTATGGAAACAAGGAAGGAATTGAGAGATGAATTTTTGAGGGCTAGCATGGGTCGCGGTCGTACTTATAGAGGCATTCAAACATTGATTGACACTGTGGATGCTTTTAATTGCTCCCCAACACAAGGTTTATGGCTTAAGAAGGTAGGTCCATAACTATTCTAACCAGAGAGAATATATTCGGAAAATTTCTCAAGTTCGTGTAAAGCCCTAAGGGTCCACAGTAGTCCCATTTCTCAATTCTAAAAGACACATATGAACTTCAAAATTTGCTTCATATTCTCAATGGTTTCCAACTCTAAGATTAACAGGATTCGTATTTTTTGAACTGTGATAAATATCTCATCTTTTCTGCCTGCTACGTTTTTACATCATTTACTATTTTATCCTCCCATCTCTATCCTCAATGTCTTCAAGAAAATGTGGCAGCCTAAAATGCCTAAAAACAGTTAGGGCTTTGCATGGACTCACAACATGATAAGCACTAATGGACACTGATTCACAAATCCTTTTCTCCGAGTTTGTGTTTTTTTTTTTTTTTTTTACCTCTAGAACTTAGAGAGTAGTGAGCATTTGTTCTTGCTTTGACTCGTTTTCTTGGGTCTCTGGAATAAGCTTTTTGGTGTTGTTGGGGAAAACTGGGTTGCTGCAAGATTGATGCGTGCCTTTGTTTGCTACCACTAATTATTATTGTTTTGGGAGGTGGAAAGAGTATAAGGTGCTTTGGACTGAGTCACACTTCTTTACTATTTGGTGCATTTGTCTGGAAGGGAGCAATAGAATTTTGAGAAGGGGAAGCACAACTCGAAATGAGTTGTGGAATGAACTAACTTGTCTCTATCTTTGGATAGTGTCTTGAGGTTTTATCCCAAGGGGTTAATATTCAGACATTCATAGAGAGAGTGGAACGGCTACTTTTATTTGGTTTTGCAGAAGGATTTCTCATTCCTTTGTTGTATATTTTTCCTTTCCATTGATAGACAAAGGAAAAAAAAATACTAATAAAGACGAGTTCTGGCTATGTTAGCCTGAATCAAGGGGACCTACCCCTAAGGAGGGATAGAAGACACCTTTGCAACAATCTAGGTGCCTAGAAACCTTTGAGATGACAAGGTCCTAAAATCTGGACCTTGATTGTCCTCCAAGGGGAAACCTAAGTAGGAGAAAGGCCAACCTTGCATCCTACAACCTGCAATTTCTGTATGGCTTCTTGGTTAGACTTGTCTAAATTAATCCTGGCCATGCAACACTTGCTCAAGCTGCTCTGCAATGTATATATCTCTCAAGATTATTAAGCTGGGTACCTATGACATCTCCCGCAAGAAACGGAATGGTATCATCACACTGCAGGTGAGAAGGACAATACCCTCTTTCAAACTTAAAACTCTCAAATTGAGCAACCTACTTGAGACGTCAAGAAAAATGGTAAAAGACTAGAGGCAGCAAATGGCAGGTCAAGACAGGTCAAGGGTCAAGAGGGGGCTAAAACTTTGTTGTAGGTCGGGTTATATTATGAGCAGGTTAGTGTTAAGTTGACGGGTCAAAGATCCACATTTCCGGTATAAGTTATATATGTATTTTTTGGTATCTTCTTAAACTAATCAATGTATAACAATAACTCCAATTTTAAACCCCAAAAAGGTTAAAAACACTGATTAAAAATGAAAATTGGACGAGTTGGGAGAGTCAGGTGAGTCAGGAGAGAGTCAAGATTATGTTGCGGGTCGGGTTATCTTATAAGTAGGTCGAGCGGGTTCACGGGTAATGATTGCCGATTCTATTCCTTATGCATACCTCTCGTACAGTTAGACCAATCACCTTGCTGAAGAGGCAACTGCAAGCCCACTTCCTCCACCTTTTCTCAAACATTGGTGACCATGCACATTTAGAAAAATCCAATTAACTCAGTTATAGGCCTTTTCAAACTCAATTTTGAAAGCAACATCCATACTAACTTTGTATTGGCCTCATCCACTACTTTGGCTACTATCCCACAAACGCACGCTAAATGGTATGATATCATGGCCTCTTATAGAAACCCCTCCAACCCATGGGCTTCCATTTTAGCCAAGATCTTATACACACTGCTGAGCAAACTGATGAGTCCAAACTCCCTAACTCCGTTGTAGATATCTTTCTTTGAGATTAGAGTAATGAAATGGAGTTCATGCATCTTCCTAGAAGACCATTACCACGGAATTCCTCAACACCTTCATATGCAGAAGCTAATAACTTAAAGTAAGTCTAGGAGAAACCCATACTTCTTTTCTCCAAAAAAGAAAAAAAAAAAGGAAAAAAAAGAAAAAGGAAAATTAAAGAGCCAAGCCATCTGGGCTGAAGGCCTATCACCCCCATCTCTAGAATCACTCTCCTAAGTTTCCAATTTGAATTGTTTCTTGAGCTCAGCGGCCTTGATAGAAGCAATGGGGAACCAATTTGAACCCTCAAGTATCAGCCTAGACTCAGACTCCTCCAGAAAAAGGTCTTGAAAATAATTCTGCAGAATGCTTGAGGAATCTCTATAAAAAATCTTCTAACTGTGTTTGATAATTTTTTATGGAGAATGATTCAACAAAATCACTTCCTTTCTGTCCTTCCATAGAACATATATCTTGAAACTTTATTATGCAGGCCTTCCTTTTTGAAGCATCTTATTGGAAGTGACCATTTTTTTTGTTGGGGTGTGGGGCTATGCTGTAGTTCAACTTACTGTGGTAAAAATATGATTTGAAAGGGAAACCATTTACCATCTTCACGCTTTGGCTCACACCTAGTGAGAAGCAGGTGGTGCCAGTAGTGACGGCCCTAGGGTCTGAAGGATCATGTTGGAGAAGGCCTGTAGTTGACAAATAATTGGAATTTTGACATAGGATGAAGTGCAGAGAAAATAGTAGCCTTTCAGTTTTTTGTGCTTCAATGGGGTATCTAAAGAAACTTGGCACTCCATTTAATTCCTAGTAGCTAGACATTGAAACTGCTTGGAGGCATCCTTGACCTATAAAGGTGGATTAGTTTTAAATATTTGATTATGTAGGGAAATGATTTTTTGAGAATTGAGTTTTCACATACTTTTATTATTGTCACTGCTTTGTTAGTGTCACAGGCGAAAGATAATTGGAGATTTTCTACTGTAAGAGAAATAAATGAATATTTTTAATATTGTATTTGAAGGACCTTCTTAGATTCACGGTACCAATTGTTTCTTAGAAAACTAAATCCAAACCTTATACTAGTTTTTTAACGTGCACTTTTGTTTTTAACAGTTTTGTCTTGCCAGTTGTGATGGTTTAGTAATCCTAGTATTGATTATTAATTTCTTTCTCCTGAGATTCTTGTTCTTGTTGTTCTTCATATATGCTCCCTTTGTATATTATTTTGTTTGTGCTACTAAATTTGCAGTCTTCTCTTTAAATTTGCAGTCTTCACTTGCGGCTGCGAGAGCAGACAACTTCTACTATCCACCAGAATGGACTCCAAATCAAGTATGCTTCTATTGTATTTATTTATCATAGTGCTAATGTAATTTTTGCGTGCAAGTGTTGTAGATATTGTCGTTGGTGTTCTGTTAAAGTACTTATTTAGAATCTCAACCTTTTTCCAGGGTTCTTTAAACAAGTTCCATGGTCAACATGCTTTGAGGGAAAGGGCCAGAAAAATAGAGCAGGGCATTTTAATTATAAGGTACTTTACTAACCCATGTTTATAGCTATTTGATAATGTAATTGTATTGCATGCTTTGGCATCTGCTTTGCATGCGTGGTATGGCAAGCCCGTGGCAGAAGTCGTAGTAATTATTATAAATACCTACATGTAATGAATGTAACACGAGTCCAACACAACCCATCAAGCTTAATATAAAGCTCATACACATTGAGGAAATGTTCAAAAGCAATTATGGTATTGCTCAAAAGTAAAAGTGGTGTAAAGTAAAACATACATGTAGAATTACAAAAAGAAGCATATGTGCAGTAGCGACAAATGGTTATGTAAGGGCTAGATGTGAAGAAGCATTTGATAAATTACATGCCAAGTGTGGATTTGTGTCTGAATTTGATTGCTTCCCTGACCTTTCATTGAAACTTCCATTGGTTTTGGGAAATTGAAGTTTTACTGGTGATCAAAATTTTGACAGTTTATTGAGTTTGTAACCTTGATAAAGCAACAAAAAGGATTGCCCATCTTGAATTATGTTTGGTCAGTCTTTTAATGATTCTGGCCAACTGATTTTGATATATATATATATATATATTATTAGAAAGGGGTAGGGGTGAGCGGCGGTTACTTTTCTATCAATCAATATTTCAACTACCACATTTTTCTTTCTAACTCTCCCATGTTTCTCTCTATTTCTGCACTTCTTTCTTTTCTAACACTTGCCCATCCTTTGTTTTTCTTTTTTCTGTTTTTTTTTTTTCCAGTTTAGTTGTTTCTGTTTTTCAGTTTTATTAATATAATTTTTGTTATAGTTAAAGTCGTTGAGCACGTGCAAAGCGCATGCGATACGACTAATACCATGAACTGTGAAGGCTTTACTAATTCTGAGCTAATTTTTTAGGGAAGCCAATACTTACTGATATCATTTTTTAGTATTGTTTATTAAAAAAATGATTATCTGTGATGCACTGTTGGGTGCATAGAGCTAGCTGTAATTAGCTTGGGGACCACAACTTTATTGTTTAGGCCTTCTTCCTTCTATCCTATCCTCATTTTAAAAATGCTTGTCACCAATGTCCTTATTTTTTTTTTTCTTTGTAATGGAATTATTCTTTTTATCCAGAAAAATAATTTAACCCAATAAAATGAAGTCTAAGGAAAACAAATCAAATTTATAAGTTTTCCTATGGAGTTGCTGCACAAAAAGTTAACGAACGCATTATAGGAATGAGAAACTACCACTGAGGTCAAGGGTTTGAATCTTTGTATCTACTAAGTTGGGTGTGTGTGCGTAGTGTATTTATCAATCCAAAAAATAAATAAAAATATAAGAATGAGAAGCTGCTGTAAGTCAACCAAACTAAAACTAATGTGAGTGATTGTCCATCTTACATTATGTGCTGTTGATCCATAAAATAATGTTTTTTCTGCTTGTGAAACTGATATGAGATGTATCCTCAAAGATAGGTTTTTTCTAATAGGAATCATCCCTTTTTGAGGCACCCTTGTTGTCATCATTACATATTAAATTTCTTGTGTTTTACATATTTCATCGATAAAATTGAAATCTGGTCAAAGTTAATTGTCAAATTTTCATTTAAATTGTTTTTAGGTAAAAATATTGGGAAAGTAAAATAAAAAATTCATGAGTTTGGTGCAATCTGGTTTTCCCTGAGACAACCTATCCTTAAGATGAGAAGGTTTGTCTTCAGTTGTGTTGAGGATAGATAGTTGCTGTTACAAGGGGCTCCATTGTGTCTCCGCCTCACACTTTCTAACGTATTTCCATAAGAAAATTAATTTAATTTTACACGCATAACTTATTGTTACATTATTTAGTACCACAAGCCATCTAGCATGCTGGTACCCGGCTTTTGTTTAAAACCTTGGTGCTGGGACAAGGCTGAGTGTGCTATTCCTTATAGTTGCTAGGTTGAGAGTGTGTTTATCGATCAATGAATGATTGTTACATATTTTAAGAACATTAATTTATACTTGTTTATAACAGAAGTTCGTATTGTACACAATGCTTGTTTGTTGTAAAATTTAAAAACTATGATATACACTTGTTTGCTGTTCGCGATGAGGGTTGATTTTACTGTCTTAAATTTAAGAACGCGGGGATAAATTAAAACTTCAAGTGCTTTAGTTTCATTTATAGATTAATTAGTGCTTCTTTAAAGTGCTAGGTATAATTGTAATTTTCTTTTTCTGCTGCTAGTCTGTTTGATTGATTTATTAGTATTATAATTGTTATTTCTTTTAGGTTTGAGATGCCATTCAATATATGGTGTGGTGGATGCAATTCTATGATTGCGAAGGGTGTAAGGTTCAATGCAGAGAAAAAGCAAGTGGGAAATTTTTACTCTACTAAGGTATTTTATGCACTCATGCTTAGTCCTTATGGTCTTTAGAGCTACTAATGAACATGCAGACACTTGTCTTATTGTATAGTGTGTGTGGATATTCTCGAGTTTGAAAATGAATATGCACATGCTTGTCTGGAAATTACATGTATATCATTATTTTTTTTAAATTGTCAATCGGGAAGCTCATTTTTCGAATTGTCAATGGAATCTAATCACAAATCATAGTAGGATTCGGTAACATACTCAGTTTTAGCTTTTATTAGATATATAACTTACCAAATCCTTTTTTCTTATCATAGCAGAGGCTGCTGATCCCCATTTCTTTTTTTAAAGAGTCTTCCTACTTCAACATCATCATAACCTTCTACTAATATTTTGTAATTTGAGAATTTTTCCCCAGGTTTTCTATTTTATTTTATGCTCCTCTCAATTCGAATTGGCTCCATTTTGTTTGTTATTAGCTTGTTTATTATTAGCGCCTACCAATTAATTTAACCTCCTATACTTTTCTTTCACTTACTCAAATGAGGTTCCAAAGAGCCATTATAATCTGGCCGTATGGTGAAAATAATTCCTAACTTTTGCCATTTCTTGATTGAAATCCCAAAATTTTAATTTCTGATTTCTATCCTGATCTTGTATTAGTAAATTAGTTCCAATCCTCATTCAAACTTACATCTAGTTCCATCCATTTTTCTTAACCAGTCAGAGATGGAGCCGGAGAAAATAAAGAATACAGTAGCCCTAGAACGAATTTAGAAGCATTGGAGTTTGAGAAACATTAAATTCTACTATTCAACGTGTTAGCAAATATATATATATGTGGTCATCTAAGCATCCATCCTAATAGAAGTAGATGGTAGTTGGGGTTGGGATTGAAATTGTTTCACTAATAGAAGTACGGGTTAGAAATTACAAAATTAAAAGTTGAGGATTTAAATCAAAAAGGGGGTGAAAGTTAAGGATTATTTTTACCATTAGGCCTATAATCTGCGAATCAATTGTATGACCGCATGGTGTGCTGGAAGACTCTAACAGGATCATTTCACATGCCAATTCAAACTGTTTCCATGGCGAGTTGTATTGAATTGCAAGATTCGAATTGTTGGAAATGAACATGTGCATGATTTGGCATCACAATACATGAAACATGGGAAAGTGGAGTAAGGATTGGAGTAGACTGCTTTAAGAAATACCAATCACAGTGGTTTGGGAATCCTCACTTATGAATTTTGTGAGCAATGACCAATTATATGTTCTCTATTATCTGAAAACATTGTGGGTGTCTGCATGCTTGTGTTGATGAGGTTTGACACAATTTCTGAAGGAAGTGGACAGAAAACAAATAATAATTTTCCGCCACCTTCCGTACATTCATTTACCGATATGATTTTTATATTGATTGATTAACACCAATTGTTCTTCCCCTTTTTTCTTTTCCCTTTTTGCCTTCAAAAATGGAAGTGTGCAATTCTTCACACAGACCCATACACTTGCACAATTTAAGAGGAATACCTTTCGTTATCTGCTTTTTCGTAGGTGCTTCCTCGATAATCAGTTACTTTTGGTTACATTGTCAGTCATATATATAATCTATATAGATTATATATCCGTATTTTATTGTCATCCTGAGATCCTTTACCTGCTTTCGATTAATTATATATATTTCTTTTGCGATTGAGGTGCATCCTTTCTCATTAATGGAGAGACAGCCACGTTTTTGTGTTAATTTTAGCCAGAAGATTGAGATTCTGCATTCATTTATCAACTAAGTCATTTGGAGAATTTCTCAGTTATGGATGGCTCGTGCATGCTGAATTCATGCGTGCTGTTGAGTTTGTGTTCTTTTAACATTGGTTGTCTAATTACTTTTGTCTTCCAGATATGGAGCTTTACAATGAAATCTGCTTGCTGCAAACATCAGATTGTCATTCAGACTGATCCAAAAAATTGTGAGTATCTAATTATTAGCGGAGCCCAGAAGAAGACTGAGGACTATGACATTGAGGATGCAGGAAACTTTCGCACTTCCTGCTGATGAAGGTTGGTTTTTGTTTTAAATTAGACTCTGAATGCATTTTGATGAGATACTTGATAAAGCGGGAATTTTTTTATAACGGAGCATTGAAGTATTTGGGAGGTTGAAATGTTTTGTATTTCTTTGTTCATGTTCAATCTCTTCAGAGGATATGTCATGTTCTTGCTTTGGAATTGATTTTTCATTATGCTGAATTCATACTGAAACCTTCTCTCTCTCTCTCTGTTTTTTTCCCCCCTCAGAAAGAAGCAAGCTTTCAGATCCCTTTTACCGTCTTGAGCATCAAGAAGAGGATTTGCAGAAGAAGGAGGAAGCTGAGCCGGTACTTGTGCGCCTACAGCGGGTATCTGATGCCAGGCACTCCAATGACTATGACCTAAACAAGTCTCTTCGAGCCAGGCTTAGAGTATGTTACTGAGCTCCTGTACTGGTTCTTATCTTTTATATGTTTTCTTCTTCATCAAATTCTTTTTCCTTTTTCTACTGTTTTGAGTATTTCCCCGAATTTTTGTGTCCACAGAGTCAGAAGAAAAGGGTTGCTGAAGAAGAGGGTGCTTCCAGGAAATTGGGACTTGGCGTACGGCTTCTTCCGCAGTCTGAAAATGATAGTGCCATGGCAGCACGTGTGAAGTTCCCTTCGAAGTTTGAGAGTAGCAGAAAGGGCAAGCGTGAGTTGATTAAAGCTTCTTCAATCTTTCCAGGGAAATATGGGTCTTCCACGACCGATCAGAAACGAGTGGATCTAGAATCCAAGAGAAGAAAGATAAAGGCAGCTGCAGCATCAAACTTACTGGTAGGCGGGTTTAAGCCGTCATCATGGTCACTGCGGAGTTCCGTTTCTTCGGGCGGGCACAAGGGAGGCCCAGTGGCTGTGAGACGGAACTAGCCGACAAAAGCCTCTTTGTAAGAGGGGTGAAAAGAGTGATTCATTTTGGATCACTGCATGGTAGTAAAGTCAACATGGAGTCTGATGCTTCTAATCTTTTCACTTCAATCAGAATTGCGAGGCCGAGAAGCATTGTGTTCTTATCGTTTGTTGAAGTGACCGGGCTAGGCCTTGGCACGTTAAATTTTGTGCGAGCCTGAATCTTTTTGCTCCGTTGATCGTTGACAGTATTAACAGCACTTGTTTAAACCCATGCGTGATGCTGTTATGTTGAATTTACATCTTCCTTCCATGACTTGGCTTTCTGTGCGGTTATCGTTTGGATAACGAGGTGGATGTAAATACGAGTGCTCATGATGATGCTTTTAATCGACAGTGCAATGGTTGCAATTGCTGTAGCCCTAACTTGCCCATGATTGTATCGCAGAAATGGAATTGGAATCATTGGTCATTCCTTTGTTTTTTTTTTTTTTTTTTGCCCTTTGTTTCGAGGAACAAGAGCAACAGTTTTGGACTCTAGAGGGTTCGAAAACTCGGTCGGGATGAATACTTTGCGAGATCGAATTAGCCCTCTTCTTGACGGTGGTGATAGCCGAATCACTAACCTTATTATGGACACCGACTCACACTTTAAATCCCGTATTGGATACTTGAGACTGATCTTTGGGATTACAGAGATAGGGTGTGGGTTTTCTCATAAGGTAACATAGGTTTCTAATGATAGTATTGTGCCATGGGCCAACACGGCATGAATGTGTGTGTGGGCCTCGATTTGAACCTAGGCATGGCCTAAGCCACCATTCCTCCGGTACTGCTTTGCTCCTCCCAACGGGTGTACTTTGAGGGTATAGTGGTCCATCTAGTATTTTGCATAGTTTTTAAATAGACTTACTTATCAAAACATTTTAATCATTACCCCCTAGCTTCTTTGTTTTTTAGGATATCCATACATCCCCAATTACACTATGAATGAATGAATCATAATATATATATATATATATAGTAGAATTTCAAGTACTTTTGAAAAATGACTTAGTTTCAGGTCTAATAACGAGTGTTACCCGTTGTTGTTAAGCCGCCAGTGATACACCAATACCATTATTTTTGATAAACATTGTTGTTACTAGGAAATTACTTTATTGTCATGAAAATGACTGTCACAAATAATTAATTATTAGGTATTTGCAAAATCAACTTTGGGCTGGTTTGGTGGGATTTATTTTTAATTTTTCAATTGAAAAGGTAGTTTTCAATAATAAAAATCCGGGTTTGACAAGTTATGCTTTTCAAAAAAACTCAAATATTTCCCCACGAAAAGCTATAAAAAAAAAAAGATTTTTAGAAAAGTTATAATAAGTAACTTCTTCAAAAAGTAGTTTTCTTTTTAACCCCCCGAAACGTCGAAAAGTAGTCTTCTTTAGTTTTTCTAACTTTTCATTAAAACAAATTTTTTTTTGAAGTCTTGACAAAAATAAATTGAGTTATGATTCGAGATTTAACATTTAGCCTTAGGAATTTGCCTGTCACACTTGCATATTGGGTTTTGTTAATTTTAGACATGTAACAACATATCACATCAAAATAGCCCAAAAAAAATAGAATAAAAAAAATTGAAAAAGAGAAAGAGCCACTATTGGCCTGCATATAAAATCCTAATAAATATAAAATTGAGAATATGGGATTGCAAAAAAAAAAAAAAAAACAGAAAGAAAAATTGTATAAGCACTCCTAGAAGCAAAATAAAATCAGATTCTGAAAAAGAAACAGAAGTTCAAATCCTAAACTTACAATAAATAGAGATCAATTGGAAATGGAAGAGGGAACAAAGATAAGCGACTCGAAAAAAAAAAAGAAAAAGAAAATTCTAACCAAGTATTGGGTATGAAAAATTAAGAAAAAAGCTCGCTATTGGATGTTAAGAGAGAAAAGTGTGTGAACAATAAGGATTGCATTTGAATTGACCAATCTATCTAAAACTGTAATTGCAAAAGGAAAAAAATAATAATAATAAAAGAAAAAAAAGTGACTTTGAACAATATGAATTATTGTGTCGGAAATTGAAAATGTCTTTTAAATAAAAAAAAATCAGGTTAAATGAAAAAACAGACTTAGTTAAGAAAGAAAAATCAAAAATAAATATAAAAAATCTAAATCGGATCACCCAACTACAGAAACAAAAGTTATTTAAGGTGAAACCGGGAAAAACAAAGAAGAATCAAAGAACAACTTAAATAAAAGAAACACAAAATCAATCAATTCTAGTGGAGAAAAAGTCCAACAAAAGAAGCCCATGTAAAGTGAAAAAAAATAATAGTTCCAAATATAATATTTAACTAAGAAAATTAAATGAAATAAATAAATAAAATCCAAAATCTAAAATGGGAAAATATCGCTCCAAAAAAAAAAGAAAAAAAGAAGTAACTCTTCTAATCCAAACAACACGTAGATTCTCCTTATCCAAAATAAGGCATGGAGATGAAGTTACCTTAAGTGTTCACTCTATGTGGAAGATTAAGGTCATATTTCATTTGAAACAGTTAGAAAATTAGTAGAACAAATTTAGTAACATGAAAGAATTGCTTATGGGACTACTCTTCACAAAGTCCACATACCCAAAAACATCAAAAAAAAAAAAAAAAAAGTCACATTCACTTGTTCTCAACTTGCGTTGCAAGAAATCAGAGATTAAAGCTATAGGAAGTACATGCCATCTTTAGTTTGGAGCCTTTCCATTGGAAAAAAAGAAAAAAAAAACCCATAAAAAGGAAGAAAACCAAAAATAAATTCACATAATACCCCAAGCTTGGAGCGATACCAATTAATGTCTTCAGATTTGCATGAAGAGGTCCCAGAAAAAGGGGAAGAATTTTTATTTTTTAATAGTAAAAACGCCATGAGTTGTTGATTGAAAAAAGAAATTAAAAATATAATATTAAATAGAATGAAGAATCTTAATTTAAAATGAAAAAACCAAACAAAAAAAATGGGAATAAAATATTAGAAGAAATTGTCGAATGAGTAGGGAATACTGAAATAATAGACTAAAAGAAAAAAGAAAAGACAAGTTTTAGGAAAATCGGACGAGAAGGGAAGATTGAGGAGAGAAAAAATAAAATAGAAAATGGATATTAAATGGAAGGAAGAATCCAAATATAAAATGTATATCAAATAAGTCTTAAACAAAACGGGAAGCATTTAATAGGAGAAGAAAGAGTTTAAATAGGAGCGCTGAATTTGAGGAGTCTCACGTGAATGACACATGTCAAAATTATATCGATATATAATGTGACACGTAACAAAATTGAATCCTAAGTGTCATCATCATAACTCCTCCAGAATATATATATATATATATATAATGTATCGTTACACGTTTTCTTGACAAAATTAAAAAACATCACCAAAATCAAATTTGTTATAGTGAGTGGGTCATCTTTTGGGCTGAGTTGGGGGCAGGCCGCCATACGAGAATGTAAATTTAGTTCCAGAATTGAGACCCGTCCCCAACATCGTCCCATTAAATCATGTGCAAACTGTGCACTAATGAAAATGAGGCTTTCGGGATTCATTTTAGCACTAATTATTAAATGGAACAATCTGATTTGTGACTAAAATGTCTATACTTCCTTTTTTTCCTTTTCCTTTTTTTTTTGCTCTACCCACCAGTATTCCGAAAAGCCAAACTAGTTCTGACTAAATCTGATTTGAGTCAAGCAAACTCACAAGGAGCAAAGCTCTTCCATCGCTTATTTTTTCTATTTATAAGATTCGAACTCGAAATCTTACCTTTACCTGAAGAAAAATCAAGCTTCTTAACCACTCAAATTAACATGGAGTTGGTTTCACTGAAAGTCTATACTGAGGAGTCGTTGGGTAAGCAGAAGATTCTTTTTAGGCCCATTCTGAGCCAAAATTTAGGCCCAGCCATGAAGTAATTATTTTTGAAGGGACTCAACATGGTCAGCTATGGCTTTAGCTCAGCCCAGCCTGTCGACCATTAGGTGTGATTTTTTTTTTAAATTTATTTTGTTTGTTTTATTTTTGTTTTTCTATTAATTACTTTTATTAGCGTGCTTGATAACCCCGTTCCCTCGGTTTATAGAGTCACCAAGGACTCAAAAGCCATGTTATTCGTTAAGTTAATGGGCATTTTCACTTAATTGCGGAGCTCTAAAAAAGGAAAAATTCATTCTCAATTCATGCCATTAAATGGAGGGTTTACATAACCTTTTAACTTAGCACAAAATAAGTACATATTCAAATTTTAATTATAACAATTCTAAAAAAAAAAAAAAGAAATCATTTGGTGGGCATGTTAGGACGAGATCCCGTGCTGTGGCACACCGCATCCATCAACAATCAAATCACATGATTAGAAGTTGATCGCAAATAGTACCTCTTCACTATATATTAAAACAATTCTAGAGAGATGTAACATATTCATTCTCGTTTTATATTTTAATTTACGAGCGAGCGTCTAGTCGTAAAGTCCATGATTATCGGATAAAGGAAACTCTAAGCTTATCGGATGGTTCAACCAAATCCAGCGCTTCCATTGCATGTTTATTGAACGGTTTTCGAATTCGATGGTTTTAAGTATTCAAAAGTTTCAAGAAGTAGTTTTTTCAGGGAGACGGGCGCTGAATGGGGCTGAGCAAGGGGAACGTCATGACAGGGTGTGATGGATGTCATCATAAAACCCACCCTCTCGTTGTTGTGTTGGTAGTAGTGGTGGTGCTGCTATCATACAATGTTTGAAAAGGAATTTAAATTAATACACAATCCAACAAACAAATCTGCAAGCGAGATGGACCCCAATATATATATATATATATATATATATATTAATAAAGGACAAGAAGGAAAAAAGAAAAAAAAAAAAAAAAAGAATGGTTCAATGGGGGACCAATGTAGCCATGCGTGTGACCACCAAAAAGGGTCCTAATTACACCTTCCCTCTTCATCAGGCCTCTCATGTCCGACCAAACAGCGACACCAGAGAGAGAGAGAGAGAGAGAGATCAACCGAGCCAGACCGTGAGCTGACTTTGGAAAGCAGTCCGTGTTGTTGATTTCCATCACAACCGACCCCCGTAATTGAATGTGTCGCACCAAAGTGATTTTTTGATGTTCGGTTTTCAAATTTTTTTAACTTTATAGATTGGATGAACACGAAAAAGTAAAATATCATACACCAAATTTCATACAATTTTCAACATATATTGATTCTGATTTCTATTGCGAACTATCAAGTAATACAAAATGTTATAACTATTCTGAATATTCAGATCCATTGTACGGAGTGTCTATATATTAACAAAATTTTACGTAAATTTACATATTCTCTCGATCTTTTTTGTTCCCCTCCTTTCTATGGTCATTTAAAAATCTGTATGATTGGAATTAAAGAAGTATCAATTTAAGGTTGGTCAAAAGGCTGATACTGTATTTTACTGGTCAAAGCAGTTTACTTTTTCCGATAAAAATACTATCAACCGGCTTAGTTCGCCCGGGGGAAAATGTTTTCCATTTTTTTCTTTTTTTGGTGCGGGGAAAGGCTACGAAAATAAGTTAACATAAAATACACTTTATCTTTTATAGAAAACATTTTAAATTACTTTTTCCGGTCAAACGTTTTTCAAATTTTACTTTCAAAGCCTCTCATCTTCCTTTCTTTTGCTTCCTGTCCTTTAATTATGCGAATTTACTTCTTCTACTCCCGTTCATTCGTTTAAGCTCAAATTATTGAATTATTATCTCATTGAAATCAAATTTTCTATTTTCTTGTAAATTTTTAGTATGCCAGTAAAGCAATAAAAAATTAACAAATTTTTATGAAAATGTTTTCAAAAATAAAAAGATTTTTTGTAAAACAAATGGAGCATGAATTACATCTTTTTCCTACTTTTTTACTAGTAGATTGCTACAAATTAATAAACCATACTTCCGATTTATCGACCAAAAAGTTACATAACTTTTATTATTATTTTATTTAATTCCCAAAATTCTATTTTTTCTGCCCAACCTATCTTCATCGGCCAAACATGTATTGTCATGGAGCTATACCGAGCAATGGAAGAGGAGGGGAAAAAATTTATTTGCTACTCTAAAAATTCTCAAGTATTGAGGATTCTATCAACTTATAACCTAAACATCGCAAATACTATAGCAATATGTGATTTGAAATAATTAAGAATGCATCATTTAAATCAAGTAACATTAATAGATAAATGTGCATTACATAATTGGTTTTTAAGGCTAGATACGGTAATAAAATTGTAGAGCCAAAATCCTTTACTTGATACTTCATTTATTATTGTTATCATTGAAGTTCCAAGGCTTTGAATTTTTCGCTTACAGGTGTTTGGGTTAGAAATGGAGAAAAATAGAAGTATGAGATTTAAATCAAACTAATGTTAAAGCATGGGATTTTTTTAGTCATAGACTTATATGTGTGCCATTTTGGCATGCGTGTGTAGAGGTATGCGTCAAAACCGAAAAACTAAAAAGTCGATTGTAACCCGACTAAATCAAACTGAAAAAACTAACTTACTGGAGATGGATTAAATTTTCAATTCTAGGGTGAATTGAGTCAATTTTGTGGGTAGGAAATATTTTTAACCGATTCCAACCAACTCGACGCCCCTCATTATGTCGTCTCATATAAATGCAACTTTTTGGGTGCTTTAGTCTATTATGAAGTTACAAGTTATAGCGTTTTCTAGGCCTATTTATTTTTCAAGCCCATTAATCTAGAAGCTTTATATATATTCTACATTATATTGGCTAGAGGCAAAGCAGGGGACATGGATGAATTTTTTATTTTTTAAAGAGGCAAAGCTAGGACGTGGATGGAAGTTTTATTTTTTTTAAAGCATTGCTAAAACTATGTTTTCTTTTTTTTGTTTTTTGTTTTTAAAGGATCGCTAAAACTATGTAGTTTTGATCATAGTAACACCTAGGTGTACGTATATGCACGATATTCACTTATATGTATATACATAGGAGAATATTATAATAAATACAGCATATCTGAGCATAAAGTGAGTAAATACCACCTTGGCATGAACAACAATAATTGCATGAAAACTAGCTTACCCTTTTATTTTTTTTTCGTGCTCTTTCAATTCATACGTAATTTTATACTCACACAAGGTGTGATTATTATATGAATTTTGATAGATTAGTCATAGACACAGGAAAATGATATTATGAGCACAACCTTATGTGTGCATACATTAGCATAGACCACCTAGGCTGCATTGTGTAAATTCTTCTGTCCATATTAAAAGAGCGTGAAAAAACAAGAGGATTACTTTTTCTCGCACAATTCAGCATACATGAAGTCTTCATTTTGTATGTGAGATGTCAAGATATCTTGGTTGTTATAAACTTAATCCTTCTGATGGTAGGTGTCCTCTAGCATAGTTGCACGACCATCAGATGATCACTTTTTGATGCTCGATCAATGTGTACAAGTGGATTTTTTTTAGAATGATGCCCAATAATATGTCCTTACATATGCTCACATAAAATTTTGCTCATAGTATCATGCTATATTAAGAAAAAAGATTTTACCGATCACGGATCAATTTACCGAAGAAAATCGATAAATTGAGAGTTTACAGCATTGGTTCCTTTCGCCGTTGAATTGAATCATGATGCTCCTTTTTATTTTTTTTTTCCCTGATTAATGTAGCATGTAGGCTTCGCGGGTTCGCGTCTTTTATTTTTAATTTTTCCTCGGTTGGTGTAGTTTATAGTCACATTACCCTTTGTTTTTGGTTTTAAGACATGAAAATAAACGAGTTTCTACATTATGATTGTGGTCTTCTTTTTGTTTTTACTTTTTCGTCCAATGCTGACAATGGAAGACTGTGGCTATGAAGCACGGAGGAAAAGACACATGATGGACAAGTGAGACATTTTCAAAAGGTAAATGCGTTAATGAGTATTCTTCTCGCGATCTACGGTCGAAAAATCAACCGAGCTGCCCGCCTACAGGGCACATTAATGAGTATTCTAAAATGGGTAATGCTATACTTATCCCAAAAAAGCAATCTCATTAAAGTCTCACCACTCACACTTAAGGATGGATCCCACACATGGATGACCTATATAGAGCCTACCTTACATTTGGAATGTTGGATTACTTTTTTCGGATGAGTAGCATTACCCTTCTAAGATAAAATCTCCTAAAATACAGTTTTAACTCCCATTTATCTCCGTTTGATATTGGGAGGCACAGTAAAAAAAACTCCCATTCATATCAACAAATTCATGGAGTATTAGCGTTCCTTTCGCCACTTGTACTATAGTATAATAATCACAACTGATGAACTATTCGTTAAGAGGAGGTCTTAGGCTCAAATCTCGACAATGATCAATTTCCGAGATGGTTTAATCAAGAACTTCATAAGCAAGTCTCTCCTATTGGGAAAAAAATTTCAAGGCTTGGAGCCAAAACCACTTTTTGGCACAAACGCAGGCGTAGGCAGTAAAAATGATTCACACCGCTTTAAAGCCAACAGGGGAAGGGGGAGACAGCAAAGACAAGTGCTCCTACCTAAACAAACCAAAGTAGGCAACTCGGCAAGCCTACCCCCCTACCACCATGCCAAAAGTGATTATCCCCAACCTTCTTTGGAGCTCTTTCTCTTTTCTTTCTCCACACAAATTTATATAGATATTGGTATTATTGCTTCCGCCGCTGCAGATCTTACCAACCGGCAAATTGATGGGTTCACACTTTTGTTTCTTTGTTGTTCCCTTAATAATAAAAAATTAGAAAGCCTAACCATTTGAAAGTTATTTTGATTATTTACATTTATATGTAAAACCATGTTGGGGAATGATTAAATAACACGTTGACATGCCTCACTTCAGCTCATTATAATTGTTAGTTTTGATATATTTGAAGGTCTTTACTTTTGTATATGTTCCAAAACGATATCGTTACTGAAATATACTTGTAGACTTAGAAACAGTGACACCAGAGACTTCGCAAGCCCCTTTTATATTATATGCAAGAACAATCCGTGTTATTATTACTAATAATTGATGTTTGACATTCCTAACGCACAGTGTAAGACAATGCCATAACATCCATTTATGCTTGCGACCAAATGTTTAACCCACTAGAGGAAGAGCCAACTAGAAACCCACACGAACTTGTGCGTCCACCTCCTTGTTTGTTGCTTATCTTCTGCTTTTAATTATACCTTAAAACAATACTCATTATGAAATTGATCAACAATACTGTCAAAGTTCATGGGAATGAATCTGTATTTGACAAGGTGGGTAGAATTCCTTCAACATAACACTGATCATCGAAAGAATCTCAGACTCACCAAAGCACATGGGACCATTAAGATGAAACTTTTTTTAAATAATATATGAAAAAATGCACTTCCTTGCAGGGTCCACTTCCCGGAGGGTTTCCATAGGTACAAAACAGTATAAGCGCATGTGCGCAATGAGTCACTGTTTTTGAGGTGTTGGGTTATATATGGCAGCAATTATCCTGTGATAAAGGTGCTGTGTTGGTTAAGTCATAATCAAACTGCAGGTGCTTTTGTGTGTCCTTCAACACAATATAGGGTTAAGGTTTGCTTTTAACAAAAGTTGTAGCACCTCAAGTCCTATATAAGGTAACAAACTTCAAATTTAGATTTTAAGTATGAAGGAAAACATTTTTAATAAGAGCTAACCTTGAGAAAATATGGTTTTTATTTATTAATTTGAGGGGGGGGGGGGGTTGAGAAGTTAGGACTTTTAGGAGAGTTTTCATTTTTAGAAGAAGTGATAGCGCCTCCGGTCCTATATAAGGTAACGAGCTTCAAATTTATATTTTAAGTATGAAGGAAAACATTTTTAATAACCTTAAGAAAATATGGTTTTTATTTATTAACTTAAGAGGGATGAGAAATTATAGTACTTTTAGGCGAGTTTTCATTTTTCTAGGCGAGAAATTATGGTGGCTCTGGGAAGTTGAAGGCAACGCACCACTATTCGTCGACTCACTTGCAGTGCACGCCTATGAACTTTTACACCTTCTACAGAACACAAATAGGTCGTACATCCTGCAAAGAATTACAACTTTTTTTTTTGTATTATTTTAAGGAAAAAAAAAAAAAACTTCTTTAAGACCGAGGGCTACAAATCCATCCTAGATCGCTCATAATTCTTCTCTGCTCACATTAAAAATTTAACCGTGGGTCACATTCGTAGAGATAAAAGACTTCATTTAGGTGGTGTTTATTTGCAGAGATCGGCTTCATTCAGATTTCAATCACGTGTCGGCACAAACCCCATTAAAAGTGTTTCAAAACACTCCCCAATAACCAGCACTCTATTTTGTGCTGATTGGCTGAAACATCATCGCTGAATGAGAAAAAGATTGAAATACCCTCCCCTATTTCCCGAATTATGATCGTGTCCTTTGATTTTCTCCCTTTCCTCATGCTCTGTCATGTTATCCCAGTGCTTGGTTTACTCAAATAATAATACAGGACTATATAAATTTTATCACATTACTAGTTTTTTGGGGTAAAGGCTATGTGAACGGAGAAATCTTAGTACCCATGGTGCTATTTATAACAGGCAAGTTCTAAGAAAGGAAACAAGATAAATTTAATAAATTCTTGTGGGGCTCAAGAATAAAACATGCACCTTTATTTACTGAAAAAAAATGCACCTTCTATGTTAAAAGGGAAAATGATGTGTTGCTTTTCTATTAACCAGATGTCACCCCTACATTTCACACGGAGCACATACAAAGTTTCTTTTGTGAAAAATATAAATGTAGTATTACTGTTTATTTAAATATATTTCAAGCAGCTAGCAGAAAATAATTTGACTAGCAAATCGGACAAGTGACCATGCTCAAAATTTAGGAGGGCTTCCAAACTCCACTCTAGTTTATCATAATTTGGTTCTAGGGTTTACAATATTTGATGATTCGCTTAAGTGGGTATAGTAGACCACTCGTGCCGTTCTTTATTGATTTTTTAACCTTTGAACAACATATTTAGCCTGACTTTTCCAATTACTGTCATTGAAAAACCAGGTAGCTTTTGAAAAGATTTCATGTATCTAACGTATGATGTCAACCCATAAAAAGCATAAACATTATTTTCAAAAATAAAGAAGTTACGATGGTCGAGTTGATTTTGTATATTTTTTGACATAAAATAGCAAAAATTCTAATTAATGGAAAAGGAGTGGGGGGGTGGAAGAGTGCGTTCCAAGACATAATGATTACGCGGTCTTGGAGAAGCAGAAAGTGTGGGGTGTGGAGAGGGAGAGGGAAGAGGAACGTGGCGGTGGGTTGACCGAGGCATGGAGGAAGTGTTGCGGGTGGGAATACAAAAGAGAACAGAAACAGAAACTTTTATGATGATTCACCTCGCCACCCTTTTTGGTCTTCGGTCGGTCGACATTCTGTGCGCCTGTGTGTTCAACTCTCCTGTGTGTCTGCGCCTGTGTCTGTCTCTCTCTCTCTCTCTCTCTCTCATCGACTTTCTCATGCCCTACTACTCACAGAGCGTAATTATAAGCTTTGGACCAACCACAAAGCAACATACACATACCATTCATTATCATTCCTCACATATTCTCACTTAAACAAACCAACAGAAATGATGCTCCAAATACCACTCCACCCACGCCCTGATAGGTATGGAGAGAGATGTAAAGAGAATGGCGTAAGAAGAAAGTAAAGGGGACTCCCCTCATCAGACCCTCTATACATATTAGATGGAGGCCCCCCTCCTCCCCCTCCAAATATAGGTTATTTACTCCCAAGAGTTTGATGTAAAACTCACAAATGTATTATTTTCCTGAGTCATATGGATGCAAGTAAAAGGATGGTTCATAACAAAGCAAGCAAACTAAAAAGACACCCCACAAACTACAAAGAAAAGGAAAATTGCTTTTTTCTTCTTTCTTTTTCTTTCTTCTTCTTCTTTATATTCAACCCTAGGCTCAGAAAGGGGGGGGGAGAGAGAGAGAGAGAGAGAGAGAGAGAGAGAGGGCGCACAAGATAAAAAGGGTCCTCATCCACCCTTCCCCACTCCACACAAAGCCGTGGTGTTGCAAAAACCTTCCCATTTGAAAGCGAGAGAGAGAGAGAGAGAGAGAGAGAGAGGTTTAATCCTTTGGCTTTGAGCCAAACTTATAATTCAGCGCACATAAGGAGACGATCTCTGTCGTATCATCCAACGAGGTATGTTTGGTTTTGTCTCTTCCTCTTGCCCTTATTCCTTTTTTTTCTTTTTGTTAGCAGAGAAATTTATTGCCTTAATTCTTTAAAGTTCTTTTGGGGGGTTTTCGGTTTGGGTACAAAATTATTAACACTTGGGATTAGACATGTGCGGATTAAAGAAGGAAGAGGATCAAGGAGACTGTTCGGAGACCATCCATAACATGAATAACATGCAACAGCAAGTCTTCCAACAAGACCACCAACAGCAATTAATTCTCCAACAAATACAGATGCAGCAGCAGCAACAGCAGCAACAGCAACAAAACAGTGATTTATTATCCGGTGCTGGTGTTGGAGGGGGAGGAGGAGGAGGATTGACGTTTCCTCCTCATCATCACCACCATCAAGAAATCACCCCAATCTTCCCATGGTCTCTCCCTCAGGTCCACCACCCCTTTAACCCGTCCGATTTCACGGGCCGAGACAACCCCGACCCCTTTTGCCTCCCTCCCCAGCCGGCACCATACGCGCGCGGCCCCAGCTTGTTTCAGTACAGCAGGGATCCTAATTCGTTGCAGTTCGTGTATGACGGTGGCCAACCGTCATCGTCTCCGGCCGATCATCATCTGAGGCTTATATCGGACGCTCTAGGGGCACCGGTGGTCCATCCGGGTTCATCCTCCCCGTTCCTCGGGCTTCAAGCGGAGCTCGGGAAGATGACAGCCCAGGAAATCATGGATGCAAAAGCGCTCGCGGCTTCCAAGAGCCACAGTGAGGCCGAGAGGCGTCGCAGAGAGCGCATCAACAACCACCTCGCTAAGTTGCGCAGCTTGCTACCCAACACCTCCAAAGTAATTACTTCCCCAAACCCCTCTTATTGACCTTTCATCTATGTTGTTCCTTGCATTTAACTATAGATTTTTAGTTAAAAACTCCTACTCCTTTGGCACAAATTGAACTTTTTGGTCCACAGACGTCTAGCTCTTCATACTATTCTAATTAAACAATTAGATGCAGAATATTTATATATATGTAGAAACTCTGTTTGTGTGGTGTTTTCCTGCATGTGTTATTTGTTTTTGAGGGTTTTTATTTATTTATTTATTTACATAAAGTGATATATATATATATATTTTGTTGTTGCATAATTTGGGTGTATTCTTTTCTGGGGCCGGTGGAGGTTCCGAAGTAGGGGAGAAAAAGAACGAAAAGGGAAGTGAAGCGTCAATTGACAATGTCGCACATTTGATAACATAAAGAGGAACCGCGGCACAGTCGAAAAGCTTCCAATGTCATCAGTCAATTCTCTAACCGAACTCCATTTAGAATATTTTTAATGACCTTAAGACAGGCAAAAGCTAGCTTTCCTGTCAGTCACTGCTCCAAATTAATTTTAAAATCACTCCTCAAACTCAAAATATGAAAAAGAGAAAAAAAAAAAGAAGAAGGCGGCCTTAACATTTTAAAACCCAAGCATTTCAGTTTAGAGAACAAAGTTCAATCACCATAAAGTCATGCTCTATGTTGGTGTGCTGTCTTCATGATTAGACGGACAAAGCTTCATTGCTAGCGGAAGTGATCCAACACGTAAAGGAGCTGAAGCGGCAGACATCTGTGATTGCAGAATCGAGCGCGGTCCCGACCGAGATGGACGAGCTCACGGTGGATACGGCGGATGATGAAGATGGAAAGTTGGTGATCAAAGCGTCGCTCTGCTGTGAAGATAGAACGGATCTCTTGCCGGACCTCATCAAGACCTTAAAGGCTCTTAGGCTCAGGACTCTCAAAGCCGAGATCACCACTCTCGGTGGCCGTGTCAAGAATGTCCTTTTCATTACCGGAGAGGAGGAGGAGGAGGAGGAGGAGGATGGCGAAGAAGAAGCGACCGACCCACAACAACATCAGCACTCTATAAGCTCCATACATGAAGCCCTTAAAGCCGTGATGGAGAAAACAGCAAGTGATGACCAATCTACTACTTCGGGATCAAGTGTTAAAAGACAGAGAACCAATATAAATATCCTTAATTGATGAGCCCAGCTTGTATCTCCACCTATCATCACAACCAAGAGAGTAACACAGCTAAGTCTTCTTTTCAGTTTGCACCGTACATTATCTTGATTCCTGGGTGTGCATGTTTGTGTATTTCTTTTTCCTTTGCTTTCCTCCAGATGTGGGTGTCTTGATATTATTTAGGTATATCCTCAATACAAATAGGGAGAATGTTTCCTTTTACTTTTTCTTCTTGTTCTTTGATGCCGTCGCTCGAGGGACTGGAAAGTGTGTGGAGCAAGGTGCATTTAATGCAAGGCAGAGAGACTGTGTGGGGCACAAGAGGCGACAGAGGAACGGATCTTTTTCGTGGGAGGAGAAACCTAAGATCAACTCTTAACACAGAAAATATGGACTTTGGTTGCTTCAACTTGGAGGATTTTTTTTTTCTTTTTAAATTTTTTTTAAAAAGAATTATTATTTGGAAGCTGTATTAGACGACAAGAGGTACTGGAATGATATATATAATATTAGAATGGTGACCATGCGATCATCGTCATTTCATGTCATGTGCTGCAATATAACATGGTCGTATATCGTCGTCGTGCCCACAGAGCATTAGTACTTCCTTGCAGCTCCCCTTTGATGATAGCATTTAAACGTTTAAGGCTGGTGGGAAAGGTGGGAGTTCCTGAAAATGCGAAATGGCCAAGGTGTGTCATGCGTTACAAGGATAAATACGTCATATTCACCTTTTCATATATGTGGGTACATTGAAATTTCAATAAATTTTATACCATCCCTAAGGTTGCTCGTTAACATTTGCCGATCACCGTAGAACGCATGGATCATCAAATGCTTGCATGTAGAGAATATTCAGTTCATACATGATGGCAAACAAAATCCCTAACACAACGTACAAAAGTGGTCTAACAAGAAATTTGCTATTGCGAACACTTCACATCCTCTAAGCTTGACCCAGGAGCAAATATAATGTTGAAAATGTTACAACAGAACAGTGGTTGTCGTAGCAGCAAGCTTTAATGATCGTGGTGTTGTCTCGATCGTTTGCACCGTTATCAGTGTGACGACAGAAGTTTTTCCCTCTGCAACTCATGCTTTCCTTTGCTTTGGTTCGCTGTGGAGAAGGATGAGAATGAAAGAAGAATGCAAGAACAAAGGGCTCGTTGAGGGTAGGCCTGTTTGATTTCCAAATCGAACTTTCCATATAAACAACAGATTTTTTCATTGTTGAAGAACACCTGTCCTCATTGATAATCTCGTCATCGAAAGCTTTTAGCAATTGAACAAATTTTTCGGTGCTGATGAATAGTTTTTGGCAATGGAATATTCATCAGAAAATTCTTGATATGTTCTAGAAAGTCACCGTATAAAGTAGCATAAAATACGTCAAAAGTCTCACCAACAATAGAATAGCAACAGAATATTCGTTATAAAAAGTGATTGTAGAAAATATTGAACGTTGGGTTGAAAGTCTTAACGAAGAAAAAATATGTCGCTAATAGTTTTCCATTTTTTATCGGCATATTACTGTTCATGCTGTGGTATTCGTGACTTAAAGTGGAAACTAAAATATGTTATTTTTATGTTCAGCGATAGATTGAGAACTTTAAGCCTCGTATACCACATAACAGCAATCTATTGCTAGAAAGTGGGAAATAATATAAAATCACTATTAGCGATGAATATTCCATTGCTGATAATAGACAATCCCTTGCAGAAAATACTGGCAGGTTCTTAAAGAATGGGATCTATTATTGTGCTCTATTTTCTTTGCTTACGATAGGTACATGTTAGCAAACCTGAAGTAAAACCACAAAGATATTGCTAGTGAATATACCTTGATACTCGACCAGATTGACTACTGAGGAGGTCTGTAAAAGAATCCTCAATAGTGGTGTTAATCAAAGCATTAGGGTGCCCAATGCTGCACATGAGCTCTCTATGTTTGATCTCCGACTAGGGTTCTAAGGAATGAGAGACTGTGAGATAGATAGAGCTAGTATCAGTTGACCTGGCAAGGTAATAGATGTCACAGCCTGTGGGGAAAGCTCCACATAGGCCATGCGCACAACTAGTGTGCACAACCCATGTGGGTCAAGGCGCTAGAACATTTCTACCTTGGGCCCATATAAGCATATAACACAATGCTCAAATGAAAGATAGGAGCTCAAGTCCCTTTCACTTGATCGGGCCGCCCATAAGCTAATGCCAAAGTAATGGTGTGACTATATATGAGGCAAAAATTTGGGAGTACATAAACCATACGCCACAAGCGGGAGTGAGGCATATACTAAGAGCTCATCTGTGTTCTACGATGCTTTTATATATATATTACATCATGTCAGTCTGCCCATATCCTTCACGAGCGCTACTCAAGGCGTGAACCGATTATACTACGAGATTCCACTCTTTTATTGAGCCTTGAGTCAAGCATCCTAGAACGATAATAAGCTTGCCTAATGGATTATCCCTAGGTGTTGCCATTCTTTCCAACTCACCCAATATGGGTTAAAACAAGTAAATGGTGCCTATTGGACTTGTCATGCCACATACATCTTAGATATAAGCTATCGTAGTGTCATTGAAGTGGGCCTTACGGATTGTGTGGATGGTCATTGATCAAAGTCAACGGTCAATTGTACATACTTTTATGGCCTTCTGCTGTCTCGAAGATCTCAACTTCCTCTAGAAGTTATTCAACGGATATTCAGCCCAATTTTGCATCTGAACATTTGTTTTGGCCCTTGCAAGATCTATATGTGCTTGATATGACAGCACACTAAGTCTGGATCACATCACTGAGGCATTTTTTACTCAAATTCTATATGTAGAGTGTGTTGTCATGCATCATGGACGTCATTACATCATTACATGAGGTTCCAATAATAACTCACTTGTCCTCTGTATAAGTCATCGAGACATCAAATCCTATGAGGTATCCATGTCCTCAATCACACACAACTACCATGCCCCAAGCCTTCACCATCCTGGGAGCCTAAATCCGTCCAAGCCATATAAATACAACTAAAAGCAGTAAATATTAACAAGTCTGCGCTACAAATATGGCCCATTGCGTCAAACAAATACAACACACTTCTTTTCCCCTCTTCTTATATGTTCAATCATTTGTAGTTGATGAAATGGTAAATACAAACACACGGCGGGGCCATAAGGGATTCGCACAAGCACTCCTTGCCTTACACACACGGATACAACATTTGGAACAAAGAGCAGAAACACAAGAGATGATGCTAGTATGACATTGATTAATTAACGTCTAGAGATCGCCACAGCCGAGAAGATAATGAGCAAAATAAAGGCGAGTATGCCTCCAAAAGACCCGATTAAGGAGCCCGAAATGCGCTTGCAGAAGGAGTTGAATTGTTGACATATCGCCACCCAGTTGGCGCTCGCATTGCCATTGTGCGCTAAGTACACAATCGCTGCTGCCGCTGAAGCCCCAGCTGTGAGAAGACCCAGCACTGCCTGCACACAATCCTTAAAATTAAACCATTGTCGAAACATTCAGTTCATGCAAGAAAAGCTTTATCAGTTGCTTATACAATAGAGCTTGCATTTCTCGTTTTGTTCATTTTAGGCCTCAATTATGCCACCCCAATCAAGAATATCCTATTCTACTCTTGGTCCGTACCCATTCTATATCTACCGAATACATATACATTCTGTTCCCACTCTATTCACGTAACTAAACTCACCGTGTCGAAAAGAACTAAGACAATTCTGCTCCGTGCGGCGGCACTGCGGATGATGTGGAAGATGGACAAGGGCAGGGAAAGGACCAAGTACGCGCTCGCTATTGCATTTGCAATCACGAAAAACCTGTTCAATCAATTAGCCTCAGGAAATTAGTGCAGACAAATTTAGTCTCCTATAGCAATATCATAATGTAATAAATAGACAACAAGAAAGTTGTATACGTGAACGTTGGGAGATCATCATAGCTGGCATTGAATCGGATGAACTGCGTGAAGAATGGAAGCGTTTCGTCCGTGGTTCCCATGGTGATGGCACTTCCGGCAGTCCCGATTACCGCAACGATCCGCAGAATGAAGTCTAGTACAGAGATTCCTCTGTTGACCCCTCCTCTCGGCGCCATGGAACCTTGTCCAACCTTCATTGTTCTCCCTCTTTTTTTTTTTTTTTTTTCTCTTTGAAGAATATACTTTTGTGCTTGGAAGTAAAGGCGAATCTGAGCTCTGAATTTATACAGAATAAGTTGGCATCTTCTCAACAGTTCCACCACCATTCAAATAAGTTATCATGGTTTGGGTTTTATTCCTACTTACTAAAGCTAAAACAAAGGGAAGGGCTTATGTTTATTTATTTATTTCCGGCTGACTCCTAACTGCTCCCTCGTATGCTTGCTCTATCCTGTCGTTATGATAAGCCAGTTTTAAAAGTTGAAAGTAGGTCAATTTTCATATAATTTAATTATTGTATTAACCTCTTATTCATAGTGTCTAAATATTCAATACATTTTTAGTGATTTAGATTGCTTGGTAGTTCGCAACGCAACGTTAATGAGAATCCAATAAATAATCAAAGAAGCAATGTCTGGCGCATAAAAGAATAAAAAATTAAAATAGATAAAGCAAACAATCATTTTATCAAATATATATAAAAGAAATTCATCCTAGCGAACTAATATAATAAATTAACTCAATTCAACAACAATCAACCAACTAAATTAACAAAATTCCATTTATGAGAGAATATGAATCTAGCTTTACTCAATTTGCGTGAACCTGTCCCTTGAATGACATGAGACGAGCAACAAAAAACCCTTGTCAACCCACTTTAATTTTGAGGCAGGTTGAAAATTTTTCTATCCGACTTAAGACAGGTTAAATGAGGCAGATGAATCTAATATATAAAGCATGATGTGGTCATGTCCACAACTAATATACATTCTAAAAAGCTAAATTTACTCAATACAACTATAAGTAAAAGTCTAAATTCACTCAACCCAATTCAATCACGACTAACAAAAAGTAACTCAATTCACATCAGACGGTTTGTTAGTTTGTCGGTTTTCGAGTGGGCTGGTTTGGATTGGGTTAGTTTAGCAGGCGTGGCGATTTTTGTGATTTGACTGAGCCGCAATTTACCCCCCATGTGGTTTTGAAATCACTAGATAACCCCTTTGGTTCCATTGATTTGTGTGTAACTCCCGTGCACCATCAGTTTTGATGGATGGGTTTCACTTTGGGCAATAATGTTCGCTTTTTCTATGTATTGATTTAAGGCTTGTGGAAGTTGATTTATTAGGGATGATGAAGATAAGAATGGAGTTAAATAGAGTAATATAATCATTTTTAGTATAGATGACGCTGCGTTCAAACCCATAGCCATTTAATTTGAATTGATTTGGTTTAGAATTCAAATTCATTGTTTGGGAAATTAACCCTAGTCAAATTAAATTATTTCAATTTCATCGTTTGGAATGTTATAGCAGACACCACCTTGATTTAATTTACTCCTTAAAATTATTTTAATCCAAAAATGCCTTTGTATTCTCTTTTTTTCTTCATTTCTTTGATAGATTTAGGTGTTCGGTAGAATATCAAGAACACAATTTGTGGATCGTAAATTCACATAATATAAGAACAATAAATCAAATGGTAAACTTATAGTTGCTTAGGATAGACATGTTGATATAGAAACCTTAGACAAAGTGTTGGTCTTCAGTTGTTTGTCCCAAACTGTAAAGATGGATTTATTTTTCGGGTGTTTTTTTTTTTTCTTTTGAGATAAGAGAATATAAAGAGCCTAAAGATGAAGAGATGACAGCTGGGACCAAAACCCCCAACGAGAACATGAAGGGTTTCGTCTTCCCATCAAAAACTAAAACCTTTATGATTCCATATTATGTTGTTTTGACAAAACTACCCTTAAATGATATTGTAACGGTCTCATTAAAATTATCGTGACTGTAAATAAATATTTGGCCAATATTTCATGGGTTGAAGATCTAAGATAGCCCAAAAACCAATTAGGATTAGACGTTGGTCTAACATTCTCCCACTTGGTCATAACGTTATCTCGAATTTTAACATAACACTCACGACTAAAACAATATCCATTAAACTAGACCCAGTTTAGTTAGAAGTACTAAGCGAAACTGATGTAATCATAGTGATTATTAGTTATCACTTGATCCTTATCAATCATAGCATTAGCACTCTTCCCAACATCGATCTCCACCAAACATAATAATTATGAAATTTGAGTTTACATAAGCGGTAATAATTAAACTCATTCATAAGGTCCAACCTTAATTGTTTACTTATGAATTTCCATGCACACACCATTAGAGAAAAGCAAACTATCCATTACATAAGCTAGAATCGATGTCACAATTGAGATCTCAAATTTATTGTTTTCAACATAATTACCCAAAATTAAAAGCTATTAACCAAACCCATGCTGACAACATGCTCCCTGAAGAGATTGGGTGGTAAGCCTTTCGTCAGGGGATCAGCTAACATAGCCTTCGTGTTAATGTGCTTGAACAACAATGGTTCGATCCTGAGGCATAAAAGCTAAATCAGGATGTGTACAAACTTGAGCATACATAAGGCTCCCAACTTTTGAGGCATAGGGAATTTGTCACCCTTGACGATAGGGGTAGCAGGCTGTAGGAGAGCAGTTGTGCATGTCCGAATCGTTTGAGCACTTTGTTAATATATGCTCTTTGGGACAACCCTAATATCCCATGAGACTTGTCTTGGTGAATTTCAATACCTATAACATAAGAGGCTTCACCAAGATCCTTCATATCAAAATTCTTTGACAGGAAATGTTTTTTCTCATACAACATGTCCAAGTCACTATTGGCAAGCAGTATGTCATCAACATACAGAACTAAAATGGTAAACTTGCTCCCACAGACCTTGAAGTATATGCATTGGTCCTTAACATTTTCCTTGAAACCATATTTTATAATCACCTCATTAAATTTAAGATACCACTGTCTAGAGGCTTGCTTTAAACCATATATGGATTTCTTTAGTCGACACCCCATATATTCCTTGCCTTTAACAACAAAACCTTTTGGTTGTGTCATATAAACATTTTCGTGCAAGTCACCATTAAAAAATGCTATCTTTACATCCATTTGGTGTAGCTTTAAATCATAATAAGCCACTAAGGCTGTAAAAATCCTCATTGAATCCTTTTTCGAAACTGGAGAGAAAGTATCATTATAGTCAATCCCCTTCTTCTGATTAGACCCCTTTGCAACTAGTCTGGCTTTGTACCTTTCAACATTTTCCTTAGAGTCAAATTTGGTTTTATAAATCCATTTACAACCAACAAGCTTAACCTTATTAAGTAATTCAACTAGTTCCCAAACATTATTATGTCCCATAGACTTCATCTCTTCATTCATGGCTTCAAGCCACTTAGATGAGTGGTCACTCATTATGGCTTCATTGAAGAAATTGGGATCATTCCCCTTCCCCATCTCGGTTCCTTCCTCATTCAAGTACACGACATAATCATTAGGTATAGCAGCTCTCCTTTCCCCTTGTGATATCCGTAAAGGTTCTTCAGAGATCGCAGGCTAATTATTAATGTGGGGTTCATCATTAGGTAGTGGATTAGTTGTTCCAACATTCACGGTATAAGACATGGGAACTAAAACTTCTTGAATTATCGAGACAGGAACATAAACCCGATTCTCCTCTAAGTTTGTCCTTGTATATTCACCAATCCCACTGGAGTTGCCATACTCTAGAAATTTAGCATGTCTTGTCTCAATAAATTTAGTGGCATGTGAGGGACAATAAAAACGAAAACCTTTAGATCTCTCTGGATAGCCAACGAAAAAACAACTAATGGTTTTGGGATCTAGTTTATTAACTTGTGGATTGAAAATTTTAGCTTCAGTCGAGCAACCCCACACTCAAAAATATCCTAAATTAGGTTTCCTTCCTGTTCATAATTCATAAGGGGTTTTAGGAACAGACTTGCTGGGAACCCGATTTAAAATGTGTGTGGCAGTTTTTAATGCCTCAATCCACAACGATTCAAGCAAATTCGAATTGCATATCATACTTCGTACCATATCCATAAGGATACGATTTCACCTCTCAACTATACCATTTTGCTTGGGATCACCCGGAATTGTACACTGAGCAATGATGCCATTTTCCTGTAGAAATAGAGCTAATGGACTTGGGTTACAGCCCGTATCTGAGTATCTACCATAATATTCTCTTCCTTTGTCTGATCTCACCAATTTAGTTTTCAGGTTGAGTTGATTTTCAACTTCAACCTTAAAAATTTTAAATTTATCTAGTGATTCAGACTTTTCATGAATCGGGTACATATAACCATAGCAGGAAAAATCATCAATAAACGTAATGAATGATTTATACCCACTTATGCTCAGAGTAGGGAAAGGTCCACAAATGTCAATGTGGATTACTTGCAAAAGTCACGTACTACAATGGCTCCTTTTTTACTCCCCGTTTACATATTTTTCCTTTAATACATTCAATACATTGATCAAAATCAAAGAAATCCAGTGAATGTAGAATGTCATCCTTTATGAGATGTAGTATTCTTTCCCTAGGAATGTGGCCCAGGTGACGGTGCCACAACTTTGATGAATTCTCATTCACTAGATTTCTCTTAATTCCATATTTAGGGGTAACATCACACACATTCATGGACGTTAGAGATTCAAAAAAGGAAACATCCAAGCATAATTTATAGAGGTTATTCCTCCAAAGTGCCAAAGGCTAATAAAGTTTAAATCCCTTATTTCCAAACTCAAATGTAAAATCATAAGCGTCGAGTTTTGATACAGAAATTAAATTCCGTCTCATATTGGGAACATAAACAGTGTCATATAAGTGGAGAATGAATCCACTCTTCAAAACCAAACGAAGAGTTCCTACGGCCTCAACTTCAGCCTCCACCCCATTGGCCACTTTAAGGACTCGTTCAAGCCTTTGGAGCCTCCTCAAGGAAAGGAATCCCTGCAAAGAAGTAGTTATGTGTACAGTAGTACCTAGTGTCAACCCACCATGCATTTGAAGGAATATCAGCTAGGGAAGATTCATAAATCATAAAAGAAAAATCATTATCCTTTTTAGCAAGCCAAGCTTTGAATCCCGCACAATCTTTCCTTATGTGTCCATTTTTCTTACAAAAATGACACTTAGGAGCTTGCGTGGGTTTCGTACTAGATATCTTTGATTTATCCACAAGAATTGCTGAATCGACTTTCTTTTTACCTTTACCATTATTTTTAAACCTCTTCTTTGTTGGACCAGCAACAACAAGGTGAGCAAAATCAGGCTTTTCAGACTTCAGTCTTTCCTCCTCTTGAATACACATAGCAATCAGCTCATTCATTGCCCACTTTTCCTTTTGTGTATTATAGTTGATTTTAAAAGGACCAAACTTTGCAGAGAGGGAGGTCATAATAAAGTGGACAAGAAAACCTTCAGAGATGGTCATTTCCATCCCTTTTAGCTTAGCTGTCATGTCATTCATCTTCATAATGTGTTCACGCACGCCACTAGTCCCATCGCACTTGGCAGTGAGCATCTTTATAATAAGGGTACTTGCATAAGCCTTAAAAAAAACCTTTGCATTGTCAGATTCAGGGATGGCTTCCCGAATAGCTACTGTGATAGAGCCTTTCATAATCATAAGAGATACACGATTAGAATGCTCCCATTTCTCATAAGCAGCTTTCTCTTCGGAAAAGCTTTCAGCCGTGATTTTAGCAGGATCGTCTACTCATAAAGCGTGATCCAAATCCATCACACCCAGAACTATGCTTATTTGATCCTTCCGGTTATTGAAATTAGTTCCATTAAAAGGTTCAATGCCAGAGACATATCCAGAAATCATATATGGACTCAAAGCTGTAGTAAAATCACAATAATTATAATGCTCTCAAAAACCCTTTTTTTTAATCTACAAAAAGTAATCACAATTACATCAAATTATAAACTAATAGCAGGGCAAACATCCAGTCGCACTGAAATTGACATATAACACCCACATAAAATTTTAGTGAACCATTTATGCATAAATTACTAATCGTACGTTGGTTTGACTAATAACTTGTTAATAGCCCACATTCATAGTCTCAAATCGAGTCACTGTTGGGCAGAAACGAAAATTAACCATGTTAAAATTTCATCACTTCAACATAATAAAAGTTCATTCAATAAATATAACGAGCAATTAACATTGATCAAATTAATGATCATAATTTATTAAATGTAACATCATGTGACACTTAGCTTTTCCCATTGCTCCAAATAATAACCATACATTGGTTTGATTATTACCCGGAACAATAAGAGAGTCATGCATACGAATCAAAAATTATCAAATTCATGCTTAAAAATTTCAATATAAGTTTTCAAGTTGAATAACAATTTCATAGACAATCCATATGCATAAGAATATTAAAGTGATGAAAAGCCCAAACTTTATTTTATTTAATCAATCCACGTGTCATTAGGTGGAAATCAAAAGGCTAATTTTAGATCTAAATTAAATTTAGTTTGAAAACTAGATGTTCAAACTGCTCAAAAAACACATCCGCCACTGATGTCGTCATTTGGTGTTTTTTTTCAAATAGATCTAAATTATTTTTTAAAAAAAAACCTTAAAGGAATCTGTGTCCACAAATGATGTTCCAAAAGTTAAAGGAGTATGTGTCCATCACTGATATTCCATAAGTCAATTTTACACCAAAAAACGTCTGCCACCTCTGATCAGCGCGTGAGGGCGCGTCCCAAATCAGACCGCCGCCATCTAGTGACGGATGTGATCTCATCAAGACCGCTTCTATTGATATATCATACAACCCTATTTGGATTTTTATTAAGCCTAGATCTAAAATTTTAAATCCAAAAATCGATTGAACAAACCTACCAATCCGCAATATAAACCAGTGAGTTGTTTCACAAAAATGATTTTAGGGTTTTAGTCATCAATATATCACATAATCATAGAAAGAGATATATATATGGATTCAACATATCATAACTACAGACGTTCTATAACATGCGAATTTAAATCGCTCTGATACCAATTGATAGATTTAGGTGTTCAGTAGAATATCAAGAACACAATTTGCGGATCGTAAATTCACATAATATAAGAACAATAAATCAAATAGTAAACTTACAGTTGCTTAGGGTAGACATGTTGATGCGGAAACCTTAGACAGAGTGTTGGTCTTCAGTTGTCTATCCCAAACCGTAAGGATGGATTTATTTTTTGGGTTTTTTTTTTTTCTCTTCAGATAAGAGAAAATAAAGAGCCTAAAGATGAAGGAACGACAACTGGGACCAAAACCCCTAGCAAGAATATGAAGGATTTCATCTCCCCATCAAAAAGTAAAACCTTTAGGATTCCATATTATGTTGTTTTGACAAAACTGTCCTTAAATGATATTATAACGGTCTCATTAAAATTTCCATGACTATAAATAAATATTTGACCAATATTTCGTGGGTCTAAGATCTGAGATAGCTTAAAGACCAATTATGATGAGACGTTGGTCTAACATTCTCTCCTCCCTCCTCTCTCCTCTATCCTCTCTTCCTTATTATGTCATCTCCTTATGATCTCTCTTCTTCCTTTTGTTTCTCTAAACCTTCCCTCTTCCCTCTCTATTAAAATAGTAAAAAGTATAGTTTTATAATTAATATCACATATAATACAACTTCTCATATTTGTTATTTTAATATTATCACTAGTTCTTATCTATGGTTTTATTTTGCTAGAAAAAAATTATTAATGATGAAATATTTTTATTTAATAAATGAGATTATTATATATCTTTATGTAATATAGGAATAATATTGTCAACGTAAGAGATCTTTATAATTTTTATAAATTTTTAAACAATGGAGCTGAGATAATTTGATTTGATTTGGGTTAAATCAATTCAAATGAAATCAATAGAAATGAAATCAATTCAATTCATTATTCTATTGATTCCAAATGGAGCATTATGTCTGATTTGTAATGGCGAGTAAATTTAGATAAATCCATCTTTAAATCAAATTAATTCTTGTTTTGGGCTTTCCAAATGAAACTCATTAGGTAAATCCAATTCCAAATCAAATTTTTTAAAGTTTCAATTCATTATTCAACTCATTACTCGCCCGCTGCAAGTCAGGTTACCTCCAAATATCCCTATACTTCCACCAAAATAAAATAAAAAATAAAAACTAGCATCCAAATCAAAGGAGCTTGATTGGCAAAGATTGAACTAAATGGGAGCATGCTAGCCCAAATCAAAACAAATCGGAAAAATTGCAACCATCGGAGTAGATCTAAGTGAATCAGTGTCGGCTATATCTCTCTCATTTCATGGCCAAAAATTATGTTCGTTATCGTTCTGGAAACTTTGAGAAGTCAGCTACAATTGTCTAGTTTTGCATTTTCTCTAAATCGACCGTCTTCTTTGTGTGAAATGTCAATTTAATTTGTTGCACACTGAATCACGCTGTGAATTTTTAGTTCTATATATTTGCATTATTTTTGCGATGTCTCTTTCATTTCTTGCTCAACAATTATGAAATGTACGATTTGAAAAACCTTGAGAGGTCTGCTACACTTTTCTAGTTTTGGGTCTGACCATCTTATTGGTATTCAGTGTAGATTTATTTTGATGTGTGCTGGATCTCCTTGTAAATTCCATATTTGCATGTCTGTCTTGTCTTGAAGGTGTAAGATTCGTTCCTTGCTCAAAAATTATGTTCTTTACCATTCTAGAATTGTTGAGAAGTATATTTAGTTCAAACATTTTAGTTATCTCATATTTGTATTTTCCTTGTGTGTAAATAGATCGAATATGCTCGCAATTATAGTTTTCAACCTTGAATTTTTAGTCTTGCAATAGTGTGATTATTGCACCATTAAAATTGATGCATGTTTTACTTGGATTATTGCTGCAGCACACAGCGGAGTTATCTTTCCTGCGTGATAGATTAAATGTAAGGCTAGCACTATGCTAGATTTGGCACAAGGCCAATTGTCAACTTAGTTACCAAGGGAGTGGTAATTAGATCATGATGGAGGGGAAAATTTTAGACAAGCGAATAGGGTGCGTACCAGCTGTTGTCAAGTTTAAGGGTACCTAATAGCATAGTAAGATTCTTTTTGATGTAATTCAGTCATGATATTTGAGTTACACTTTTCATTTGATAACTCATTATAACTTTTATTTGGTCACTATATTCCGTAGTGTCTATGTAACTTTCAATATTGTTTTACTTATTTTAGTTGCCACTGTATTAGGCATTGGCTCACTCTTTGTTTTTTCCTTTTTGGCCAAGTGGGGCCTAATATCATAGAGGGAGAATAGATTGTAGGGGATTATTTTACTATAGGATCTTATTTACAGAGGATTATCTCAGAATTTTTGTTGTGTATTAGATTCCGACTTTTATTGATGTCGAATTATTATAGAATTTTTGGCCCATGTTTGGAAGACGCTGGAATTTGTTAATCTGGGATTTGCCTCTAAATTTGGGTATTGTAGTGCTCTAATTATCTTTCATCGTGATAGTATGAATGGACTAGACACATTTGAGAAAGAGGAGTCAACCTCACTTTAGTCACTACAAACATGAGTTTTACCTATTTTGGTCATTTGAATTATTTTTTTTCCTTTTTTGGTCCCTATAACTTTTCGAATTTCCAATTGTGGTCCTTCCACCAAATCAGATCATCAAGTATAACGGAAATCTAAATAATACTCAAAATTTCCTTTAAAATGTTTATGAATATCTAAAAATTGCAAAAAATTCCCAAAAATTGTTAAACTTGGCTTTGATGCCAACTAAACATAACACACAAACAAAACAATTAAACAAAGATTTTTTATACCAGTTCCTAACCTGGAATTAATGTATCAAAGAACTTATGAATACTGAAGCTTAGATAATAAATTCTTGCCCTTAACTTAACTGTCTACCATGCTTCAATTTTTACAGCCTTCTGGTATTGGAGCACAGCCCACCTTCGTACCTCCTCATGGCAACGGTGCCTACAAGGTTGAATTTCCTCTCTTCGTCCCTCGAGTACTTTGATATGAAATTATATGAGATCGAGGCATGATACCTTTAAACAAAGATGTTAAAACCTCTATAAAAGACTAAGATTTTGAAGAAAGAATTTTTGTTACAAACTTCTTCAAGGGTTCTCGGCTCTAGACTGAGTCCCCTTCGAGGGCATTATAAGGCTTAATATATAGAGTTAGAGAGATCACATGTCGATCTAATCCAACGAACTCAATAACACATAGAGTGTCAACAAGATCTTGGCCTCACACCTAAAAGCTAAAGAGTAGGTGGGTGGCATACCACTTGCTAGGCTACTTTTATAAAAGTAGAATAATACAGACCCTACAAAGGTGTTGACAGCATATAAACCGTCATCTTGGAAAATAAAGATAAGCTCTTCCGACAATGGGTGTTTCACATGCCTCCATTGTCAAAAGCGATTCCCTGCATTGTTTTTTCCTGACGCCAGGGCAAGCGCCACATCTCCTACTTGGGCCTAGGCTTAGCAAGCCTACCTAAGCTCACTATGGGCTTCATCGAGTGAGTCCATGATGTCCTCCATAAAAGTATCTTGTTGGGCTCTTGCTTCAATGGTAATATCCTTGAAATTCTAAGAAATTTCACGGGGAAAAAAATATTTTTGCGTGCGAACGAAATATCTTCAAGTTTCATGTGAAATTATTGAAATGCCCTTGGCCATTAAGTTGTCAATAACAATAGTAGTAGTGGCGTATAATTTTCAAGACCCTAATAAGAGAAAATTATTGGTTTCATAGGAGTTGGGAATAGAACCGAGTTTCGAAATAGTGTTTTCGCCTTGGTTATGAAAATTATCAGGGGAAAAATATCTAAAAAGTGATTGATGCGATATGTGGGCTCACACATAATTTTGTAGTGGATAAGTGTTGACTTTTCGATTTTTTAAAAGTGTAATGACCAAATTACCTTTGGTGTTTTTAATTGGTTGTTTTTGAAAATGGAGGCAAAAATGGAAAGAATGGGAAAATTTTTCATAAAGTGGTCGTGTCTCTCATTCTTCATTCATTTTGCAATTTTGTCTGAGAGAGAAAGAAGAGAGAAAAGAGAGGAAGAAGGGAGAAAGTGGTGTTATTTGAGGTGATCATTAAAAGAAGTTGAATTTTCTTTAAAAGGCTTGAATTTCTTCCTTAAGAAAAGTTGTTAAGGTAGGATTTTTACCCTCAAATCTCAATTTTCATGTCTTGATTCCAACGTTTAGCATGCTTTCTCTTGGATAGAATTAATATTTTGATTTGGGGCTATAATTATGGGTATTGTAGTTTTCATGATTAATTTTGCTTTGCTTGACATGATGATTGTTCATGGAAGTTATATATGATTAATTATCTCAATTAGGTGTATGTTTGATCTTAAAAAAAATTAATGAGGGGTATTGGTTAAACTTTGCCGTAAGTGAAAATTTTTGAATAATTACTTGTGTTTAAGTGTGAGGGCAGTAAGGTTTAGGCCATTTTTAACCTAAAAATACTTTGAATTTTAGAATGTTTTATTCTGGAGAGTTGTACTTCTAATTAATATCTACAATTTGGGTTTTGGAATCATCTCAATCTTAGATGTGTGGAAAGAGTTTTAAAAGTTTAAAGTTGATGCAGAGAATCTGAGTGAACTATGTTTCCTGCTGAGATTTCTCTTTTCGTGTAACTTTTTACCTCTTTAAATGGATAATTTTGCAAAGTTTCCAAAATACAAATTGTTCTTATTTGATTTATTTAAAATTTATATTTTAGAGTCAAAACGTTTTAAACTATGTAGCAGAAGCTGTTACATTTCTAATGTTAGATGTATAAACTGATATTCTAGGCATTTTAAAACTACAGTTAGTCACATTTAACCCTATTTGACACATTCAAAGTGTGAATAACTCTTAGAGGTTAAAATGTAAGTTATAGCTCTATTTCGTATCTAGGTGTTATTTTGGCTACAACTGAAAAATACCTGTGTGTCAGAAGTTATCTTAGTATTTTTGAAACTGGTTATAACTAAATTTTTAGTGACTAGACTTGTGGACCTACTGTTTTAGCCCATCTGGCTCTTTTAGAGATCAAATATTGTAAAGCATTCAACATAAAAGTTTTAGATGATGAGATTATATAATTTTCTTCTTTAGAGAGTAATCCCACTTGAATATTGTAGGAGAAGTTGTAGCATTTTCACTCAAGGTCATTGTTTTTGCCAAAATGTTGGTTACAAAAATGTTTTGTGAGAAGGTTAAGAATAAATTGCTTTTCATGAATGATTGATTGTTTTGTATCTTTTCTAGAACCTTATGAGTGGTTGTTTTATAGCTTTTGGTGATTATTCTGTAAGTTGCCACTCCGATGGTCCTTGTTAGAATCGTACCCAAGACTTGTGTTTGTTTTCTAGTTTTAGTTCGTGTTGCTGGGCATTCGTGTTTTTCTTTGACTACCTAACATTACATATTGGCTTTTGTTAAATTTTGATGAGCGAAACTGTTGGATCTCGTACTTGGGTTAAATAATGTACACCTAATGCTTATGCTAGTAGTCAATGGATCTGTTAGACAAAACTATTGGAGATTGCATGCTCTAGTCCCAAAGTTAGGACGTAACTATCTAAGTTTAGTTAAAATGTTGATGACCTTGTAGTCTCTTAGTGTTTGTGGTTGAGTTGAATCATTAGAGTTGTTGTTTACTAAATATTTGTTAGAATGATGCATACACCTTTTTACTCATGAGTCATTTGTGTTGGTGTATCTATTTGAAACCATTATGTCGTTTGCATATGAAATATCCTAGCAGATATTATTTGTTATAAGTTTCCTACAAGGTATTTATCACTCATGTTTGCTATTCTTACCTACCAAGTGATATCGAATTAGCTAAGCAAGCCGCAGAAAGTAAAAGGAAAGGCAAGTGTATCGCTTTCGATTAAATTTGGTTTAAGTTGTAGCTTTTGTTAAAACCCTAAGGGTGTTACGAAATAAGTTTAGACGAAGTATGTTTTATGTGAAACTCATTTTGTATTAGAAGTTGATCAAACCATCTAGTTATTGGTAAATGATATCCCTTAATTGGAATTTTGAAATTGTATATTGACTTTAGCATAACCTATTAAACATAGGATTGTGTTATTGTTTTTTTTGCTCGTTTAGTTGAATCTGATGCACCCGTGGTCTTGCAAAAAGGGGGTAAGAGGTAAGGGTGTCGCATCAATGGTCTGATGGACCAAGTCCATCCTTTCAATTTGGTCATTAATCTGCTCCCAAACTAGAATTTCTTCCTTCATGAAAGAACTAGTCTTCTTGATTACATCAAAGAAAGTAGCTTTGCTTTCACCACTGAATGCCATCTCCTCCTTTTGAATATCATCTGAGTGAAAGGCCACAATGATATTATCTTCTGCCATTATTCTAACCTTACTATGGCATAAATTTGCACAATGCCTGAATTCCATGATTCTCATGGCTTCGTAAATATCTCTCCAAGCAATGTATTGATCCCAAACCTCTTGATTAGCTGGTACATTACTACCTGGAATTTTTGAAAGGAATAGTTCTTCAATCACCCAAACTTGGTAGCTTTTACAATCTCAAGCTTTCCTGGACTAGGTGATAATAGTCATAACAATCCTACCCTTCATTTTTTCCAAGGCTCTCCTAACTACAGTAGGCAAGCTTTTTAGGATTGGTGCTTTGTTCCTCAGGTTTATAGTAGTTGCATGTCCTAATCTATACTTGCTCTTTAGCTTTCTTTGAGCTAATCCATCCCTTCTTTGAGCTACCATGATTTGGGTAATCTTTCTTCAGGTGTTCAAGTTTATTGCATTTCCAGCGAAAGCTTCCACCATTTTTCATTATCTTATAAAACTATACGATTAACTATTTCACGGGACAAACAATTATTTTCAGATTTGATTAATTCTATTTTAAATCTAAAGTATTGCAACCATTGCTATCATCTTACCAATCAGCTCTGCCCAATCTATTTTAACTATACCTTAGGGAAAGATTCAACACAAGATGAATAAGTTTTAATTCTTTGTACCACTGCTAATACTTCTTTTTCATTCATTGAATAATTTAATTCTACTAATGAAAAAGAACCAGACCAGTACTTGCAACATTTTTCTTTCGAGGTTTCTGTTTTGCTTTTAAAAATGCACCCCAAGCATAATGTGAAGCATCAGTTTCAAGAATAAGGTAATCTTCCTTTTAAGGTAATTTTAAAACTAGAAGGTTATTAATCAAATTCTTAAGTATTTTTTACCACTTCCGTATCTTTTTTAGTCCATATCCATCTAACATTTTTAGATAGTTTATGTTGTAAGGGCTGTGCCATTTGTGCTAGATCTTTAATATGTCTCCTAGCATAATTCAATACACTTAGAAACCTTTGTATTTGTTTTTGGTCTTCAAGATCATTTGGGAATAGTTCAAGAAGATTATCTACTATGTGTGGCTGCAGCTTCTCCTTATTGCCCTCTATTTATAAGCCTATGAAATTGATCTTAGTTTTTTCCAATTCTATCTTCTTTTCTGATAAGATCATTCCTCTATATATAAAGATATATGCAACCTCGTTAAGGTGCCCATAGTGTTCTTTTAGGGTTTTGCTGAATACTAAGATATTGGCCATGTAAACTACATAGAATTTCTTAAGATTTTTGAATGCACTATCCATTCTTCTCTAGAATATTCCTAGTGCATTCTTTAATCCAAATGGCATTATTAGCTATTCATACAATCCATTTGGCACAGTGAATTTAGATCGACTCTTCTTCTAATTTGATATGCTAGTAACCACATTTCAGATTAAACTTAAAGTAGATTCTTGGTTTATGACTACTCATCTAATTATAAGTAACTTCTTGATTAGGGTGAGCATATCCATTATCTTTTGTTGCTTTGTTTAACTCTCTATAGTCAATAACCATTCAGGCTTTTCGTCTCGCTTCTTTTGCATAGCTTATTACGATAAATGTTGCACTTCTGTAAGGACCAGAAGTAGGCCTAATCAATCCGAGTTCAAGCAATTTAGGAACCTGTTTCCTAAATTCTTCTATTATAGTTGAAGTATAGTTTATTACCTTACTTCTAGTGATAGTTTCCTCCTTTAGCCTTATCCTTGCTTCAGGTTTTTTATTTTCCCAAAGCTTTACTAGATTAGTACTAAGATTTTGTTTTAACTTATCCTTTATTGCTTTAATAAGATCTACTATTGAAATAATACTTATAATAGCATTTTCTTCTTCCAACAATTCCTTCCACTTTTCACCACGCTGAGTTATAGATGCTAGTTTTGTGGTTGGATTACTTACAGGAATAGTATATCCTCCTAACTGTATGTATCGAAGATCATGTACAAAAGGTATATTTTTTTATTGATCTTTTAAGAAAGCACTTCCAAGGATAAACTTTAATAGTAAGCTCTCTATACAATACAATTCTTGTATTTCAGAAGCTTTACTATTTAGCTTAATAAGTACATTGATAGTATGAAACCTAATTACTATGGTACTCCCATCTGTAATTTCTATCATGCTCGGATGCATTTCTACCCACCATTCAGGAAGTATTATACCTTGGCTTAAACAACTAAATGTTGCTCCTGTGCAATTAAGGCTAACCTTTCCTATTTTTGTATCTGAACTAATATAAAGGATGTTAAGCAAAGTGCCTTAATACTAGAAAGAGTTCCTATTTTCTATAAGAGAACATCTACCCTAAAGGTTCCCCCTCCTATCTAACTTAAAGGTATAACCTGGGTGTAAGGTTGTGCTCTTTTGTGCAAACGGGTATTTCTAAAGGTTATAGGTATGTAAATAATCTAAATTACAGAATAGAGTAATACGGAACCATCATGTTAAGACAACATCATAATCCAATGTCAATAGTTGGCTAGACTCTCTAGTTGTCCCCAGCGGAGTCGCCATGCTGTCAGAACGCTTTTGCGTCCGACGGGTGAAATTTTAAAAATAACGGAGTCGCCATTCTACTTTTTTTTTAGGTAAAAAATAAGGAAAAAACATAAAATTTATAAATGTAATGGTCTTTAGCCATGAAATGGGTTCGGGAGTACAATTACGTGTGGGGAAGGTACCAATTGCCCATTTTCTCAAAATGCTACCAATTGACCTAGGATTATGACATTGCCTTAATAAAGATGGTCCCATGATAATCTTTATAAAATTTATTATTTACCAATATTTATTTATTGGGTTGCGCTTGCTACCATCCCAACCCTTTTGGACAAGTAGCAAATGGTTCAACACCTCAGGAAGGATCGCAAGAACCACCCTTGTGGTACTTGTGAAATCCGTCGTCGGATTAATTGATATACTTTTTTAATTTACACTTTTTACACTAGCTAATAAAGTACAAAGAAATAAATAAATTAGGAACAATTGTGTACTTGATTAAAATCAAACGATTATTTTAACTGAAATTTTCCTTTAAACTATGATAAAGAGAAAGTATGAAATAATATGTACGTATTAAAATAAAATGAGTATTTTGTTTTCTTGCGCTAAATATTAATGGGTTTCCTTTACCAAAAAAAAAAGGAGGAATTTAAGTGGTTAGCATGGTAAATTGTTAATCTCGAAATAAATAAATTATGAACTATTGTGTACTTGATTAAAATCAAAGGATTATTTGAACTGAAATTTTTCTTTAAACTATGATAAAGAGATAATATAAAATAATATGTACATATTAAAAAAAAAAGGTGAGTATTTTTTGTTTTCTTGCGCTAAGTATTAATGGGGTTTCTTTTACTAAAAAAAGGAATTTGAGTGGTTAGCATGGTAAATTGTTAATCTCTAACGTCCCTATTTTTGGTAAAAATGAAGAAATTTGAATATAGTAATATTGAAATTAGGATTTGGTATGCGAATACTCATTACATCATTAGTAAAATTATTTATATGTGTATTATATTTTTTTATAGTTTTCATACTCAAATTAAATTTAATGATATGAACATACCTTAATTTTGATGATAACATGAGGTGACCGACGACAAGATGACTAGAGATTTGATGACAACTTCTCTTGCCTTCTTTAATTGGGAGACTTTTGCGAACTATGATGACCGTTGGAATCTACGAATGAAGGTAGTGAAGGAAGGATTTGAGACATAGACTTATGCTCTTTTTGATATCGAATTCGGGGGACATAATCCCATTCTCTCTACGAAATGAAAAAAAACTCTCTTTTTTTTTTTTCATGCTCCCTTTTATAGATGTTTTGAGTGGTGGGAGATGAGTGGTAGATAGGATTTTAATGGGTGTAGGAAAGGTGGAATGGTAGGAGGTGAGTGGTAGCTACCATTTTAATGGGTGTAGGAAAAATGAAATGGTAGGAGGGGAGTGGTAGCTTGAATTTAATAGGTTTAGGAGGAGTGGTAGCTTTAATTTAATAGGTTTAGGAAAAATGGAATGGTAGGAGGAGAGTGGTAGCTTGAATTTAATAGGGTTAGGAAAAATGGAATGGTAGGAGGGGAGTGGTAGCTTTTAATAAGTTTAGAAAAAATAGAATGGTAGGAGGTGAGTGGTAGTCAAAATTGGGTATATGCAAGTTATATTTTTCTATATTAGTTTCATTTATTATTTTATTTTATTTTTCCTTTCTTTTTAATACTTATTGTAACAAATGAAGTAATGTTTTCTAACATTTCGGGCTCCAAAATTGCCCGGACGAAAATGGGTGTCTACAATACCCATGTTCTTGCGCGAGAAAAGGGTTGTTCATTCATGGCCCGGTGAGATGATTTGATTGTGATGTTAATTAAGTACTTGAAATTAGTTCCTTGGCTTTCTGACTTAAGTAAAAAAAAAATAAAAAAAGAAAAAAAGAAAGCCCAGATGGAGCTAAACCTTACGGGCCATTCATCCCCATCTTCCTTCATTTTATATCCTCTTCCTTGTACAAAAAGTACAACAGTGCTTCTAGCATCTTTTTCCTCTGTTATTGGCTCGACATACTGCCTTTTCAGCTATCTCATAATGGATTCTTGTTGAAAAATGAACTTCTTAAAGATTGGTTATTTATATTGCTTCACTCAAGGCTATTGTGAGAGAATGAGTGATTGGAAAAAACATCTTGTTTCTAGGAGGGCCTTATGTTATAAGGTCTATTGAAGCTGATCATGTCTCTCCTGATCAAACACGAATGCGAGATTGTATGTGGTCTGAACAACTATCGCTTTCTAAAAGAGTACCATGGGTAAGCACCCGGGTGTTCAAGTACGAGTCTAAACTGTCAAATGCTCTAAAATGAGCCTAAACTACTTTATCAGAGCTGCATACTCTTGATTCCTTATGGGATGCGCAAGTAGCATATGGGCTTAGGCACTTGCACTCAATGTGCACCTGCACTCAAATGTGTACGAGCGCTCAATGTGTAACGCCTCCACTCCTCATACCCAACTGAGCATCTGGGCGTTAGGAATTGCGGGACCTAAAACCTCCAAGGTTTGGCTACAAGAGTTACACAAAAATAAAATTCCACATCACTAGGTATTCCCCAAACACTCACAAAACTATACAATAAAACTAACTCTTTTACACGTCATTAGACTTTCCCAGAATTCGCAACCGTCCATATCTCATCACTTAAAATGAAAAGGTGAACGAATAATCCCTAGTAAAGGAGTATCACCAATAATAAATGGCCAAATGAACTCATGTGTAACCAACCAGCTTGTACGCTATTTGTTTATTCAAATAATAGAGACAACAAAACACAGTCATGGTCAATCCACTCCTCTAAGATCATACAATCCTCATTGGCACACATTATGTGTTCAGGGTCACACAGTCCCTATTAGGCACACATCACGTATTTGAGCTCACACAGTCCTTAATAGGTATTCAACTCATATTTACCTGGAGTCACACAGTCCCCAATAGTCATTTCATGACATGACTCAAACACAGATGGCACAAGGATTATAAAATTCAACTGAACAATACTCCAAGATAGAAATGAAAATAATCAGGAATAATCTTGGAGCTAATTAATCAAATAACCGCACATGCCAAGTGATCAAATTAACATGTGATCAAATAGTTGATTGGCGAAAATAACAATTCTATTTGACTGAATGATCAGTAGGTGCGAGGGTAGTACTCCTTTACCTCAATTTGTTCACGGGGTCAAGACCAGTTTTTTCTCCTCCCCCGCAACTTCTTATGCTCCTCCCTTTTTTCTCTGTTTTTTTCCTTCTTTTTTTCCCCTGGTTCTTTCTCCTAGCGCTCTCAGCCACTTCTGTTTCTTTTCCTCTTCTTCAATTGTCACGGTTGGCTCCCAACATACATTCAGCATTTAATAACCATCTAATATAATCTATATATAGTGTATTCTATTAAGATTATACACATTATATAATTTTAATACAACGTACAATTGCATTAGCTATCATAAATAATAACGCGTCGTTCGCCCTCCTATCCCACTTTTCGCCATATTTTCCATTCTTGAATTACTATTGACCTTTTGATTACATCATTTTATCATTCCAATCCTTCACTCAACACAAACATTACACCCGCCTATCCATTTTTAGTCCTATATTCCTATATTTACCACTTATTCAAATTAAGATTAAATGAAAATTTAGGGGTGTCACATCCTGGGCTTATTATTGGGTCTCCGACTACACCATTTTACTATTTCAATCCATATGCCCACCAACTATGCTTTTTCAGTCCTAATTTTACCATATCTCCAAATTAAAATTAAATGAAAATTTAGGGGTATTACACAATGTGCATTTGCCCTTCAACGTGTCCATTTACGGTTCCTTGATCTATGGCATTGGAACTTTCCCTTGGCTTTCGATATTTCATTTAAAGACATCTCCTATCCCTTGGTCCATGGCATCGATCTGCGATCCCTTAACCTACAACATCCGCACTCTGTGTGCCCCCCGGCATTGCATATGCACCCACCTACTATCCCTTGACCAGTGGCATTGTCTACGGTATGTCATCCTATGTGCGGATGCATATGCAATGTGGAAGGCATATCTATATGCCTTTCGTATGCATCTGCTTATGTCCCTTTGACATACGACATCAGCTTACGGTCCCTCAATGTATGATATCCGCGATTCATGTACATATGAATTCCATATGCATCTGCCTATGGTCCCTCAGCGTATGACATCCGCACTTTGTGTGCATCCGTATTCCATGTGTCTGTCTATGGTCCTTGACTCATGGCATCGGTTTATGGTCCCTTAGCATGGGGAATATGCATTTCATGTGCATTTGCATTCCATATGCGTTCGCCTAGGGTCTCTTGACCTATGGCATCAGTCTAGACCCCCTTAACCTATATAGGAAGGCGACAGTAGCTAACTCCACCAACTGACTTCTTAAAGAAGTATCATACTTGGTTTTGTTGCTCCCAAGCACAAGCTAAACTACACCACGCTCTCAAGAACAAGTTTAAAAGGCATACCACTTTCAAGCATGAGCTTAAATTGCACGACGCTCTCATACACGAGCTTAAACTGTACAATACTCCTAAGCACGAGTTTAAACTACTTATTAGTCCTGAAGTGAGCCTAAACTACTTTGTCAGAACTACATTGGCTTAATTTCCCTTTGTGGGATACGTAGGATGTTTTTCACCGAACCCAGGCACAGCAAGAAAATACTTATATATTTTCCCTCTGTCCAAAGACATTACTTATGTTTGAGGACGTTGCCCTCATGGTCTATGACACCTTTGTTAGAACTATGATGGCTTGATTCCCTTAATGGGATACGTAGGACGCTATTCATCAAACCATCCACAGTGATAAAAGAAGAAAGGGAGAAGAAAAATGAATTTTAAAAAAAGGGGTAAGAGCAAAATTAATCAGCATGTTAGTTCAAACTAGTTGTGATGGTTTTGGCAGGTCATAGCTCGAACTTCCGACTCCGTTGTTGCTCCAAGCTTCGAGGGCATTTGTTGGCATCACTTTTCTCCCTTCCAGGTTAAGTTAATCATCTCAATCGAGTTTTTATAAAGCACACTTGCGAATTTTACTTTGAACTCTCGTTGATTAAGTCAAAAGAGTTGTTTTCTTTTCTGGGCCTATGGCGCAATCCCTAAGCGGAGATGTAATACCCTAAATTTTCAGTTAATCTTAATTTGAAATAAATGGTAAATGTGGGACTGATAAGTGGATTGTGTGGACAAATGATACGTGTACGTTACACTAGAATTATATGTTGTATATAATTCAAATATAATATAACATATAGTATAATGCAATATAATATTATATATATATATATATATATATATATATACAAGTGCAGGTGTGGGGGCCGAGCTTAGTGACAAGCACTAAGTCGGCCAGTGCATTATACAGAGGGGAATGTCTATCTGTAATATATTATATATATATATATATATATATATAATATGTTACGTAAAGATAAGAAGATAAGAAGAATGTTACATTACATTATAATAAGATATCTTATAATATAATATAATAATATAATAATATATTTATCTGTGTGTGCTGTGTGAGGGGGTGAGAGAGAGAGAGGAAAAGTCAAAAGAGGCTTGCAGGGCAGGTGTAATATATATATATATATAATGTAAACTGAAATAAGGAGAGTGAGTTGGCTTACCTTCAGAGTGCATGAGAGGGAGAGAAAGGAAAAAGAAATATATATATATATATATATAATATGTTACGTAAATATAAGAAGATAAGAAGAATGTTACATTACATTATAATAAGATATCTTATAATATAATATAATAATATATTTATCTGTGTGTGCCGTGTGAGGGGGTGAGAGTGAGAGAGAGAGAGGAAAAGTCAAAGGAGGCTTGCAGGGCAGGTGTAATATATATATATATATATAATGTAAACTGAAATAAGAAGAGTTAGTTGGCTTACCTTCAGAGTGCATGAGAGGGAGAGAAAGGAAAAAGAAAGAAAGCAGGAGGGAGCCGAGAGCCGCGGAGGAGGAAGAAAGAAGAGGAAAAAAAGAAGAAAGAAGAAACATCGAGCTGCCAAAGGAAAAAAGAAAAGGGTAAAGATAAATCTCGACCCTGCGATCAATCCAAGTAAGGGCAATCTAGTTTTTATAAGGAAAAATCTATTCCTATGCTTGAGATTTGTTTGTTTCAAGAATTTCTATCCTTTTATTGAAATAGTTTAATTCCTATTGATTTTAGTTGAATCTATTGATATTTGAGCCATATCTACTATTTCGGGCATTTCCTGAAATGTCCATATTGATTTGTTCGTCCGATTTGTAGTTATGCGTATTTCTTGAGTTTGAACCGTTGATTTGGTTGTAGGTGGGAACAATTGTTTGGTCCCACTAACCCAATTATTATTGTTATAATTGTTGAGTTCCTAAGCATTGATTTGAACATGGTTGGACTTATTTGTTCGGTCCCACTTGTTATATTGGTTGATAAATGTTGTGTTTCGAACCCGTTGACTGAGATGAACAACCGCGTAAGCAGGTATGGGAGATCCCGTGCTTGGGTTAATGCACGTATAAGCTGTTAAGGCTGGTTGACGGGCCCTGATACGTTGAGTAGACCCCGTGCTTGGGTTAAAGCACAAATGTTAGAACCCGTGTCTGGGTTTGAACAGACGCACCGTTCATGACCCTTTGGGTCTCTCAGTGGTTGAAGGTTCGAGCTAATCTGTGTTGAATTTATTGTGTTGACCTTTCCTGAGCATATTTTTGACTGATTGTCCCTTATTGAGTGTTCATTCACACTCACCTTTATTGGTTGAACCTTTTTCAGGTGGGTCCCGTACGAACGTGCCGCAAGAGAGTGGTGGTGGGGGTTAAATCTTTAGGTTTTTATAGTTTCAAGCTATCTTCTAGGATGTAATATATTCTGTGATACGGTTTGAGTGTGTTGGACATGGTATACTTACCTTTGTGATAATGCCTGGGAACTGTTTAGTGGATGATGGATAAGTGCACCCTTGTACACCGTTCAGTGTGTTAAAGGTTAGGATGTCACAGGAGACCTTCTCCTTTTGGGGTCTTTTGGCTTAATTTTCTTGGCTCTTGGCCCAATCCTTGAAGGATTTTTTCTTTAGGCCTCTTGAACCACTTTCTTCTGAGCATTTGGTTCAATCCCTTAATGGGATGCCTTTTTTGGGCCGTTAGCCAATGGATTTTTACACCTCTCTTCCTCATTAATGAGGAGAGTTTCAGCCTTTGAGCCTTAGGGCTCCCTAGGCCGTTATTGTGACACATGTTTCCCTGCTAGGGAATTCTCTTCATCTCTCATTGTTGTGACAAATAGTAGAAACAAATGACAATGCAAACAAAACAAAGAACAAAGCAAAATAGAGAACATAAGATTTATGTGATTTGATCAATGTGATCTACGTCTACGGGCGACTAAGAAGAAATTCTAATATCATAAAGAGAGTTACAAGAATTTAAGATCGATAGAATCAATTGACCAAAAAAAAAAAAAAGCCCTCAAAGAGGAAAAAAAATACTGCATGAAAAAGTCCTTGTGAAGTAGGAAAAATACCCAAACGAAAAACCCTAATGGGGTCGTGAAAAAGGATCCAAATTGGGTTGTACAAAATTTTTCGGGTCGGGACAAGTCAAACCAAAATTCAAGGCATATTTAACACTCCTCCTTTACGAGGAAACGGTTTTTTTGGGTCCAAGGCCAAGAAGGAATGCAGCCACATTCCTCCCCTTTTCCCCTCCCTTTATATAAGTAAAACTTTATGGTTTTGCAGAAGGGTATTGGATTTTTGGGGAGAGAGGAGAATCCTTCTGCAAAAGTAGTTTACACATAGAGAGAAATGAGAGAGTAAAAGACTAAGTCTTCTTCATTTTCTCATCATCAAATCACCCTACAGAAGCAAGCAATGGTAAGTGAGATATGCTTCGGTGATCCCCACTGCTCTATGAGAAACAAAACTACATGGGTCTGATTTTCCCATTAAGATATGTAGGAAATCTTATAAGTTCGGCCCCTTCTGAGATAGAAGGCACCTTTTCCCCAAACTATGTCTTCATCCTTCGTTTTCCATTCTTTCTCAAGTTTTGGACCTTTGGTCCTCTCCTTTCATGGAGTTATTTGTTTCAATGGTCCTTTATCATAAGATCTTAATCGAAGTGTTCTTTGCTTAAGACAATGGATGTAAAAAAAATCATCATGCGTAAGATGTGAACATGAATCCCTAAATCAAACAATAGATGTGTTCACACCTTCCTTCATTTTCCCCCGCAAATTGTATGCCATCGAATTGTTGGTGATTGTTGGATATTGCATGGGACAGTGCATTTGAAGTAGTTCAAGATCTATCATGGTGAGACGATATACCGTTTGTTTTACCTTTGGTTTTTGATTTCATAATTGCTATATGAAGTATTGCTTCACTTCCTGACTTATGCCCCAACAAAAAGGATTAATGTAAGAAATTGTGCTATGAATCGCACTTTGTTGGTATTCTTTTTGTTTCCCCTGTGAGGAGAAGGTTTGCCATCAAATTAATAACAATAACCAGTACACTAGCAACTAAACAACAGTTAACTCTGAACTCGGTCTTAGAAACAAGAAGCTACTTTTTACCTTTAAATTTCTTAGAATCTTCTAAATGTCTGCCTGAGCTTTTATAAGGCCTTTGCTTTAGGTTAGTTTAGCAGCATTTAGAACTGTAATTTGATGGTACTATTTCATTTTTAGCATGTTACCGTAATTTTATCTGCTGAATTAAATTTCTTGGGTAAAGAATCATCATAAGTAGTTTACCTGTGCCTTCAATTTGGAGGGATGTGTTCTTGTTTCTGAAATTCGTCATAGGTTGATAATACTGAAATCTAACTAGTTTAATTGCAAGCAATCAATCAAGAATGCCTAGTTGGCCAATAGGTTTCAAGAGCTTTATATTTGTTGGAAATATTTTATTAATTAGTATAAAATTAATATTGGGCTATATGTTTTATTTATTTTGGATTTTGTATTCTGAGCCCATTAGGATTTCCTTTTATGTGCGTGCTTCTGTTATGTTAAGTGGGATAGGGTTTCTTAGTATGTGTATGCTTTTATTATGTTGTCTTGTTCAAGTTGCATAGGATTTTTTAGTAATATTAGTATTGAGTATTATAAATAGATAATTTTGGTGCCCATATTACCCGTATTAGTCCATCCGACTTTTCTCTATAAAATTCTCTCTTCTCTAAATTACTACATGGTATCAAAGTTTTCTTAAAACCTTGTGTTTTCAAATTGGGTAATCATGGCCGACTATATTGACCATGGCTAACCACCAATTTTTCTACATTATGCATTTGTTTCAGAAAATAGAAAGGAATAGTATTTGCATTTTTTCCTATTCTTGATTTTTGGTAAAGAACCAACAAAGGCGAGGACATAGAACCAAGAGTTGAAATCCAAGTATTTGGGTTCTTTTAATAGTAAGTTACTTCTGTTGTACCCTCTGTTTGGAGTTATGTTGCTGCCACAAGCTGAAGACGATGTTCAGTCGTTTTTTGGACTCCTACCATGGTTTTAAAAAGAGCAACTGCTTCGTAACGGTATCGGCCTATCCCGATACTACTACAGTTCGCTTTAGTGGTTTAAAAGTGATTCACGTCCGTAGCGGCCGCGATGGCCATGACAACCGATATGGCTGCTACGGCCAGATTAATGAGGAAAAAAAATTGGCGAATATATTTCTACATTGTCGGATCTTTGAGTTCGAGAGAGTCCAAATCTGCATTGCCGCCGTGCATGGTGGTCAACGTTTTGTGAGAAGCCGCCGCCTCCTCTAAGAGTTTGTTTGACCATGTTGACGATGATGATGAAACGAGGGTGGTTCGTGGTTAGGAACTCTAGTCAAAACGATGTCGTTACTGTCCCTTACCAAATTTTCAAGTTAAACCAATGAAGATGACGATGTACGTTGAAGCCACACATTTTTAACAGCTTTTATGTCGAAAGGTATTTTGATGAACTGAAAAAAAAAATGTGAAACATTACGTAATTATTATTATTATTTTATTTTTTTTTGGTTTTTATGCTATGTATGGTTATACTATGAATATGAATGAAGAATTAGGTTAATGCTTTTTTTATGTGAAAAATAAACTATTTGGTGTGATTTTTTCTTTTCACTTTCCATAATTAACTAAGCAAAAATATAAGAGGAAAATTTTACTCATATGAAGTAGAAAAAGGAAAAAATAGAGGGGAAAAAGATGATATATAGTGAAGTAGAGATATTTCTATATGTGGTTTTTATATTTTATATTTTATTTTTTATTAACAAAATAAGATGATGTATAGTGGATGAGAGACATTATTACATGTGGATTTTAGAGAATTTCATATTTTTTTATTAACAAAATAAGAAGATGTATAGAGGATGAAAGATACTTGTACATGTATTAAGGTAGGTCAAAATAGTCTAAATATCATTTATAACATTTTTATAAACTTAAAATGTGAAAAAACAATTGTTGTGCGCTGTGCCTCGTAATTCACGTCTGTTGCGCCCGCGCCCATTACAAAACCCTCGTTACGCCCGCGTCCTGTTATACTCGTGACCATTATGCGATGACGGCCGCGACTGCTATTTAAAACCATGATTCCTGCGGTAATCAAAGACTTACCCTAGTACTTTTCTTGGTGGAGTAATTCCACTGTGTTCGCATGCTTGAATTTGTTAGAATTTGTTACATATAACAAGTATTCAAGGTAAGCATGACAAACATTTATACTTAACTTGAGGGAGAGTATTGGAAATATTCTATTAATTAGTATAATATCAATATTGGGCTATGTGTTTTATTTATTTTGGGTTTTGTATTCTAGGCCCATTAGAGTTTCCTTTTGTGTGTGTGCTTTTATTATGTTGCCTTGTTCAAGTGGGATAGGCTTTCCTAATATGTATGTGCTTCTATTATGTTGCCTTGTTCAAGTGGGATAGGGTTTACTAGTAACCCTGGTATTGAGTATTATAAATAGATAGTATTAATGCCCATACTAAGGCATCTAACTTTTCAATGTAAAATTCTCTCTTCTCTAAATTACTATAATATTAATGACTTTTTTCTCATCAATTCATTAGTTAAAAGAAGGATTTAGATCTGCCACGAGAATTCATATTCCACTATTCTTGTAGATTACTGGTCAAACTGAATCAAAGCACCAAAATGACAAGCTTTGGCACAAGGGACAAAAATGTCAGAGATGTGGAGATGATTATGAGGTTGATGGTAGCTTGATCGACTGCAAACTTTTCTTCTCTAATTCAAGCTAGTCAGAAAACAAATTCTGTTTAATAGTTTGACTGGGAGTGGCAAGGGGACACCTTCAATATTAGTTATTGCTCTTCCTCAGGAAACTGTGAGGATGTGTCATAATATGAAGAAGTTTTCAACACCAACAGCACGGATGAAACATGGAGAAAAGCTGGTAACTCTCATTTATTGTCTTATATTTCATTTCTTTCATGATCCACTCCTTGTTGAATCTCTATTTATTAGCACTAATTATGAGAATTTATTTCAGATATATTCACTGGACTTCTTTCGTTTTTGTTTTCGTTTCATTTGTTGGAAATGGGTTTTTGTTACTTATGCCAATGAAATAATTCCGTGAAGGTTGGTCCTTGCCAGCTTAAAAATTAGGCGATTAATGTAGGGATTGGTTTAGAGGGTTTGATACTACATGTGGAAGATAAAATGGAATTCTATTTGTCAAGTCTAGTGTTTTCCTTTAAGTGGAAGTGTAATGTGAACAAATGGAGAGCTATTAGAATGAAGATCAACCTCCAAACAGTGCGTGAATGTGAGGACTAGAAAATTTGGTTTAGCAAGAGTTGTGGGTTTAATGAAATATGATGCCAGGTTGGAGCTTTTAAAATGGTTGAAAGTAATCTTTTCAGGTTGTCGATAAAATAAGAGTGCATGTTTAGCTCATTGAGAGTTTTCCAGCTTTGCTTCAGAAGTGTTCCGTTGATTCCTTGTCTGCTAGACTCATAATGTTCAGCAATCTTAGCTCCCAAAAGCAGGTCATACGGATTTTCTTATTTTACTATTGGCATGCCTAGGATGTAGGGGCAAGAGGAAATCTGTCCTTGCATTGGGTGATTGCAAAGAGATTGGAGGAGGTTGTGTTGTGGGTGGACAAGGAGGGACAATCAGGTTTGTTGCGAGTGGTTCCAATGCTACTTTGCTAAGCAGAAAGGAAGAGACAGAGGGCCCGGGCGGGGGGGGGGGACTGCAAGTTTATTCCTAGATTTCTCATTTATTCTTCCCTCTTGTAAAATATTCAGTTTGAAATAGTTTTCTGATTCCGTTTAAAGCATGTTTGGAACGGAAACACCTAGTCTGTTGAGTTCCCATGTTCCTGTCGTTTCCCTGTCCTCCGTTATGCTCCTATTGTTTGCTTCTCTTTTCTAGTCTCAACAATTTCTTGAAAGTATTATCCTGCTACAATTTTTGTTCATTGATGCCAAATAGAAAATAATGGAGTTAGATGATTTTGCTCAAGCTGCTTTTCATGGCTACAAATTTTTGAACCATTTCAGGCCTGGACTTTCCAGGCCACTTATTACGCCAACGAGAATATACTAGCGAGTGATTATTTTGACTAATATTAATTGATAGAACTGCTTTTCTTTTCCTTCCTAACTGATTCTTATACTTTCGCAGGTTCATGTGTCAGCAGGAGCTGGCAAAACCCATATAGCTATGATCGTGGCATTACATGAGGTGTGGTTTCAAGGCACCATCAACATTTTTTCAAATTTTGTGTTTTTTTTATTCTTGTGTGCCTGCCTGCGCTTCACGGATGTGCAAAGGGAGAGCAACTTGAGACATGTTGGCAAGGGGGCTGGCTTGAAAGTCGTCTTGTTTTAACTCAGCAAATTGAGGTGTGAGAGGCTGGTTATTTTCCCACTTATGTCAATTTAAACTAAATAAGGGAATGCATTTATTTGGTTTAGTTCTGAGAATAGCTAAACAAAGGAATGATCTCTCCTCCGATCGTCCACCCTCCTCAACCCATGCCTCCTATTAGATACATGATACATCACATTATTTCTTCAGGCATACGAACTCGCCCTGTGTTCGTCGATCTTCTGCTTGAGTTCCTCCTTTTTCACCCCCACAATGTTATCGGTCACTTTCCCCTTCTACATCAGCAAATAGGTTGGCATCGATAGAACGCGGTATCTTGTTTTAATCAAATTCGAATTCACTGGTTTCAGCTGCCATTCAACATGTCAAGGAATACAAGCAAACCCCAAAAGAATAACCAATGTCAGTTGGGGAATGCGAATTCCTTGCCATTATTCCATCCACATCAATGTTGATGAACTTGACGTTTGTATATTCCGAAAAAAGCTCCTCAGGCCTTGGCTATGTAAGATGGCAGGCTTGCTTGCACCATGCAGCGGTGAACTCAATCACCATCTTCACACCAAACTTGGGGAGAAACAGAATTAAAATAAGACCAAGGCCTAACCTAGAGCATACAATGCAAGTAGAGGCATTTTTTCTGTCAGCAATAAAATAATGGGAAAGGGAACTGAGGGAGATGTGCATTCAAGGACCTAAGCTTTGTTAAAAACCTTTGGAGGAAAAATCCAGTGGAACAAAACTCATGCAAGGAAAAGGGATGTTTGGGGTAGTAAATTAGAAATATTACCATTTTGGTGGAAAACTTGGAGGCATTGGAGCGTGCCCTCCATTGCACCAAGGTAGGCATCAAAATAGTGAACCTATCATCATTGTAGGCTGCGGCGATCTGTAGTTGTAGTTGAACTGTGAGATGTTGGGGTTCATCCTGCTTGCTGCTCTGGAGTACTGGGGAAAAAGAGGCATTAGGATCAGGAAAGATCTTTTTCTTTTTTTTTTTTCCTTCAAATTGTGTAGTTTCTTATTGCTCTGATGGTCTTTTGCTGAAGGACTCTGGGTTTGGATTCAAGGGATTGGTAAGGAGGTCTTTATATAGGTTGATTCTAAAGTGGGGAAAAAAATTTATAACCGTGAATGGCCAAGAGAATCAAATTCTTTGTGATGTAACCCCTAAGCGTGTGGACCATTGGAAGCAAAGCAAATTTGGGGAAAGATTAAGAGCACACGTCCATTAATACTTAATTGGTCTTGGTAATATAAAACAATGGGGGTGCTCCCCAGCTGCCTAATGGTAAGCCCTTATTGTGCATTTCTATTCCCTTTTGGATTGACAGATTCATTTTATAGAAAGTGTTCTTTCAAGCCATTTGCTTGTCATTCAAATCAGATGAATTAAACGTATATGGCTCTTAAGGAGTTATTTGGATGTGTGAAGTTTGGGCTTTAGATTTACGGATGGTTCCTATGGAGTTACTTGCACATGTGGAATTTGAACTTTAAACTTACCGTTGCGAGTTACTTTTCTTAGCCCTGCCTTACGACAACTAGTATAGTTTGCTTATCGCAAAAGCCCGAATATGCTTGCAGAAGTTGGAAATCAGCTTTTCATTGAATACATGTGTGTGTGAGAAAAATTATATAAAAATAATTAGACTTTCAGAGACTGTTAGTAAGTCATTCTTTACTTTTTGGCACGGTAAATGATGTGCTTCTTACAGACCTTTCTGCTCGAGGGGGCCTGCTGGATGCATCAAAAGGCCCAGGCTAAAATGCCAGTTAGCTTTTCCTTTTCCTTCCCAAAAAAAGAATAAATAAATAAATACATTCTTTAAGGGAGGCAAGAGAGACGTTCGATCGGAATATTGGACATGGAATTACATAAAATCTCGTTATTGTTTCATACGTGAATTTCAGTCAGGTCAGCCAGATCTTGCTCGAAAGCATGGCTTTTACAACCCAATTGAACATTTAATCCAGACCAATCTGAGGCCTTCGCTACAACTAAATGTGTGTGCGCGCGCATGTGCATGTATAATTATAGAAGGGGGGAAAAGAAAAGGAGAGAAACATAACTTTTAACAATTAAAGAATGGTAACGCACTCTTACGTGAGATGCTACCTGACCTTCACGTCTAAGGGAGGGGTTCGGACATCCTTGTTACAGCATAAGTGAATCCGCTTCCACAGCAAATATTAGAAACCATGTGTTCAATGCTAGATTGGCTCCGACGACCCAGATGGACCGTCTGGGGGCTACTTCTATCAAACGTATCCCCCAAACCAAGCTGCCCATGCTCACCCCATCCCCACGTCTTCATCACTCCATCCTCTACGTAAAAACAAAGAAAGAAGGCAAAATGAATATGCGAGTTACAAGTTACATGCGATTCTTTATTCTTGTTTTCTTTTCTTGTTTTTATGCTATGGCTTGTTGAATCGAGATATATGTCTACACATTACAAGTACAAGGGTAGAGAGTCTTGCCTGTTACCAGTGCTGAATGTTCAGCTCCAGCTGCAATCTGTATGACCTTGATCCCATCAAGATATGGAACTTTCATCAAATGAGCTTCTCCTTTTCCTTCTGCAGTACGAAAGGACCATGGCTTATGATTGTTCTGTCAAATTGCATTCACTTTTACCCATAGCTATCGGTAAATGGTTCTTTCAAATATTGTATGTCTTTTTTTTCTTTTTGGTGACGAGGAAACGGGCCCCTCGGGGGGGGGGGGGACATTGTATGTCTTTGTATGTCATGATCCCACGAACACTGCTACTAAATGAAATGGCAGGAAAAAAAATAATCAGTGCTGATATCAGTACACATCATGACGTGTGCCAGAGGAATTGTGGTTTTCATTCAAATTTGTATTTGAAAAGCTCAGGTGTCATAATGTGAATGGATATGAGTACCAAGTCTCCGTTAAGCACGCAAAGTAAACTGAAATGGTAGTAAAAGTAATTAAACCGCATTACCAGACAACTGCTTCTGCGTAGTCAACTTTTGAGGATCATTAAGCACTCCATGGAGATTGCCACCATGCATGAACACTTCCCCATCACCTATTGTAGACATCATAGGTGCAGTTATTTTTGTGAAAAGAGAAAAAGGAATGTAGCCGGGAGAAGTATGATACCCGTTAATAACAAAGCATGATTCCACCCAAGTGCAGCTTGGATGAATTGCACGGACGAAGGTAAGCGCCGTGGAAAATAAATGTCAGATTCACCACAGAATCCTCTTCCCCAAGTATACAAATGCCCATCAGCTGAAGAATACAAAAGGATGTTGGGGGGGGGGGGGAAGAAAAAACCTTGAATTTAATGCTAACATGGTTTATTAGATTCCATATGAAGAGAAAATATAAGCTGTGGTTGTGCTGACAGATTGTCTGAATCCATGCCTGGACAGACGAGGCTTATTATAGATTGTGGACCTCATTTTACAATATATATGCTAAATCAGTTAAATCAGCTTTTTTAGCTCCTCTTATATAAGAAACTAGAGACTGTGCTCACCAGACAATGCAGCGCTGTGATCTCCATTTGCACAAATGCTTATTATTTCAACATCTTTTAATCCAAGAGTAACTTGAGGTAGACTTGTTATCAACTTATCTTTAGAAACACCCAGTTGACCACGCCTTCCAGACCCAAATGCATAAACTTGATTTTCTGAACCTGCATGAACCAATCTCCATTCAAAGGATTGCATTAAAAAAATAATAATAATGCTAAAAAAAAAAAAACAGTGGTCCAACAAGATGCTTTGCCTTTAAAGCATAACATTTCATCTCTGTTTAGCTTTCTAGGTGTTTGACTACTATAGCCTAAATTCAAGGTTCTATCATGGCCTTAACAATCATAGGAGATTTATATGCCACATAGATGGCCTGGTCATTGCCACAAGACAATGGAAACTCAAACACTAATGAGCATACAACATTCTAAGCAACAGATCCTTCCCAGTAAAAAATGCAACTACAAACATTAAAATAGAATCATCATGTGTTTACCTTTCCTCAACACCAAAGAATGGCGCATACCACATGCTATATGTTCAACAGGTTTGGAACTGAAATGTGAAACTTCAACAGGGGAAAAATGTGAGCTGAAATCACCATGGCCAAGCTGGCCAAAAGAGCCATCTCCACAAGTGAAAAGGCGTCCAGTATCTAAAAGTAATTGAACAACAGCGATTAAATCAAGCATAAATTTCTTTAAAGGGAAGAAATTATCAAGTTAATAAAAAAATACATTAATACCAATGCTACTAAACCTATCCCATCAAGTAAATTAACCATCAAAGATTGACGGCAAAAGCCAGCAACAGAATGAGCCAAAAACGTAAGTTAACTCTCATGCCATCACATGCATAGGCACAAAGTATTCTAACAGAAAGGTGTAAAAGTTCCAGTGCAAACATCGTAGCCCATCAATTGTGTTGGGATTATACATCCAACTAGACTTGTGCATCAAATCACGGAAAGGAAAAAATTGTTTAATTCCATGAATTGGTATCAGCATATCCACTGAAGCAACTGTTAAATAACATATTATTGTCTAACAATGTAAACAGAGCAGAGAATATGGGAACATAAACAAGATGAACTAACATGTAAATGCAAGAAACTTTTTCAATGCTGAGATCATAATGAGGAGTAATATGTGCCAGAAGGGACCTGAAACAAATCCCGAGTGGCTCCAACCGGCAGAAACATGAGTTATACAATAGCTTTGCAAACGAGTTAGGGGCTTTGGCTGTAAACTGTTCACCATCTCTCCGTGGCCCAATTGACCAGATGTGCCCCTTCCCCAAGTTAAAACCCTTCCTCCTGAAAACACAAATCCACATAATAAGGCTCTGATGAGAAGAATTTTTAAGGAGCCACTGATTAAAAAGGGGGGGAAAAAGCAAAAAGAATTTTAAGGAGCAAGTAATTGAGGCATTTGAAACACAACCAGAAAATAAAATAAAAGGTCAATATTGTTCCACCATGTGAGTTGACTGCCTTCATAAACAGGAAAAAAGAGAAGGCTCAAAGTTATTAATAAATCCAGTATTGCAAGAACAAAAGCTTCCTTTCATCATCATCACACTTGAAGTGTTGTTACCCAGAACCACAGCTATCTCCCACAATTAAGCCTCCTAACCTCACCCACCCACACCAATCCCAGCTTGCTGCTGCCGTTTCCTGTCTGTTCTGATAGCGCCTACAAAGGGATACCTTTCAAATGATGAACTTAATTTACACACATGCCAATAATGGCACGAGGGTTCCACCAAATTATTGTAGAGATTGACGAAACCCATAATTCAGATAACGTGCCAAGACTATCCCTTTAAAACACCCAAATCTGAAAGGGCTCCGGAGGGAGAGGGGGAAGGGAATAAATTACCAGTGGTCAAGGCGATAGCATGAGCACCGCCGCAGGCAAGAAGAGAGACGGGAGATGGGGCAGAGGAGAGAGAAGGGGAGAAGACGAGCTGGGGGAGGTGTTCGTCTTGGAGGCTGCCCGTGCCGAGCTGCCCCTCCGTGCCCGCTCCCCAACTCCATACTTGTTGTTGATGTTGCTTCTGCTGTTCCACTAGTTCTTGGTGCTCATATCCATGGCCTCCTTCTTCTTCTTCGACTCCACCTTCATTTTCAGTTTCATCCATTGAATCAATTTCTTCCTCCATTCCCTCTCAGTTCTCTCCAATTTCAAGAAGAGGACTCGGTGGTCTTCGTGTTCGTTTTCTTTTTCTTTGGGCCAAACTTTTGCGATCCAAGTCAGTCGCAATCGGGGGATCCATCACCAATCTGACCGTCCGTTGATTAACATTTGAAGTATAATAATCCTAAAATTCAGAATTACAATACACTTCTCTTGAACAAAAACAAAAGAAAAAAAACCATTAAAACGATTTCAAAATAATGAATTAATTCATTTCAAACCATTAGAAAAACTACAAGCAACGTGAACGTCAACATAATCATGGGAGTCAAATTGGGCCTATGCTGAGACGGTTCCTCCTTGGCCAATAGGTTCAAGATTCAATTCCCCACCCCGCTCCCCTTAGCTCGTAATCGTAAATAAATAAATAATAATATATATATATATATATATATATATATATATATCAGCATAACCATAAAGTAAAGTCAATAACCATCTCTGATAATTTCCGAATTGAATGAAATATACATTTTAGAAGGGCAAATTTGTCATTTCTTCCTATCATCTCCCTCTCCTTTGTTCCCCAATTATGAAGACTTAATTTGCCTGACCTCCTCTTACCGACATAAATAAGTAAACAGAAATCAACTTTTTTTTCCCCTATTCCTTCCCAAATTCTCCTCCAACCATAGAATGGCAGAGGATCTTTACTTTTTCGGTACCAACAAGTACATTGTATGAATTAGGGTTAAAAAATTAGGTTTTCTTACTAGGGGGACGGAGGAGGGGGAAGATAGGGCAGGAAATAACGAATTTGTCCCTCTAAAAGCAAGAAAAAGAAAGTTAAGGTCTAAAATGTAGTTTGATATAAATCTTAAGGTCTTATGTGCAAGATTTTCTAAGATAAATTTCGTTTGTTTCTTGAATTTCATTGCTGTAAAGGAAGTATCTGTCTAGGTTAGGAGAGCATTTTTTTTGTGCTGCAAACTTCACAATGTCAGGGAGAGGCCTTGATTTGTTGACTTCTTTTGTAAATACTAAACTATACGAACAGCATATCACTAAATATCATTAAAATTGACAGTCCTTATGAATACCCTGCCCATCCGTAGGGTTAGAATTGCTAAAAGAGGTTGAATTCTTTTTTTGGAAAGATACTAAAAAATAATGAGAGAAAAAAAAAAGTACATAGGCATGTCAATTTTCATGAGATTTGGAAATACATAACCCATTTATCCTAAGCATTGAAAATTTAGCATAATTTTTATATGTCATTTTTTCAATGCTTAAGATGAATGAGTTATGTATTTCCAAAATCTCGTGAAATTAAGATACTTATATACCTTTTGTATGTTATTTCCAGCTGTGAGGTTCAAATTATTTAAAAATTTATCAAAAGTTAAAAAATTTGTAAAACTAGGAACTGCACCACAAAACCAAACTGGAGACATCCGAGGTCCGTAAAGCACAGAGGCTGCTTTGCTTCTCTCTCTCTCTCCACTTTCCCCCACTTTTCCAATGGCCGGCCACGCTCCATACTTTCGACCAGGTCTTGGGGATGCTTCAGGTTTCATCTCACTTTGAAGGCCATGAAGAAGGAAACATACCCACTCACTTGAAAATTAATATACGTGTATTTTTATATCTTATTTTTATTTTTATGATTCAAATTTTTTTTAAAAATGCATTGAACAAAAATAATGGTGCAAATTGCACCATGAATCGGATAGGGAACTTGGAGATCTTTCTCCCAAGTTTTGTGTTATTAGGAGATAAGGATACTTTAAAAGAGATTCTTCCACGTGTTCATTTTAAGGCTAAGTTTTATTCGCCTCTGTAGGTAGGAATAGAAACTCACAATTGAGAATTATGAGTTTAAATAATATTATATTTTTTTTCGTAATTCTCAATTACTGACACTAAAATTTAAAAATATAAACTTTCAATTTGTGAGTTTAAATGAATCTTCTATTTATCTAGCAATTCCCAAAAGTGAAAAAATATTGGTTTTGTAATTGCCAATTGCGAGGCCAATGTAAAAAGAAAAAGGAAAAAAAAAAAAGAAAAAGAAGGGGTCTCACAATAATTGCAAGGCATAGGAAAAACTTATCTTGAGAAAAGGTCTTAACCGTAGACTTACTTTAGGAATATTATTTTTTGGGTGTTATTTCAGGATTTGTTTCTGTTGTATACATGTGCTTACACAAATTGCATCAAAGTCGAATATGTATCTTTTAAGTATTTTTTTTTACTCCAAATTTTTTACCACTTTACCAATTTTTTCATATGATTTTTGTAATGTATAATTGTTTTTGTACCATATTTCACTAACTATAGTGACCTAGATACGTAAAGTTTTGCCATGTTTTATATATTTGTTATTCTTGATATACGTGGGAGTTCTAAAAGTTTTATTTGTATATCCTCCACACTTCATGTCGAAAAGCTGACATGGTAAAATTCATATGGTCCTTTTTAAGGAGTGTTATGATCAAATAGCACTATAGAATCATACAAATTTTGTCACGTAGCCACTTTTCATTGTTAAGAGCATAAATGATGTGCATGCAGTATTACCCGCTTATGTCTACCCTGAGTCAATTTTCATATTAGAGTGTAAAGGATATACATGCCGTATCACCCATTTATTTCTACCCGAGTCCGTGTGCATACATAGGGTAGCAGCACCTCTCGACCCTCATAAATCTTGGATGAAGGATGCAGATTCCATCAAACTGCCATCCATGAATATAACTCTTTCTTCCTTTCCGTGCTCCCTCCTGATATGAAGAATCATTACCTAGAATTATCCTATGAGGAAATTAAGGAGGAGCAAAGCCTGAAAGTGGATTTGCTAAAACAAAGATCACAGCACATCCATCCATTGACACCACCACAGCCAATCGTCACATTCAGTTCTCTCATATTCTCATGCATTCCCCACGCCAACTAATAATAATAACCAAACAAGGAGTCAGAAGCACGAGCCAGATGTAATTCATTGATAGATTGGAGAACACAAATATAAAAATAGACATTCCAGAGCTATGGATTGCTGGCCATTGCATGGGACGCGGTGGTCCGCTCTTCCGGCTCTTGCCCTATTTTGAGCTTCCATCCAGAATGGTTATTTATACCCCACTTATTCTTCGATCGTGTAGTCCCTCACAATCAAAGCACAAGCCAAGCGAATCACCATATCATTCTCTCAAGTGAGTCGCTTAGGCTATGAACCTGTTTCGGGGCTCCCATAGTTAAAAAGGGCTCTGGAACACAACACACATCCAAAAATAACAAAAGAACAGGAGCCTACCTATGGCTTCAGCGAATCCCGCCTCCTTCATTCTCCTCTCCTTCTTCTCCTTCCTCCTTTTGGCCCACACCCTTCATGCCAATATAGCAGAGTTCGATGAGTACTGGCAGAAGCGGGCCGAGGATGCCCAAAAGTCTGCCAAAGATTCCTTTGACCCTAACCCTGAGCGGGTCACAAATCAATTGAACAAACATGTTAACAAGTGGGTACAACACCAAGAGATTGTGTATTGCACTAATTAATTTCATGGCTTCAATTTGTTATCCTTGAGATACTGACTTGGTTTTTGATGTGATTCTTGCAGGGCACTAAAGGGGGCACAAAGGGGTTCAAATAGAACGAGAAGGAACCTGAAAGAAAATGGTGGCCCATGCCAGGCCACCAACCCCATTGACCGATGCTGGAGGTGCCAACCCAACTGGGCCAACAACAGGAAGAAGCTCGCCAAATGCGTCCTTGGGTTCGGCCGCCACACCGTCGGTGGACTGCACGGTAAATACTACATAGTAAACGATGCTTCAGATGATGACTTAGCGAATCCCAAGCCAGGAACGCTTCGGCATGCTGTTATCCAGCGCGAGCCGCTTTGGATCATTTTCTCCCACAGCATGATAATCAAGCTAAATCAGGAGCTCATCATGGCTGGCGACAAGACCATTGACGGCAGAGGAGTCAATGTGCACATCGCCTATGGCGCTGGCATTACCATCCAGTTTGTCAAGAATGTCATCATCCATGGCATCCACATTCACGACATTGTTGAGGGCAGTGGTGGAAACATTAGGGACTCCATTGACCACATCGGCACAAGAACCAAGAGTGATGGCGATGGCATCTCCATTTTTGGTTCATCCAATGTCTGGATTGACCATGTTACCATGTTCAACTGCAAGGATGGACTCGTTGATGCCGTCCAAGGATCAACCGCTATCACCATTTCCAACAACCATTTCACTCACCACAATGAGGTAAACGCAATCAAAATAAATAATAATGACAATCAATTAGCTTCTGCTCACGAACATGAACCTCGCTGTGATTACAATATGTCTAGGTACACAGAAACGTTTAGAAACGCAATTAGTTCACTTCTCCTATAACTATAGTCTCATAGACTAATCGGAAAAGAAAAAAACTTTATATATATATATATATATATATATATATATATGTATGTATGTATTCGCAAAGGAAAATGCATAAGAAGAGACTATATCTATGTGAAAACACATACATGATGCAGGTGATGCTGTTTGGAGCAAGTGACAGCGACTCGAATGATCAGATTATGCAAATTACCGTGGCATTCAACCATTTCGGACAGGGATTAGTTCAGAGGATGCCACGCTGCCGATGGGGCTTCTTCCATGTCGTGAACAACGACTATACTCACTGGCTAATGTATGCCATTGGGGGCAGCCAACACCCCACCATCATTAGCCAAGGCAACCGATTCATAGCCCCTCCAAATGATGCTGCCAAAGAGGTGAGTTTTCATCAAGCACCTTGACTGCAAAAACGAAAAAGCATTGAAATTACCCCCTACTATATATATTTTTAAGAGCTCTTATGTAAGGGTAAAAATATTGACTTCCTCTTAAAAAAAAAATCACAAATCTATTTAACGGGTCCCCCTAAAGAGCCCAAATCTTAAATTGCTGGTTGTGTGTGTGTGGGCGAAGGTGACAAAGAGGGACTATGCATCAGAAGACGAGTGGAAGTCATGGACATGGAGATCGCAGAAAGACCTATTCATGAACGGAGCCTTCTTCAGGGAATCCGGGAAGGCCCTCGAGAAGAAGTACTCGAGGCACGAAATGATCAAGGCCAAGCCCGGGACGACCGTGACGCGCCTCACCCGCTACGCGGGTAACCTCAAATGCTTCCCCAATAAGCCCTGCTAGTGCAATTTTCACCACAATAATGGAGTCACCCAACCCGAAACACCCCCTCCCCCCCCCCCTCTTTCTTCTTTTCTCTTGGCCCCATGATGATGGCGGCACCCGTCGTAAAAACAAAAGGAGGAAATGCATGCAATTTCATTTGTTGGTTTGACTTCCACTGTTCTCGAGACAGCGGGAGTGTTCATAATGACCATTCTCGTTACACAGTATTTTACGCTCCCTAATTTTTGTGAGTTTTGTATGCCTTTTGCTAACAATGTATGCGTTACGGTCAGCTTTACTGACCGTAAGAGTTGAATCGGGTCGGCCGCAAGGCAGTCCTTCCTTAGATAATAAATTTAAGGTTCAACTCTCCACCCTCCCTCGCCCCTCGAATCCGAAAACAAGAAAAGAGAGTAAAAAGTTTTATTACGGTTAGCAACCCTTAAACAAATTCCAAAATTTCCCCTCCCTCAATTACGTCCTTCTAAAGCTGGCAATGAGAAATTATCTTCCATTAAACTATTTGATCCTATTGTCTCACATTTTAAGACTCTTGGAAACAAACATGCCTGCATAAATATCATATTCATTCTTTTGTAGTTAAAAGGTTTTCCACCCTAAATTTTTCTTAAAAAGGTTTTTAAGAAGGCATACATAATCTTTTGGTCAAATTATATTTTATAACCTGACCTTTGATAAAAGTTGTAAATTTAGTTTAACCTTTGCTATTTGATGATTTTAGTTTAACCTTTTTAAAGGAGTGCAATTTTAACTTACGAAATTTTTCTTTACGATTCTCTTAAAAAATTTATAAAGAAATAAAATATTTGAAGAATGTTTTTTAATAATAGGTCAAATTTATAATCGGGAAACAAAATTCTAGGTGTATAATGCGAGCCAATGCTTGAAAAAATAAGATAAAATGTTCGAAGAATGTTATAAATGCATGATCGATGTACAGTGTGAGCCAAGGCAGCCCCACACTCCCTCAACAATTCCCCTTGGGGAGACCAAATTTCTCACTTCACTTTATTGCTCTCTTCGCTCTCTTAAACTGCGCAAAAGAATTTTGTACTCCTTACTTGAATACGATATCTTCAATTAAATTTTCAAAGTTCATACACGATATCTGAATAAATTATATATCGTTAGTTTTGTTTCAATCTCCTCAACGATATAAGATCTACATATAATACGTTTATATGTCGTTTAGACTATTTATTTATATTCCAAAGATATTTCATTGTACATATATTTTTTCCTTTGTAAAAATTATTTATTCTTAAACTCAAGACTAAATTTAATTACATAAATTATTATTCAAAAATTATTCTGGAGTACGTATAGAGTACGTATACTCTCTCTCTCTCTCTCTCTCTCTCTCTCTCTTTTGATTCTTATTCTTTTGTTTACATCTTAAACAATTTTGCATAAGAGAGCCTAATAATCATCATAATACATTCACCTTAAAAATTTATGGGTAAATTTTTAAAAAACTAGACATAATATTTTGTTCTAACAGTAATCATTTAGAGTTATATGTAATTTTAGAGTAAAATGTTATGATGACCAAATAAAATTTAGTTTCAGATTTAAGAATAAATCATTTATACAAGAATAAAAAAATTATACGTACAATGAAATAACTTCAAAATATAAATTACTAGTCTAGACAAGTATCTAAACATATTATATATGATTCTTAAATCCACAAAAAATTTGAAAAAAATCCAAGGATATATAGTTCATTTAGACCCGATGTCCTATGGACTTTAAAAATTTAACCTAAGGCATTTTTTTTGGTAAATGAAAATTTTAACCAAAGACATTACGTTCAAATAAATCAAACATGTCGGTTTACGTGCCAACTTGTATGAACAAACATGAAGTGAACCGTAAAGGGGGCCAAATTGGAACAATAAAATAAGTCAGGCTAAGTAAAATGATATATGTAACATACCAGTGATCCATCGCTGCCTAATTGCACTACAAGTCATTCACTAACAAACTACTCTTTCACTTCATGCATGATCCACTTCATTCAATGGTTTTAAATGTTATATAGATTCCTTTTTTTTAGTTATGTCATTATTGTTTTCATGTAAACATATGACGTATAAGTTAAATGTGAATGCTTATTTAGATAAGAATAATGTTATGAATACAAAGAATTTTACAGCAAAGACTTATGTATCACAAATTCATGAGAGAATACGTTATCATTTACTAAAATACCCTCTACTAGATTCGTGAATATTTTGTTTAACAAATAAATCATTCCCTAAGACACTACTAAGATGAAGTTGCCTACTTTGATTTGTTTTAGTTATTGCAAATGCATATTATATACTATTAAACAACCATCACAAGGGCTTGATACTTGTTTTAACTAAAATTTGAAAGTAGGGGACACGTGGCAGGGGGAGGAACTAGGGGAGTTCCTGCAAGCCGGGTCGCTGGAAAATGTTATCCAGGGGTTTCTCAAAGTTATATATATATATATATGAGAACAGTGTTTGTGCTCTTATATAATAGATAAGTTTTCTACTATCTCACCTTAATTAACTTTTGGATGTTTGTTTTTTAAATTTCAACTTTATAAATTGAATGAATTTTTTTAAAAAAATGATGTAGTGTTAATTTCATAAAAATTTATAATGCAAAAACCTCTTATCCTTCAAATCTAAATATTCAAATAGTTCAAACATTTTAGATCTGTCAATTATTTGTAATATAAATGAATAATCAATACATAATGAAACTATGTGAAAATTAGCATATCATATTATTTTTTTGCGATCACTCGATCAATAAGGTTAAATTTTGAAAAGTTAAATATCAAAAAAGTCAATTTAGGTTACCAATCGTGCCACAACAGAAACCCTTCTCACTCTCCAATGCATCCAAAAAAAGGGGGAATTAATAAATAGTTTTTAATGAGACCGTTGGATTCATTTCTAATTTAAGATCTACTTTAGATAATATTTAGATTTTTAAGTTTTATTTCAAAATTTAAAGTATGTGACATATGTCACGTTCATATTTTTAATAATATTTTTAATTATAAAAAGCTACAAATTACTTATACGTTAATTTAAGTTTATGAATATTATTTAAACTCTAACTTGCTTAATCTTGTTATGAAATTTATTTATTGGTCTATGTGCTATAAATTTTTTAAATTATAATTTTTCTTCCGATCTAAATTGGCAAACCAATCTGTTTCCAGTCGGCGTTGTGGATAATGTCGTCGATTTTCGGCTCTCTCGGAGTTTTGGTGCCTCCATGGAAGCACAAGAAGCTGCGGTTCTTGTGCCTTCTTCATTCGAAAAGGAAAACCACCGTCTTTCCATTTGAAATCTCTTCGTGCTTGAGGGACGATTCAGTTCCAGTGCCCAAAAAGACCCAGGCAATCCTCTCTGTGTCTCTTTTTCTATAATGGGTGTATTGGTGTGTTGAGATCAAGCAATTATTCTGCTTATAGGCATTCTAAGTGAAGGCAAGGGTTTTTACACAAAATCTCTGAATTGTATCATATTTTTTCTGTTCACAGCTCAGATATGATTCTTCTGCGGAGCCCTTTGGGCTTGAGTTTGATCTACAGCCAAGGTTTCTGATTTCAAACTCCACCCTCCTCCTTTTCCCTTTAGACTGTTACAGTCCCATTTCTGTCTGACAAAAAAAAAAAAAAAAAGAAAAAGAAGAAGAAAAAGAAAAAGAAAAAGAAAAAAAAGAAAAAAAAAAAAAAAGAGAGGAAGAGGAAGCAGGTGTTCATCTGTGAAAAAGGCGTGGTTTTCCTCTGCTTTTGATTTTTGATGAATTGCCTAATGAAAGATGTTATTGATGGACTATACTTTAATCATCTCTTCTGCTATTCCCTTTTATGTCTTAGATTTTTTTGCCATGGTTCTTTTTTCTGCTTTTTTTTTTTGGGATAACACAAAATTTCATGGTGGATGTGCAACAAAGTGTCTTTTAATTTCAGGAATGTCAGCTCTGGTGCACCCAAACCCAGTTCATGGTTTGGTCCAAATGGCCAGTATATCAGGGAGCTACCTTGTCCAAGTTGCAGGGGAAGGGGTTATATCCTGTGTACAGAATGTAAAATAGAAAAACCCCGATTAGATTGTTCACAATGCAATGGAAAGGTACATCCTAATGCAGGTTCTTTTATTGATTCCATGCATATATTAAAATGAGATGAGTAGCTTCCATGCATAAATGTAAACACTCTTTGGGTGTATTGTGCACATACATTTCATAAGCACCTACGCATGGAGGGCTTCATTATTGTGATTTGCATCTCATGTAGTATTAATATCAACCCCAAGGGTTAGTCCAGGCAGAGTGGGAGACCTCCAATATGATCCCCCAGGGTCAATTCTTGGGGCCGCCCATCTTTGATTTACTTATTGATGTATATATATAGATATTTTTTGCTGATTTCAAACACACATGGATGGCACACTTGTTGGCGTACATTCTCTCTGTGTGTGTATGTGTGTGTTTGTTTCCATATAGGCATTGAAAAAATATAAGTAATAGCTTATCAAGTTTTGTGGATGTCCACGTGCATGGTTTGACATTAGTTTTTACAGGCAGCACCACAGTTTTTGTACTTGTTCATACTTCTCTGGACCAATTGAAACAGGGTCTGAAAACTTGTCATCAGTGCTTGGGGGATTGCGTAATATGGGAAGAATCAATTGATGAGCGACCATGGGAGAAAGCCCACTCCATGTAAATTTTGAATGCCCTACTCTTGCTGTAATTGCTAGTATGGTTCACTATCTCTCAGAGAACTGTTTGGAATTAATTCTCTTTTTTGTTTCTTTGTAGTAGTTGTAGGAAAGAGGATTACGGGGGCTACTTTCAGTTTCAGTTTCTGTTTACATAGTATTTTCAACCAATTTTTGGGGGAATAGCATTGAAAACACTACAGAATACAGTGGGTGCATAATTATCAGAAGGGTGCCCAACTTTGATTTCTAGCCATTTACACCAATACATCTCTGATATGATAAACCATACATTTGAACTGCTATCTGGCTATTCGAGAATTCAAGGTAAGGAATGGGCTTGGGATCTTTATGATCAGAAGAGTACCCAATTTTGATTTCTAGCCATTTACAGTAATCGATCTCTGATATGATTAGTGATGCGTTTGAACTGCTATCTGGCTATTTCGAGAATTCAAGGTGGGGAACGGGCTCAGGCGCTTTATGATTTGTAAAGCTACCCATTCTGCATTTTAACCCAAAACCTTATGTGCATTTACGATTCCCCTAGAATCTTCCCATCATAATTTACAGAGCAGAGGGTTTACCATAAGATTAAACCTGTTATACATGATACTAAACTCTCTGCAGTTACTTAGTTGTTACCGTGTTTATGTTCAACATGATGTAGATTGAGTTTCCTTTATTTTTTATGGGATTAGTTCTTGGCTCCATATCATAAGAAATAGTATCATTAAGCATGTAATGTATTGTTTTCTTGACCTATAATATACTATTTCTTTCATTAACTTTTTTTTTTCTAAATGTTTTGTTGGCTGCTTGCCAATGATTATGGTGTGTAGTTGACCTGATACTTTAATCCTTGATCATTTCCATGCTCTTATTGTTCTCCATATTTATGTTAATTTTTTAAAATTTTTTTCAATGTTGCAGCATGTTATCGGTGTAGTAATTTTCTTTTTAATGCTTGTGCACATATAGTTCTCCACTTAAAGTGAAGGAAGATGATGAAGTTGACAATTTAGACTTAAAGCTGAATGCAAGGAAAAAATTGAAGCGTGTGTACCAATCTCCATCCCCTGAGGTTGGGTTAAAGATCAGCAGATCATTGAAAGTAAGTTGCCTCTTTCAGCTGTGTTTTATTTTACCCATTCTTTTTTACTATCAATTCTCGTACCTTCATTGAGCTAGCCAAACTATGCTATGGCCATGTGCCAAACTATGCTTCTCACCCTGCTACATATAATACCCTGAAATAAATAAATTTCATGTATTTAGAAATACTAATAAATTTAAATGCATTACTTACAAGGTATAGGGAGTTACATCTCTGTTGTAGGACTGAAAAATGTTTAGAGTTAGCGTTTGTGTAATGGGCTTTTGGCCCACTGGGGCTTCTCCTCATTGGGGTTTTTGGTTTTCATCCTAGTAATATGTAGGCCTTTACCCGATAATGAAAAAGCATTTGACTCTCTCTCTCTCTTAACAAAGAATGCCAGGTTTCTTTGAACTTTGTACAGCTGGAAGTCTAGTGCAGCTTAATTGTTTCTCTGCTCCAAAAAACATATCGTCATAGTTTGTTAAGCTTGGCCTGATACTATACAAAATTAGTGACATATTATCGCTTTTAAATTTTAAATAAACTTGCAACAATTAATTCTACTGGTCATGTCATGATTTTATTTTCTTCTATTTATTTTGATGGTTGCAGAGTCTCAATGCCAAAACTGGATTGTTTACTAAGAGAATGAAGATTATTCATCGTGATCCTATGCTTCATGCCCAAAGAGTGGCTGCGATTAAGGTATGCAGTGCAAAAATATTTCCATGATGAAATGTCCAGTGTTATCTTTGATCTGGCTTATATATTTACTGAGAACTAAGAACTCCTGCTTTTGGATAAGCAATACTGCAAATTGGGAATGCAGACTTTGAGGCAATTAATATTATGTTTCTGCCAGCACTTTTCTTCTTCTAATTTAAGGTATTTATAATGTTCCACAGAACTTCCTTGATTCATGAGGATGCATATTTCAGATATAGATGTATACTTCATGGGACAAATAATGTGTTGATGGTGTCGTCCAATTAGTATCTTCTGAAGATTTTAATTTGTTCTGGTTGCTACCTTTTGGGATAATTTTATCTTGCATTATAGCTATACGACTAGAATTTTGAAGATTAAGAACACAACAGTATTGGCTGTTTAGGGTTAAGGAAACCAAAAAATTTGAATTCAATATAGCTACCTTCATTTATGAAAATTCTTATGCTTATAGTATCCCGAGAAAGGGAGAGTTATGATTGGAAGATTGTAGGTTCTCAGTTGATCTGTTAACATGTGCAGAAAACAAAAGGAACTGCTGCAGCAAGAAAGCGTGCTTCTGAAGCTATGAAAGCTTTCTTTCGTGACCCAGCTAATCGTCACACGAGAAGCATTGCCATGAAAGGTTAGTACACTCTTCTGAAATCTTATTGCCTAGGGGTTTAAGTCAACATATTATCTTTTTGTTTCACTTGCGCATTTGATGTAATTTTGATAATTTAATGTCCTTATATATGTCCTATTGCAATTTTAACAGTACTTGGAATTGCACATTCTAGGTTCTTACGCCACATTTGGTATCCGCGAAATGGAATAGAGTGAGAATTGAATAGTTATTACATAAGAATAGAATATGTAAGAAATAGTTATTCACAAGGACTATGACTGGACCATGAGTGAAATAGTTTTCTTGATCGGGCGAAAGCTCTAAAGTGAACCAAACAAGGCAATAGTTATTTTGTATGAATGAGGCAGAATGGCACATGAAGTAAACATGACATGATGCATCTTCTATCTTTTCACTTGCATGTCATTTCTTCTCATTTGCACATGAATGGCAAAAGATCAGTAAAATACCACCTCCTAAATAGAGTTGCCTAATTTGTGGAAGCCCAACTTGTACAGCGATCCAGAAGACATGTACTAGATTGTGGTACTTGCATACTGGATCACCTTATTGAGTGGACTGAAAATCCTTCCCAAGACAAGCAACTCATTAACAATGAAATTTTCAACACCAATCCTAAAGAACTTCTAACCCATATTAAAGGCGAAATATCTAATTAATCATACAATTTGTGGGTATTAATTAGTTATGTTGATATCTAATTAAGCATACATCTAAAATTTTGATGTGTTTACAATAATATATACAGAATTCCTAGTAGATATATACATATCATACTGAAGTGACCGAATAAATAGACATTAGGGTATTGTGTACCTAAAAAACACAACCAAGTGTATCACCATGAATCTCCTATTCCTTACATAACATACCTCATACCCAAACTTGTACCCTGAATTGATGCATACTGCAAAGCAGGTAACATTGCTCCTAAAATTTAGTAGAATAAATTACAAAAATGCGAACCTTTTTTTTTTTTTTTTTTTTTTTTCCAGACTCAGCTTCATGGACGACGAAAAGGTGTTAACGGTCATTAATGATCTAATTTTTAATCAAAACACTGTCGCATTTTTATTAAAACGCGTCGTTTCGGGGGGCTCCAGTTTCTAATTGCCCTTTTTGGATTCGACTGATAAAACATGACATTATGATTTTGGTCACACTTGAACTTGGCTGCTTAAAGTTGCACTTGTTTACGTGGAAAATTGCTCTATTTCACAATTTAACATGCAAAGGATGTGCATGAATCAAAACTATATTGCAAGTCCTGCTGACTTTTTTGCATAGCAATCACTTGAAAACTTGTAGGTGGCACTTCCATTTGACATGTCGGGGCGGAGCATCAAGGGAATAGTGATAATTTTGAAGAAAAAGAACTCCAGTTTTATCATTCTTAGGAATGGCTAATTTCTATTGCAATCATATGGTTGTATAGATCTTTTTATTGGGGAAAAAAAAAAAAAAAAAAGAGGCATAGTATAACTTCAGGTTGAGTAGGCTCATCTTTTCTGTGGCAGGAGTCAAATTTTACTGCCAACACTGTGGACGCGAAGGGCACAGAAAACACTACTGTCCGGAGCTTGAGTCGACGGATAGGCGGTTCAAATGTGGGATATGTGGGGAAAAGGGCCATAATGGAAGAACCTGCGGGATGAAGTCGGCCGACACCCAAAGTGTGGTGGCAAAGGGCCATAACAGGAGGATCTGTGGGAAGTCGACCGATGCCAAAGTTGCAGCTCCAAGCAATAACCGAGGTGGGATACAAGGTAGAAGAAATGTGGATACTCGTGCAGGTAGAAAATACTCTTGCAGGCTCTGCCAAGGAATAGGGCACAATAGTAGGACATGCCCGAGTAGGAGTACCCCTTGAGAAGTAAAAGGTTTTTATTGGTTTTCTTTTCTTCAATTTTGGTCGACGTCACTTGAATCTACGAAGGACTCCTTACGATCCCTTAGTGAACTTGTCATACCTCTATACCCTTGTATATTCCACTTAAATGTACTGTTGCAGCATGTATTCTTTAGGAAAACAGAAGAGGTGAAAGCATGTATTTAAGTATTTGTATACGGACGATCTCGTGATGCACGTGAGCAGATGTGGGTGTGTGAGAAATGCATATCGAAGGATGCATCTGTGATTTTGTAAATGTGTGCGCACACACACATATATAAAGAAATATTAAAGAGAGAAAATTTCAGTGTGCAATCTTGTAATCATTTAATCATTATCAATTATAAATGTAATGTATATAATTAAAGAGAGAAAATTTCTTCTTGTGCATAATTTGATATAAAGAAATATTATAGTTTGAACTTTGAAGTACATAAATCTGTAATAAATAAGTGGTAAATGATGGTCAGTCACCCTAGAATCTATTCTAAAAGGAGTGACGTTCCTTTTCATACCTTGAACCATTGATCCTAATTCCGTCTTAATAAATAAATGTTAAATCACAAGGCGTTCGACTCTGTCAACCAAGACCCATGAACTCTATCTCGCAAACTTAAATGTGTCATGAAAGGAAAAATCCTAGAGCAAAGCTGCACTCACCAAACTCCAACGCTGCGCGCCCCCCCCCCGGGGGGGGTCTGTACACTTACCAAACTCCAACATGTTCTTCTCTTTTCTCTTATTTCATCTCCTCCCCACTAATCCCTCTATCTTCCTGCAAATTATCTTCTTCTCCTCCCGTTAGACATGTTCGAAATAAAATTCTAGAAAATAAGAGAGGGAGAGGGGTGGGGGGGGTGAGGCGTGGGAGTTTGTTAAATCCAAAGGAAAAAATCAAACTCACAAGTTTAAAAAAGCATGCTGATACATGTATCACTACTCAAAAACTTTCGGGAACTGGGTACAATGAGAAAATTTTTGGAAAGTAATATAGTTTTTGACCGGTTTATTGGTTAAAAAATGAAGAGAAAGAAAGAAAGAAAAAAGAACAGGTGTTATCTAGCATTAGATGAATTTGTTCAGCCTTCTCCTCTAATAGAGAGTCATGCATTTAAATATCTTCTAATAGGAATTACTTTTAGAAGAAGTTATAGCACCTGAGGTCATATAGTTATTATGCAAAATGTTCGATACCAAGATCAAGGTCCACATGGTGCATTTTTTTCCCCTTTTATTATTATTTTTTCTTTTGGGTAAGGGATTTACTACGAATGACAACTGGGCAGACTCGATTAGATGTCGACAAGCCAGACACAGGTTGTGGGTTAGCACAAGTGAGCCAATACGGGCCAAAATTATTTTATGGACAAAGTTGTTGTTATCATAATTTTACCCTAGTTATGATGTTAACAGATCCGAATTAGCTGGTGCCTATTCAGTGTGCAGTAGGCTCATGTCCGGCCTTTACCCTCAACTTTCTTGGCCGAAGGGGACTGAGGATGATTAGCTTATAATCGTATGGGCCCCTCAGCTTTGAAAGATTAAGCTAATTGCATGAAGAGGTCACAATCAGATCTTAGATACGCCTTTTGAATTAGCACAAAAAAACAAAAAAACAAAACCCTAAACACGAAACATGTCCAGAGACTAATGACGTGTTATGAGGAGTCACGATTTATGTAGCAGCTCTCTACTGGTCACTGCTGTAGTGGAAGACAAATTAAGAGAGAAACAGTGTTTAACTATTAGATCAATCCATTAAGCTCCTAATTATGGCTGCCTGAGCGCTGCTAATGTCAGACGAGGTGAGAAGCTGCGAGAGTCGGTCGCTAAGGTCGTCCACCTCCCTGTGCAAGTTTCTTATGTAGTTGCACGTTTCTCGCAAAACCTCCGATGGCGATACCTACACAACAAGGTTGCGATTTCAGTGTTAATCGTAAGTCCGTAAACTGTGAACCGCAGTGACTGAATTCAAGGGCATCATGTGTATATAGCACTTGACCTACTGTCTGGTTTAATTTTATTTTACGGTTTTTATTAACGAAGAGATTACGTTTATTTGTAAACCAGGGGGAAAAAATGAGAAGAAAAATCATATAATAAACGTCTTTTTCAACAAAAACTCTTCCCCAGAAAAGGGATAAAAGCTAATATATGTTGGTCGATTGAACCGAGTAAGTAACGAGTGACTCAAAAATAGTAATAACATTAGTATTCTACTGACTTAGCCAGCGAAGTATAACTTGGTTTTGGAGTTTCATTTTCTGAGGGAACAGTTGAGTCCCAGAAGCATGAAACCAGTTGCTACGATACATATAAAATGTGGGGCTCTCTCTCTCTCTCTCTCTCTCCATTCATGGGTATATGAAAATGCACATATTTGTTACATCTAGAAAATCAAGACCAGTCAAAATTACCTATTTACATTGATGAGCAGCAGCAAGTTGAGGGAGAGGTATATATATACATAAAGAGCATAAAAAATGTATACCCGTCTGGAGCGGCGATGGCGAAGTTCAGGAATGAGTTGTTGCAATTTAGAGACCAACTCGACGATCTGTTCGTCTGAAATATTGGTTGCCCCTCCCTGCCTTGATCTTCTACTTGACATTTTCTACCTATTTATCTATTTATTTAAGAGGTCTCCACTGAAGTAGGGAGAGAGAGAGAGAGAGAGAGAGGATGGTTTGTCAGAGAACACCAATCTATCAGTGGAGGTGGAAGTGGAAGTGGAGAGATGGGTATGTATGGCATGGGAGTTAGGTAGCTCAGAGAGGTTTAAAAGAGGAAAGAAGGAAACATACGTTGCGTGTCGGTGAGAGACAAGTTACGGACACAGGGATAAGGCAGCCATGACTCCTACAATTATTTAAAACTACAGAAATATGAGTGGGAGAGGGAGAAATTGGAGAAGTGGTGTTGGGAGTGAAGAAGAAGACGACAATAGGGGTGCATGGGAGAAAGCGGTGGGCTAATCTTGCTTTTAAATAAGGGTTGAGAGGGAGAGAGAGAGAGAGAGAGTGACTGGCCGGTGTGGTGCCTCCCATGTATCCACGTGCTCCGTGAGATCATTTTATATATTGCTAAACTCGGAAGACGTGGGATTCACAAATTATTTAATTATTGATGATTATAAATTTAACATATTGGCATACATGAGTAAATGGTAGAATTACTAGAAGAGGATAAGCATAGAAAAGTGAGCTGATTATAAATTTAACATATTGACATACATGAGTAAAATGGTAAAATTTCATAAGCATAATTACTAGAAGAGAATAAGCATAGGAAAGAGTGAGCTTAAGTGTTAAGTGAATGATACGTCTCAAAAATATATTAGTATTGAATATGACACGTAGTAAAATTGAGGCCTACGTGTCGTCGCCGAAACTTCACCACTCTGTTATTATATATATATATATTATTTATGTGGTAATAAAATTGAAAGAAAATTCTCTCCTTAGTACCCTAAGTTTGTGTTATTACGAATCTACTCTCTTATATAAGAAACTGACTAATTTGATTCTTAAAGTTTCTTTGAGTGGCTAATTTACCAACTTTGAATGGAAATGAATTTGAAATGTGATTAGTTACTAGCAAATTTCAACCGGAAAGAAATCAATCAATCAAAATCAAGTCTTTTTCTTCATTAATTTCTGTCTTTTCTACTAAAATTTTGAAGAAAAGACCTAAATTTATTTTATATACTTTTTTACTAAAACTTGCTAAAAATATAGCAATATAAGTCAGTAAAGTACTACATACTGAAGGCAAATATCCTCTCTAAGCCTACGCGGCTGGAAAAGCATCAAATGTACACGAGACTTTCCGATCCAAATTTGGCGGTTATATTAGTCTAAGACCAAATCGATCACCTTTACAAGTTTCGGGGACCAAACGGTCACTTTTAAATATGGAGGGTAAAAGTGGCACTGAATCTAGACTTAAGGTAACCCAAAAAATTACCCCATGAGATGGCGACACAACATTGCTTCTGGCTCGATAAAATAATTACCCCATCAATTGCAATTATTAATGAATCACTCACAAATACGTTTATGAGGATTTACCAACAATAAAAAAAAAAAAGATCTCGTCCATCCCCATCAAATTATGTGAAAATGTCAACCTTGCATGAAATTTGATTAAAAAGGAAAAAAATTAAATTCCGACAGGAATGACCCAACGTCGCTAAACATGCAAGGATTTTGGGGGATTTTGGCCTAAAAAAGTAGGGTCATTCAATTAAGGTATCAGCTTACAATGTGGGCCTCTCTTGTGTCCATCTCACCCCGCAAACCCACGTTGGCTTAACACCCTACTGTCCTTCACATAATTAACCAGCACCTCCACGTATCATGAACTGTGTAGCTTCGGTAGGAATCAACGCTATACTTTATAGCATGCTCAAACAAATTATCAATTACGGGGAGGGATGGCCAGGAATAAAAGGACGATTTGCTCAACTTGCATGAGAGTTTCAGGGAACATGGCTATGTAATGGCGGGCGCAGTGTTGACCACCCACTTTTACTCAGATCTAATGCATGAACTCAAACTTTGTGAGGAAACTACTTGATTGTGTATTAATATTAATCATAGAACCATATATGTGAGGAAACTACTTGATTGTGTATTAATATTAATCATAGAACCATATACGTGGCAATCCGGCTTGACACTCATCTCCAATGGCATGATGCCATGTACCCTTGATTATCTCATATGCCTATCCATGTTGAACATTTTATTTACTACCGAACTAGTCATCCGCAAACCTTGACACGGGAGTATCTCGTAAACCCCCCATTACATTGGCCTGATTCTTCGGTAATTATCTGTTCTTAATGTCCAATTGTAGATATACACAACCTTTATTAGTTTGTAGAGGGTAATGAAGCAAATTTTATCACTTCAAGGTTACCAAGAAGATCCTCCAAGGGACAGAATCGATGTGTGGGTGAACTCCAATTTCCAAATATTCCAATCTTATCTCACTCCTCTCTCCCCAGATTTCTAACTACTAAATAAATACGATTTTTTTTGTCGTGTGGTTGATTTTTCTTCTTCTTTTATTTATTTATTATTTTGGGGATCTTTCTATTTTCAAACTTTGAAATTGGTTTGTATGAGGACGGAGTGATATTGAATTATACGGAAAGGGCAACAGCATCTACGTGTCGGTAGAAGGGAATGCATTTGGGTTGGTACTTTTTTGGGACGACATTGCTGGCCACTAGTTAGCATAGTTATCATACGTAATATTACTTTTTTATTTATTTATAGTAAAATCCATCCCTCACTCATGAGTTGGAATGAGTCCCACATCCACCGATCGGCATCGTCTACGTTTAAGGCAGGAAATTCATCCTACGGTTTGCGGTTATATGGTTGTTAAGTATGAACATAAAATTATCTTGATCATATGTTTTGTGAAGCTTTTTGCGGACATATTTTTTAAGTTTAAAACTTGAATAAACAGTCAAGATTTTTCATGTACATAACAACTATCCAACAGGGTGCATTTACGACTCTAAATGTAGATAAGCTCAACTATAGCTTTCGCATGCATATTGTTGACTTGCAAGCCAACAGTTAGTTTCACAATGTGTAATACGTTTTTAATGCTGTCAAACTTTGACATTATGTCTAACAACCTAATGAGATATTGGATCGTTTGTTTTGTGATTTATTTTGCAGAATATACGAAGAAAAATATTATCTAACAAGCACTCATTTAGAAAAAGCCACCAGAGTAAATTGTGGGATTCAGATGAAGATCTTTATTTTGTAGGATATCTTTAACGGCAAATATTTGAAATATTTGTGAGCCTTAAGAGAAGAAACCATTGAAGCGAATCAAAAAATTCAAGAGAAGATCTTTTATTTGCTAGGTACTTTTGTGAGCCCTAAGTTTAATTATACATCTTTCTATAGAAAAGATTTTCAAAAATAGTTTGGCACTTATTCTTAAAAACTATGCCTCTTTTAAATCCCTTTCTCGGTTGGAATTTTCTATTAATCATGAAATTTTAATCTTGCAAATAATCTCTTTCCTATATTCTTTTGCAAGTACTAGGTGGAAGAAACCCTATTTATTTCTTGACCATTCTTGGATTTGATACACGATTCTGAGACATAAACTATTTGATAAATACTTTTGCTGAAATTCCACTTGCTGCATTGTGATTGTGTATTCTCTGAATCTTTTCAAGAAAGTCCCGAGTTGCTCGATAATCTGAAATCTTACATTGTTGGTGAGGTTGTTTCATCAATGAGCTGAATCGTACAATTAATGTTTTTGATCATGCAAGTGCTATTTTGTTCAATTGTTTTTGACCAAAACACTTGCTCCATATTTTGATATATAATTGACACTTGCACATTAGTTTCTTTTGCTATAAGCTTTCATGATATTTTGTCCTTGGAAATAAGAGGGGTTTAGCTTGGGAGCTGATTTGTTTACAGGCTTGTACAACCTCTTAGCCTTGGAGATAAGAGAGGTTCAACTTGTGAGTTGATTTTTATTACAGGCTTGCACGACTTCTTGGCTTTGGAGATAACAAGGATTCAACTTGCGAGTTAGGTTTTGTAAAGGCGTTTATGATCTCTTAGCCTTAAAGATAGAGGGGATCTGTACTATGCCTATCACTGTTCAAAAGTGACTTGTAGTGGATAACTCAATTGTAACAGATGGTTACTTTTGGAAGAAAGAAGTAGCCAGTGGTTGGATGAATCCTATAAATTCGTTCTTATTCATTTTCTATCTTTACATTAGTTTGCAATAATGCTGGTAAACTATCTCTAGATTTGTTTTAATTTCTCTACAAGCTTGAAGGTTTTGATTTTAAATGTCATTCTGCTGAATCAACCATTCATCCAATCTATCCAATCTAGGTGTTTATCATTTATAAAATTTGCCCACAAAAAAGTAGAACTTTGTTTAAAAAATAAATACATTTTTCTTCAAATTTGACACATTTTTTAGTGGAGTTTCAATTTTAAATATAATTTCTCTATGAGAAAAGAGAATATGAGTGTGACCTTTATGCAATTTGCACGAATCCACCCCCTAAAAAAAGTATTTTTGCTAAAAATTATAATAAGAATTAGTTTTAATAAAATTATATTATTTTAAGAGTAGATTTAGATAAATTACGTAAAGTAGGACTCATATTCTTTTTTCCACCTTTTCTTTTCCGTTATTTGAAAGAAAGGAAGAAAGGATAGGACAGCAAATCTTAGACCGAAAATATAAGGAGGGGGCAGGAAAAATCACATGACTACAACTGCAGCAAAGCGAGAAGAAATGAATTGACTCAAAAGGAAAAGCAAATTTTAGTGCTCGAAATTGTGCACATAAAAATTTACACATAGATTAAAGCTTCTTCTCTATTTACTTACTTCTTCCACAGTGCAAACAGTTCCCTATAATTTAAGCTAAATCTTTTTGTTTTTGGCAACTTCCTACAAACAGTACAAATAATTTCCTATATATACACACACATACATATATTTTCCCGATGTGGTTGTCTGACAGAATAGAGTAATACTACATCTATGTTGAACAGAACCTTCATACTGAAAATGACCACTTGGTAAAATATGTGTGGTTTTATATTATTATTTGATCAAAATATCACTTAAAACTGACCACACATATTCTATCATGTTATTCTCCTTTCTGTGTGAAAATTATGTAAAAGATGTATATGTAATATTTTTCCACAGAATATATTATTTTTTTGCCCCCAATAGATTTTTCCTAATCCTCGCCCGAGAAGGGTCAAAGTACAGCGCGTCACGAAATGAAGTAAAGGAATAAACGTACCTGTTGATATTTTTCATTTTGATCCAATTGTTTTATCTCATCAAGCATTATTAGCGTAGCTCAACCCGACCCATGACCCACAAATTCATTTGATTTGACTCATAAAATAATCTCGATCTATTCACAACCCGTTCAATCCATTCAGTTATTATTTGTATACTTGTTTAGATTTAAAATTAAACTTCTTATTAAACATTAATCGCTTAATTTATGAAAATACTAAAAGACCTGCTCCTCGCATAACTCGACTCAATTTGATCCGTTAAAATCCTGGATCTGCAATTGAATCCCCAATGATCGACCCGATTATAAATATAAAAGTGATAAAAAGAAACATATGGGTCACAAGGTTTCAAGAAAGAGGTAAAATAAAAATAAAAGGAAAGGATTAAAAAAAAAAAGATGTTACAGAGATCCATCGACAGCCATAAATACAACAGTTAGACATTTGATATCAATGTAAATTTATTAAATTTAATTAATTAACATGTTGACCGACAATTAGTGGACATACATCGACCACATGCCTATAGAACATATGACATCTTGCCTCCTCCCATAACTCTTCTCAGCATTAAACATGGCTGATCTGATTGAGAGTATATGATCCAATCTTCCACCTTCTACTGTCTCAAAGCTTCTTTTTTAAATTTTTTTTTAATTTCTTTTTATTGAAGTATTATGATAAACTCGTAAGTTATTTACCAAAAAAAAAAAAAAACTCATAACTTGATTACGGTTTGTCATGTATTTGAATGAAGAAAATACGAAAAATAAAGAAAATATGCTGGGGGGTTTGTAACCGATGAGTAAGATTTCAACATTATGTTCTATTTCTTTTGAATTGAGACACTTGGAGGAGGCAACGGGCGGGGCTCGGGTCCCCCCCGCCCCCCCGGGGCCCAAAATTTTGCTCCCAGAGTAATCTTCACTAATTATATGTTTGGGCCTTGTAATTGTTAAATTATGGCTGCAGTCCTGGTTCCAAAATGTTAAAGGTGGCTCCTTGGATCCCAATGGACTCCTTTCAACCACAGACGGGGGATAAAACCCGAAATATTATAGAGAGAAATAAAATTTCTAAATTGGGTATATGGATCAGGTTTTTTTTTTTTTTTTTCAAAATAAGTTTTTAGGCCATCGAGTATTTTTTAATTGCGTGACTAATACAATTTTCAATTGCTATGACCAATTTTAAGTTGTTTTGGTTGCAGAATTGCCAATTGCGTGATGGATATAGAGCAAAATGGCTACGCAATTAATAATTGTGTGACTAAAATAATAAAATAATGATTACGCAATTAATAATAGTGTGACCACTGTTTTATTCCCTTTGGGCTGATGGGAGGGAGAGTGGGTGGGATCCCCTCTCATTTCCCTCCCTAGTTCATGGTGTAGTTTGCATCATTTTTTTTAATATATTTAAAAAAATTGAACTGTAGAGATGGAAACAATATATAAAAATATGTATGCCTTATCAATTTTCAAGTGATTTGAAAATGTAAATCTTATTCATTCTGAGCGTAGAAAAATTCAGAATTGTTTTTAAGCATGAATTTTTTTCTACTTTGGATGAAAATTTCGAGATTAGTCGCTTCATCTCCCAGCGTGCAATTTATGAGAGTTGCAGTGAGTGGAGTGAAAGTTAGTCATGCAATTGGCAATTACTGTGACCAACATTCAAGAGCTGGTTCTGCAATTGTCAATTGGATGAGTAAAATTTATTTTAAAAAAAAAATCGATCCGTACACCTGATTTGAAAATTTTATTTTCTTAGATTAATTCGGGACTTTTTTCCTACTTTCGGTCATGTTTCTGGGAAACCAGAAAGACCTACATGGCTCCCGGATGATGATGACGATGTTTTCGATTTAATCCAGGGAAACATGATAGGGCTCTAATAATTCAGTCAAATGTGAAATAGCTCTCATCGCGGGCCTTAGAAGGTCGACCGGGAAGGTGATCATGTCTCGTTCACTTTTGATCCTTTCGCTTTCTTCCATCATTATTTTGTAATGTTCTAATGATTCAAATGGGGAACGCAACGAGAGGCTACGAGGAGTTTGGATGCATACGGAAAAAAGAGGCAACAGAAGCCAGAAAGTGATGTCCCCGCCGGTGAACATGTTTCCAGTTTTCTGTCTTTGGGGGGTGGTGGTCGAGGCTCTAATTAGACACACAACAGGCCATGTTTTTAGCTCCTACATCCAATGTGTGGCCCCGAGAGGGAGAGAGAGCTGGGAAGAAAACATGGGTTTTCTCGGGTCAGTTTGCCGGTTGCAGTCTTGACTAGATTCGAAACTCGTATCACCCATGATTATAAATTGAACATACAAAGCTAAAGAGATAAAATCAATTGGAGGCATGAGAGTGGTGGAAATTGATAAGAAATTCATAGTTTGAGGGGCAATTTGTCAAAATTGAAGCTTCAGAGGGAATTCAGGATTTCGGTTATAACTCATAGGGCATTGGTTTAAATAGGGTATATCAGTCAATGAGTCTTAATTTAAATTCAAGTTTCAAATAATAAATAAACTTATAATGCGACATGTATAGGGTGAAAATAAATTTAATGAATTCAAATTGATATGCAAATAATTTGTTACTATATCTATAGCAAAAAGTATTCACGAAAATGGAGGTGCGACTTGTGTCATTTTATGGGTGCTTTAGATTTTGGAACAAAAATTGGGAGTCTAAATGAAAATTAAAAGTATTCAATGTAGGGCTTAAATAAAAGAACACTAAGAAACGAATCCAACGGTATATAGGTAAATTAGATTCGATGTCACGTGGCCATGAAAAACTATTTAATAGTAATGATAGAAAAGTAATAGAAGGAGAGAAACATTGAAGATGAAGAAGTTAAATCAGATTCTTAAGTGAGCGACACGTGTCACAATTATATCAGGATAAAATATGATAAGGGGCAAAGTTGAGCCTTGTGTGTCGTCATCATAACTCCACTATGTTGAGCCTACTGAAATATTAAGGTGTTGTCATTAATGGCAAGTCTAAATGAACATGCTTACTGTTGGTACACCTTGCCTGATGACATTATATGACTCCATGATACTGGAATAACATGTAAATGAAGAAGACACCGTAAGGAAGTGAAGTATCTGTCAGTCCCAACTTGAGCACTTAAAGTGAATTAATGTTCTTTCAAATTCTTTCGTTTTTACCCTCTTCAATATAATTTACTTGTGATGATGAAAGTAAGACAAGCAATCAACCAAGCAAGCCTAAACACAAAATATACGTGGTTCAGTTATACAATGCGTGCAACTTATGTGCATGGTTGATTCGAGTTCACCACCCTCACCAATGAAATCCACTATAACTCAAAATCAAACCCATACAAGGATTCACTAGCAAACCACAAAGTTACCCCCCTTCCCTTTACTGGGGTTAGCAACACTTACACTACCTCATTGAAATAATCACTAAGTTGTCTCCCATTCACTAAGATTAACAAACTTATTACAATAGTCTCATGACTAAAACAAAATCAAAACTGCGAACAGCTCACACAAGAGTAATGTTGTCTCTTTTCTCACAAACTAAACCGCTCTAAGAACATGAAGAAACTCAATCACATGCACTGACAGTAGCCACGGCCTCACTGCACCTCTCCATTGAATCACAACACACTTCAAGGATGAACAAATGCAGGCATAGCACAACACAGAGATCACCGCTTATAAAACCACCACTACGAATTACCAAACTACAAGGCTTGAGTGCTCAACAACATCTTATGGCCACAACGCAAAAATCCTCACAAGTGTTCCCCGAAGCTCACACACTTAACCCTAAAATCGCTAAAAGTGCTTAAGAACAAACAAAGCATTCACAAACACATATTGAGAAATTCTCGCAATTCTATCTCTTAGAAACTCTCTCAATGCACTAAAGAGTGGTGCAATTATAGTGGGGATGGAGGGGTCATTATCTTGACTCAAAGGGCCAAAATATCAGAAAGTGATTAAAAAACTAAAAGTCTGTGGATCCTTCTGCAAAGATGAGTGAATTTCTTCATAGGTCTCAATGGATCCATGTTTACTCGATGGTTCAAGGGCTAGATCCATCCCTCTCTTGTGGGCCAAGCCTATTAGTCAGCCTAATCACTCCTCGCCCAATTAGGACTAAAGGCAACTCCCTAGGGTGAACATACATTCTCTTTGGTTCATTATGCTTATCCTATTTTATTGTGTTGACCTACTCACTGCATCGTGATTGTTGTTATGGGTGCCCTAACAAGCAAATTTCAACTTTCGCACCAAAAAATATTTTATTTGCACCAGGGGCTAGGAATATTCTTTTACACCTATATACTCACCACATCATGCTTAGCATGACGAGGGCCCCTACGAGCAAATTACATTTTTTGTGTGAAAATTTGTGCCAAACTTGGAAGTCAGAATTTTGTATAACACATGAACTCTATTGTGTGCTTTGGGGAACCAATGCCCCTCACGGCTTTAAAACAAGTCCATAAGGGTGAAAGAACCACGATGGTATTCAACTAGCTCAACCCTCTTCATTTTTCAATGCGATACAGTGAGAGTGCCCCTTCATACACCCATCCTTTGGACTAGGCCATGGGGTAGTACACTCTCCCCTCCTTTCGAGCAGAACATCCCTTTGTTCCTCCCACTATCGATGATGGGGCTTGGCTCAGATACTGACTATGACACCTTATATCTAGCACACCTTGTACTTATTGTTTGCTTTAGGGAACCTATGCCCCTTATGGCTTTAAAACTTGTCCACAAGGGAGAACGAACCACAAGAATTTTTAACCATCTCAAGTCTCTTTCTTTTTTTATAAACCTTTTTCATGGAGCAGTAAGCACCTTTATGTCACTCTAAGAGCATGAAGAAACTTAATCACATGCATCAACAGTAGCCATGGCCTTCACTGCACCTCTTCACAGAATCACAACGAACTTCAAGGATCAACAAATGTAGGCATAGCACAACACAGAGAACACCGCTTACAAAACCACCACCACGAATTACCAAACTACAAGGCTCAAGTGCTCAATAACATCTTATGGCCACAACGCAAAAATCCTCACAAGTGTTCCCTAAAGCTCACACACTCAACCCTAAAACCGCTAAAAGTACTTAAGAACAAACAAAGCACTCACAAACACAAATTGAGAATGTCTGTCAATTCTCTCTCTTAGAAACTCTCTCAATGCATTAAAGAGTGGTGCAATTATAGTAGGGATGGAGGCGTCATTATCTTGACTCAAAGGGCCAAAATATAAGAAAATGATTAAAAAAACTAAAAGTCTGTGGATCCTTGTGCAAGGATCAGTGAATTTCTACATGGGTTTCCATGGATCCACGTTTACTCGATGGTTCAAGGGCTAGATCCATCCCTCTCTTACGGGCCAAGCCTATTGGTCGGCCTAATCGCTCCTCGCTTAATTAGGCCTAAAGCAACTCTTTCGGGCGAACATACATTCCCTTTGGTCCATTATGCTTCTCCTATTTTATTGTGTTGACCTACTCACTGCATCGTAATCGTTGTTATGGGCGCCCAACAAGCAAATTTCAACTTTCGCACCAAAAAAGATTTTGTTTGCACCAGATTTTGATGGGGGCCCCTACGAGCAAATTACATTTTTTGTGTGAAAAAATTTGTGCCAAACTTGGAAGTCAGAATTTTGTATAACACATGAACTCTATTGTGTGCTTTGGGGAACCAATGCCCCTCACGGCTTTAAAACAAGTCCATAAGGGTGAAAGAACCACGATGGTATTCAACTAGCTCAACCCTCTTCATTTTTTCAATGTGATACAGTGAGAGTGCCCCTTCACACTACCCGATCCTTTTGATTGGGCCATGGGGCATTACACTCTCCCCTCATTTCGGGTAGAACATCCCTTTGTTGCTCCCACCATTGACAATGGGGCTTGGCTCAGATACCAACTATGACACCTTATATCTAGCACATCTTGTAGTTATTGTTTGTTTTAGGGAACCTATGCCCCTTATAGCTTTAAAACTTGTCTACAAGGGAGAATGGACCATGAGAATTTTCAACCATCTTAAGTCTCCTTCCTTTTTTGATGCGGGACAGTGAGAGGGCTCCTTAATGCACCCATTTTTTGGATTGCGCCACAGGGCATTGCATGGGGGACTGAAATCTTTTAGAAGGCATGGACTCACTAAACACACAAACCTCTAGCTTTTGTACCCACCTACTTATTGCATGACATTCGCTGTGATGGGGGCCGTATAAGCGAATTCCATTTATTGCAGAAAAAAAATTTGTGTTGGCACTCGGGAACCGGAACCTTCTAAAAGGCATGGACTTATGAAATGCACAAACCTCTATTTTTTGCGCCCACCTACATACTGCACCGTGCTCGTCGCGATAGGGACCGTATGAGTTGATTCTATTTTTTGCTTGAAAAAAGTTCATATCGACACTCGAGGGCCAGATTTTCTAAAAGGCATGAACTCATGAGACACACAAATCTCTATTTTTCATGCCCACCTATTCATGGTGTCACAGTCGTTGCAATGGGGTCTTATGAGCGAATTCCCTTTTTCATACGAACAAAGTTCATGTTAGCAGCAGGGGCCAAAGCCTTCTGAAAGGCACAAACTCCCCAAATATAAGAACCTCTGTTTTTTCATGCCCAGCTACTTACTGCATCGCACTCGTTGTTCAGAATCTTTTAGAGGGCATGAACTCGCTAAACATACGAACCCCTATTTTTCACATCCACCAACTCATCACATCATGCTCGTCACGACGGGGATTCATATAAGCGAATTGAATATTTTGCTTGAAATTTTTTTGTGTTAGCACTTGAGACCGAATCTTCTTGTAGGAACAAACTCACAAAATGCACAAACACTTGTTTTCCGTGCCCATCTATTCACCACGTTGCACTCATTGCAATGGGGGCCATACTAGTTAATTCCTTTTTTCATGCGAAAAAATTTTGTGCTGGCACTAGAAGGCCAGAATCTTCTAAAAGGCACTAACTTACGAAACCTCTGTTTTCATGCCCAACTACTGATCGTGTCACGCTTGTCAGCCATGGGGCCTTAACAAGCAAATTCCATTTTTTGTGGGAAAAGAATTCATGCCGGCACCTGGTAGTTGGAACATTTTAGAAACATGTTCTCTTTCTCACCAACTAAGCAATATAGAATGACAAAAGTGAGAAGGGAGAGCCACTCTAACAAAAACAGCAAGTACCTTGTAGTTACTCAACGAATATTGTAAAGGACACAAAGAACTTCATGAAGAATATGAACAAAACAAGTATCGGCACCATAATAGCTACAGGCTCAATGATATTCGCCATGGAATCACAACACATTCCAAAGAAGTAATCATAGTACAACACACGATCAACATGGTCACGAAGTTACCACTATAGATTACCAAAATCTAAAGCTCTAATCCTCAACTACACCTCGTGCATACAACACAAAAGCCCTAACAAGTATTTCCCTGAGTTCACACACTCTCAATCCCATAAATCGTAAGAGTAGTCAATAACAAATGAGGCATCACAAACACTTAAAGATAATTTCTTTCAATTCTCTCTTTAAAGAACTCTCTATGCTTAGAAGAGTGGTGCAATTCGTATTAAGGGTGGAGGCCTTCTTATATAGCCCTCACAAACTTTGATCATACAAGCCGTCTCTACACTTAAAACATGTTTTGATCATTCTCTTGACTTGGAGTACGTTCCCATGCGTTATTGATGTCATTAGCGGGTATGCTAATGAGGTGCATGTCCTGAGCATCATGTGCAAGGATGTCCAACAGTTACAACCCTTCAACACGTTTCGTAAAGAACTCACCACCGGGAAATTTGACTAAATGTATCAAAAATAAAATTTCTAGACATCATGTTTCCGGGAATATGATGCCGAACAAAAACGTGAGATTTCGCATAATAAATGGGCCCTGAAAGTAATATTATTTGTACATTCTTCTATATCTTTCACATTGAAAGTGTTGATATTGTGAATTTTAAGTGATTCTTCTATTTTTATTTGATCAAAACATCCTTGAAAAGGACTCATTAAATTTTGCCTCATTATTATTTCGGAAAGTAAAGGATGCATAGGTTGTATTATTTTATTTTTAATAAATGTATAGCGTTGTATATTATTCCCCATCAGCAGCTCAGCTCGGGTCAAAGCTTTGTAGCTAGCTAGCTACGGGCGGTGGATGGTTGCTCCATAGAAAACAATCTCTCCCACTTCCAGCTTTCGGACTGTTTAATTATGAGAGATGAGTTACACCAAGCACTCAGTTAATAAGATTCCAGCGCTCTTTAGTTAATCTGACTCTGGTTTCAGTTAATAAGAGCTTCCCCAGGCCCCTGTGATTCATTGACGTAGGTAAGAGAGTAAAATCAATAGTTCCATGGATAAAAAAACTCACTTAATGTTTATATATAGAGTATTATTATTTATACATTCTTTATATAACTGTTCACACTGAAAGAATGACGTGACAGAATATGTGTGGTCCTTTTTGAGTGATATTTTAGTCAAATAACAATACAGAATTATACATATTCTATCATGTGATCACTTTCGATGTGAAGGTTGTGCGAAGGATGTACAAATAGTATTACGCTTAGATACATACATATATATATATATATATATATGATTTAATTTTAATACAGTTACTATATCTAAATTTAGTACATTACACATGAAAGGTAATAAATAAATAAATAAATAAATAAATAAATAAATAAAACTTAAAATGATATTATTTCAAGTCTTCTTTTTTTTTAAAAAAATTATAAGACATAATTATATCTAATTTCTATGGCTGTATAATAAAGAAAGCATGGCGAAGTTGAATTGAAAGTCTAGCTGGGGCAAAGTCGACGGCTCCCCATCTACGTGTCACAGCACGATACATCATTGCACACTATATAGTCATTCCTCGCGCTCGCCTTTATCCATTCTCTTCATGTAAAGGATATGGACATTTTTTTACCTTTGATTGAAAAAATGCTAACATCTCTTCTAGTTTTCAAAAGGGATAATAAAGTTCATAAAATTTTTCAGATTAATTTTTTTACACATCCTAAGTTAGTAAATGATAAAATATATATATTATTTATTTTATAATTATAAAATATCAAACTCTTATCAAATTCTATATTTTTATTAAACAAAATAAAAGAATTTATATCAAAATTTTTTATTCCATTAAAAAAGATATGAAAAATGATAAAAACATAATAAATTTTAAAATAATAATAATATACTAATTTTATTTTTATCATATATGAATCAGTTACGAGTAAAGATATTTTTTTTTAAAAGAATCTATAGATGTGAGGGTCCTTTTCAAAATTACAGTTGGCATCGATATCTTTTTTAATGAAGGGGTGGGATTGTTAATATGTTTTATCTTTTTTTTTTGACCTTTTTTTTTAATTATAAATATTTTCCTCGTCTCGCACGTGCGCTTTAGTTTTCGACCTGATTCGATTCCAAGGTTTCTTCTCCCAACGGAGCAAATCCTAAAAGGCGTGTTCAGAGTCATGCCCTTTCCCTTTTACCCCTCTACATAAAGCAGAGAGAAACGTTTGGGTTTTCGACCCGGTTCGATTCCAAGGTTTCTTCTTCCGGAGCAATCCCTAGAAAGCGTTTTCAGTGTCGAAGAGAGAGAGAGAGAGAGGGGGGGAGGAAGATTTGGCGTTCTTATCGGTGCCAAGAAAATTAATGCCTTTCGGCTCCAGGGTTTAATCTACTTTTGGGTGTTTTGAATTAGAGTTTTGGAGCTGATTTGGGATGGGGATTGAAGTATCAGATGAACTATTGGGCACTTTCGTGCCAGTGGTGGTATATTGGGCGTATTCGGGAATTTATGTTCTATTGGGGTCGTTTGATAATTACAGACTGCACTCTCGCAAGGAAGAGGATGATAAGAACTTGGCTTCTAAGGGAACTGTGGTGAGGGGCGTTCTTCTTCAGCAGGCAATTCAGGCTTTTGTCGCCATCCTCTTGTTCACTGTAAGTCTTTTCACCGTTTTGTTTTTAAATTTCGTTTTATTTCAGAGTATTGGATTCGTTTGCTGCATGTCATGTGCATGTCCTTTACAGCCGTGTCATCCACTACTGTCTTCTCCCTAACCTCACAAATAAAAGTCACCATAGCAATAAAACGGACTTTTCATTCTCTAAAGCTATAAATCAACTGAGATGAAAGTTGTATTGAAGGGGAAATAGGAAGAGATAAAAAGTGTCCGTGATTAACTCTGATGATCATAATGAGGATATAGGAAATTTGACTAATAGGTGTTTGGCTAGTGCCTGGGTTTTTTGTTGTTAGTCAGAGGTGCCCAAGCTCCTTAAAGGGCTCTTTGTTCTCCATTGGGGATACGTACAAGTATCTACCTTCATTGCCTTTCCTTTATTGTAGCCCTTTATGTTCGAAATATTATGATGTCTCTCCTTTTGTCCGTGTTAGGAGATTCTAGGCGTAATTGTTTTGTCAATTGGAATACTTGTTCTAAACTGGGCATAGGACTTGGTTACTTGGTGACTAAGAACATCTTTCGTGTGTGCAGTAGGTCTTTAACTAATTGTAGGATATAAGCGTTTGTCTCAACATTACCTATGCTCGTCCCTGAATTTTTTTTCTCTATTATTCCCTCATGTTTCTCTACATGTTTCTTATCGAGTTCATGGTGGCAATAACACATCAGATTTGGGAGGATGTTTGGTGGGGAGGATCCTGTTTTGTCCAGTCCTTTTCATTGGATAGGGAATCGTGCTCTTGGATATTCATTTGTTTAAGCACCTTATCGATACAAAAGCTAATAAGCTGGAAAGTCTATTGATGATCCTTGAGGTGTGCTCCTTTCTTGATTAGGGGATAGCCCTGTCTTGGGTTTATGGAGTTCTACCCTATACTCGTGCAGCTGCTTTGTCCAACACCTTGTATCTTCTCCACTTAGACTCTCCTTTGATCTCCCTAACAAAAACCTGGAAAGCTGAAATTTCTCAAAAATATATGACTTTGTTTTGTTTGCGGAACTTAACAAGATAAGTACTAATGATCTATTGCAAATGAGTTTGCTACATAATATAATCCCTCCCCTAAGTGTATGTTCTTTGTTGAGATAAATGGAGCATGCGTTCTTGCTCTTATTTGGGGTTTTTTGGTTACTTATTTTTTGGCATCTTTCTGGGGTCATGTTCCATTTCTGGTTCTCTCTGGCTATTTACTTCGTCAGATATTTATTCTAATATCTGAAACACGAAATAGAATATTTAATATATGAACTAGATCCAGAAATATTTGAACTATGATTCATACTTACCATTCATACCTTACAGCCGGTTTCAAAAAAACTTTCAAAAAGTTGGAAATTAAATTTGCTACATTTTGGAGCATTTGGCTAGAAAGGAACAAGGGGTAAATGCATGGCTTCTGCTTCAATTTTTGATAGAGTGGCCTTTGTTTCCTCTATCTAGGTTATTGCTTGATGTTTGTCTTAGGAGATTGTTATTCAGGATCCTCAAGAGATTTGAAAGCTTTAATCCTGTAAACTTGTTTTGATTTTGTGTTTTTTTGGTGGGGGTAATTCTTTCCTCCCTTGCTAGACATTCTTTCCTTTCTTAATAATCATCTGTTTGTTTATCAAAAAAGGATCTTCGGGCAAGGTTAACAGTATGCTATTATTGGAACGACAATCGACATCTTTTGGCCGAGAAAAGGGATTTGATTGTTCTAACTGAGTTTAGATTTGACCAAAATGTAACTGTGGTTCTTTTCAATCCATTAACGTAAATTGGTTTCTTGAATTATGATTTTTTATCAAAGTACAGATCAAGTTTGTGGTTTTGAAGTAAAAAATCGACGAGTCTTATAATAGGCCCTCTCAACAACTAAGAGATCCATTCAAAGAGCATGGGGACTAGTTAACATAATGAAAAGTTATTTCATCTTTTTAATTTAATTGCAACTTTATGTGGTTCTCAAAAAGAACTACTTGTTACAAATAACATCTTAGAAACATATAACTGTTAACTTACCTGGCTAATATTGAACTTGGTAAAATGAAATGGCTGAATAATTGAAAAATTAGATTATTCGGGAATATACATTGAACGCTGAGATTACGCATTAATTTTTTTAAAAACTAGATCCATAATCAGAAGGGTGTTTGTGATTTTTATGCAATAAATGAAACAAAAGATATGGTAACCAAATGGAAATCTGACTCATCTGATCAACAACTTATGAATTGGGGGGAAAATTCAATAAATATTGCAGTAATAATCAGATGCAGATGATTTTGTGTTAATATTGCTTGTATTTAATTAGTGGCAGAATTAAAATTACCAATGAGGGGCCAATAGCTTGAACTTGTAGTTTGTAGCTTAAAAATATTTAACAACATTCTGCGTGTATGTATGTATATATATATATATAAAACTTTTTTTGTGTGTGTGTGTATGTGAAAAATGAGTATGAAATTTCTTAGATTCCTTATTTGTGAAAGAGGCAAAACGCTATCATTTGGGTCCATTTCTAAAAATTCAAACTCTATGGATTGAAAGAAAATGAAAAAAAATGAAAAAATGCAAAAATGCAAAATCAACTAATTTTCATGCAATTTGTGCTAGCATAGCCTGTCATAATGACTCTGATTCTTGCTATTTCACCATTTTAAAAAGGCCGCTATACATCATGGAAATTATTGTGTCCTCAAATTTTTTCCATGTTCTTTAGAAATGGATTCAAATGATGTGTGTTTGCCTCCTTCATAGCTAAGAAGTCTAAGAAATTTCTTACTCCTTTTTACCTTTATATATTTATATGTTTTTGATTAGTAAATAAGCATGAACTCAAGTATTCAAACCCTTGAACTTGCCCAAGAACAAGGATTTTTGTACATGCTTCTGTCATTAGACTATGCCACTATTGGTAATATAATCTATTTTTGTGGATTCACCCCCACCCCCCCCCCACCCCCCCCCCCCCCCCCCCCCCCGCCTCCCTCTTTGGGAGGGAGCTAAGGGTCTTTCTGATTCCCTTGTTTTCGCTTATGAGTTGAATATGTTATCCTCTTTGAGTGTTTTATCAGCCTTCAGTATCACTATCATCTTCGTATATGCTATCCATTTTGTAAGTACAAAATAACCTCGGGGTTGAATAGGATTATCCCATTTTATGAATGAAATCTGTAGCTAGCGAAACAAGCCCGATAAGTAACGGCAGCTATTGGGTGTTTTCGAGCGGTGGAGCAGCCCTCTCCCCCACAGGCTGGCCTTGGTTGGATTCTTGGACTGGACACTCATTTGAAGGAGAATTTTGGAGTTCAAACAAGTTCAATTAAGTTTACTGAAAACTAAGCCCGTCAACATAGGATGACTTAAACCATGGTGCTATTTAGGTATATTAGACATCTCAAATCAGAGTTCTCTTTAGGTTGACTAAACAAGTCTAATCTCAGTGTTCTCTAGGTCAAGTTGAGATGTCTCAAACTACAATGCACATTAGATTGATTGCGCTGTGGTGTGGGCAGATTCGGGACTAGTGAACCCGGGGCCCATGATGACTCACAGAGGCCTGTCCAAAGGTTGAAGGAAGCAGGCTAGGCCCAATGGACACACTCGACCCTGGTTGAAGGTATAAGCGAATATCACTATATACACCAGCAATGATGCACCGACACCGACACCGGTATGGCGACATGACACATTAGCGACATGGGGCACGCAATTTTTGAAAAAATGAACAATTTCGACACGTTGGCCGACACGTTATATATATATATATATATATATATATATGTATGAAATTGTAAAATTCAAGTTAAATGTGCAAACCATATAAGTTGACAAAAGTTCAATAAAAAGAACACAAAAAATCAGCCCCACTGCTACTTCCACTTGTTGTATAAGCCATCTAAAAAGAACATAACAAATCAGCAAACAAAACACAAATTAGGAGTAGCAACCATTGGTACCAAAATTAGTTTAAAAAGACAATAGCCCATGATAGTCACACAAATAGGGGCGTCGACAATAGAGAGGGAGAGAGAAAGAGAGGGAGAGAGAGAGGGAGGGAGGGAGCGGGAGGGAGGGAGAGGGAGTGGGAGGGAGAGGGACAGAGAGAGGGAGAGGGACAGGGACAGAGAGAGAGAGAGAGAGAGAGAGAGAGAGAGAGAGAGAGCGAGAGGGAGAGGAGAGCGAGAGAGAGAGAGCCAGAGGGAGAGGGAGAGCGACAGAGAGAGAGAGGGAGAGCGATAGAGAGAGAGACAGGGAGAGCGACAGAGAGAGAGCCAGAGGGAGAGCGACAGAGAGAGAGGGAGAGGGAGAAAGAGAGAGCCAGAGGGAGAGCGAGAGAGAGAGAGCGAGAGAGAGAGAGAGAGGAGAGAGAGAGGCAAACCTGTGCTGGTTGCCGGAGTTAGCGCTATTAATCGCCGTAGTTAGCGCCGGGAATAGATCTAGGCTTAGGTTTGGGAGTGGGGAGGGGGGGAGGGAAGAGAGCTCGGGAAGTGAAGTAGGGGAGGGGAAAGAAAGAAAAAAAATAGAAAAAAGAAAAAAAAAACGTGTCATACTGTTTTGGGAGGGGGGACACGCGTGTCGGTCGCGTGTCCCAATCGTTGATCGTGTCGGAGGCGTTGACCACGTGTCCCGGACGTGTCGACTGCGTGTTGGTGTCGGAAGAGTGTCGGACTACGCTACGTTGCTCATTTTAGAGTGTCGGTGCTTCATAGTACACCAGATCCCCCTGTTTGGGAACGAATATCAACACAATTCCAGTGATCTAGTCACCAAGTCTACATGGCTCCACAACTCTAAATTCACCGCCCTTCTGTGGTGAAAGCTAGGCAATATTCCCTACTGTGAATCTCACTCTTACAAATTCAACTAGGGTTTGTCTAATAACTCAACCCCATCACTAATTTGGGTTCGGAGGCACACTAAAGGGCAACAATCCTTGGACCAGCTTAGTGCATTCTTCTTCCACAATGTCCACCACTGGAGGGAGATCGATCTGGTTTCATGCAACACCAGGATAAGTCAAACAGCACGAAGACAAAATATTAGTCAAAAATACATATAAAGAAAGAGATAAGAAGAGAGATGCAAACAAAATTTGGTCCTATGTCGACTTCGTAGGAATCCCTCAGATTTTCATTAAGAATGCTTCTCGACTGTGAGAAAAAGTCCTGACAACAAATGCCCATGATGTGCACACTGGCAAACAGCCAAATGCAAGCCTTAGCAAGCACTTGCACAATCCCATGCTGGCCTTATGGGTAGTAGCAAACCCGTTGGTGGCAGTATATGGTGTTGCGCAAAGTAATTGTTAGGGAAATGAATGATTTCTCCTTTTCTTTCTTTCTAAAATCACAAAGGCTCTGTGGTTTTTTTCCCCCCTTAAACTCATTTGGTTAATGGAATCTGCTCGAAATGTTCTGAAAAGCGTCAAATTCTGTTGTCAATTTGGTTCTAGGATGTCATGTTCATGGTTTGAAATAGCAGTTGCAGCCATCGTAATGCAATAGTCGTGGGTGTAGCGGGAAGCAGTTGTAGCAGCCATGAATTTTAGGAGCGCAGCACACAGTTTGCACTTTTTGTGTTTTTAAGCTCATAATCCTATATGCCACATGTTGCTTAAGACGAGTAATGTTGCCTTTTACAACTTCTCCACAAAACTTGCACTTGATATTATGTCTAGTATCATCCAATGTTCCATCTTGACTAGTGTTAGTTTTCTAAAAAGCAGTCCAGGCTGCTGCCTAGGCGCTTGGCGGTCAGGAAATGCCTAGGCGGCTGTCTAACGCCTAGGCGGCAACGAAACGCCTCGCTTAGGAGAAAACTGCTCTTCTAAGTAGTTAACGTTGTTAGTAGGTTAAAGGCGCAGCCGCTTTGGAGAATTCCTAGGTGAATATGGCAAGTAGGCATATTTTATCTTTTATTTTATTTTATTTTTATAAGAATAACACTTGACCATTATATAAAGAAAAAAAATTAAAATTACAATCGTAAAATCTATTGTTGCGAGGAGACAATATTTGAAATAATATTTTTTGTGTAAACTGTGAAGGAATATCATTTATGTAATGTTGTTGTATTTTATTATGTTTCTTTAATAATATTTTATGAATTTCTCTAAATAGTTGTATAAAACTGCTAATTTTTTTGAAAAACCAAGAATTTGCTTATGCCGCCTAACTACCTAGGCGCTAGATAGTAGGTCAGGGGCCTGAATCCGCTTAACACTTTTTAGAACACTGATTAGGGTGTCCTTGACTTGGATTCTTACCACGAGGCATTCTCTACAGCAAAAGTAATGTAACTAATTTCTAACTTAAAGTAAGTGAAATAATTGGAAAAAAATTAAATTATAGCTGATTTATGACTTACAGTGAGTGAAATAGTTGAATACAAATTAAATTATAACTATTTTCTAACTTAAGATGAGTGGAATAGTTGAAAAAAAATAAATTTATAACTAATTTCTAGCTAAAACCGAGTCAAATAGTTGTTAACAAATAAAGTTATAACTAGTTTCTAACTTAAATGAAATATTCTAACATTAAATAAGAGAGTAAAATAAATCTGACCTTAATCCTTCAAAATTGTAGAGTTGGGTTGGAATGAGTTGAAGATAAAAGTAGAAGAGAGAAGTTATAGGAGTAAGAAAGAGGGAGAATGGCTCGGTTGGAAAGAGTAGGGACAGGAAAGTTAAGATTACCAGGGGAGAGGTGGGAATGTGAGACTATGAGTAGACCAGAATGGTCACCTGCCTCCAAAAGTCCAAACTGCGTCATAGATGGAATAAGTGGTTGTAATCACCTCTTTACACTTACAACTTATATAACCAATAGTTATATGTCTACCCCTGCTTTCTCATTTTATTATTTCTCTACTTTGTGAATCTTATTTTTTAGTTGATTCTATGTTTAATATTTAATTTTCTTTCGATAAAGAAATTTTTTGGTTAACTTGGTTACTTATTATCTGTAAGTTCATTTTTTCAACACTTTGTTATATTTTTAATAGTGCATGTAATGTTTTTAATAAAATGTATTATTACAAAAAAATTATCATGGGTTATTCTTGGAATCTAATTCTACATACTAGGCACAATAATCTAACGTTACTGGTTTCAGTGGGCTTAACATTCTCAGAAATGTGATACTGAGTGAGACCACCAATGAAACACATCCTTGAGTTTTCTCTGCATGAAGCATTTGAGATAGTCTTCTATTTATAAGTTTTGTCCATAAACTAGTTATTACCTCATTGAATTTGGACGCTTAGATCTCATCTTCATCTTGACTTCTTGTAAGCTTGGTCTTGAAAAATGTTTGGCAGGCCTCCGTGTAAGCAAGAGAATCTGGGGGATTTCTTTTTAAATTGGGATTTTTAACTGTTTGTTTGTAATTCCTGTTTCTGTGTAGGTAACAGGAAATGATGCTGGAGATGATGCGGGCCAACTACTCTCATTCTTTGTTCTGGCTAGACAGTTCTTCATTGCAATGTTGGTCTTAGATACTTGGCAATATTTTATGCATAGATACATGCACCATAACAAGTTCTTGTATCGATATATCCATTCCCAGCATCACCAGCTTGTTGTGCCCTATGCGTTTGGAGCCCTGTACAACCATCCTGTGGAGGGGCTTCTCCTAGACACAGTTGGTGGGGCTTTATCTTTCCTTCTTTCGGGTATGTCTCCACGAGTATCCATATTCTTTTTCTCCTTTGCTACTATCAAAACAGTGGACGATCACTGTGGGCTATGGCTTCCTGGGAACCTTTTCCACGTGCTCTTTAGGAACAATACTGCTTACCATGATGTACACCATCAGCTCTATGGTAGCAAGTACAACTTTTCCCAGCCATTTTTTGTTATGTGGGATAGACTTCTTGGAACCTATATGCCTTACTCACTTGAGCACAGATTGGGAGGGGGTTTTGAAGCACGGCCCATGAAAGATCACAAGGACAACTAATTACACGATATGCATCCATTATGAATGTGTACTGCCAACACTTTTTTCCTCTTATATGTCAAATTGCTTATATATTTTGTATATATGATGCTTGTATGCTTGATTTTTTCTTTGTTTATGTAATTTTTGGTAACTTGATGATAATGTTCAGATCCATATGGCCAGGTAAATTAATTGTACTTGTTTTGGTGGGGTTTATTTGTTAGAGATTTAAAATATTTCTAGTTCTTAATTGGATTGTTCGCTTCTCTATCAATTGTAACAATATTTTTCCACTTCTAAGTTCCCTAGATATGCAATAGCATCGTTCAAAATATTTCTAGCTGTTAGTTGACGATTGGTAGCTCATGTCAATTGTAATAAGGAGTTTCCATTTCTCTGTTTCCTCGAAACACAGTAGCATACTGTGCTACTCTTATATGTGAGGAGTTTTAGCCTTTGCATTTAGCTGTGATAGCTTAAGACTGCACGCTTCTTGCTTGTGATTTGTTGTTTGGTCAAAATTTGAATTCTGTGTCCATCCATCTCTATTCCTTTGCTCTCAAAGCTTTACTGGTTTGGTAACTGCTAGTGGTAGCAGATGTGTAATAAAGCCTTGATGCTGCCATGTTGGTGCCTGTCTACTTTGTCGACTAAACAAAAGAACTTGAGTGGTTCAGAGCAGCCTGTTCCTTGGAATTCAATCTTTATAAAAAAAAAAGTCTTCAAACAGTCCTTGATGAAGGCATCTGTTCCATTACAAAGATTTATATATTTCTCAATCATATGGAGGCATCTGTTCCATTAGAAAGACACATTTCTCCATCATATTGAACATACATTCATGGTTATTGTGTTAAGACTTGTGGATTCAACTGGCCTTTTTTTGTTTAATTTCCATCAAGATATGAATATTGAGGAAGTCCTGTGCCTTTTCTATCTTGGCATCAACTGCTGAACCTAGCATGCATGTGATGGCTGCTTCCTTGGGTGGGAGGGAGAGAGGGATATATGTGTGTGTAAATATATATATATATTTGAATCTGTCGTAAACTAGGGATGGTACGTAGGAACAATTCAGTGATGATGTAGGTCGCAGGTACACTATTTCCATTTGAAGCTGTGTTATCTGTAGTTTTACATTTGGTTTTACCATGGAATTGCTACGAGCAGAATAATGTGGCATAATAGGATTTCTTTGAACTGATTATTAATTAAACGTGGGGACTTTGCTGTTGTATGTATCTGAGATCTTTGATTAAAATAGGTTGAATATGATGGCGGGGGGCATTTCACCCCACATTTGAAAGACAAGGTTCCGTGACATGAAAAGGACTGGTTCGAGTACCTGGACCATAGAAACCTGGGTATCGAGATGTATCATTGGAATCAGGGAAAGTGTCCCTGCCCTTCTGTTTGAGCATAGAGATGAAGTTCTTGAGGTTGAAGGGTAGTTCTTGCTTAGTTCGTGATTATAGTTATTACACCCATGATTGATGATGATTCTAACTATTCTTTGCATATTCAATTGCTAAATGTTCATTCTAATGGGAATGACTGCTTGCTCGTTACGTGTTCTAACTCTGTGGAATGTCTCTTGCACTTTGACGCGATTCATTCCTCAAACCAAAAATGCCCGAGAGGGCATGAAGTATGTGAACATGGCACAAACTACAAAACAAACATGACGGTGCGAAACTTCATACTACTACTGCTTAACGATACCTATGATGTGGGTGTGTTAGGGTTTGTGACCTGTGAAAACTTGATGGGACGGAATTAGTCCTCTCATTCCCTCTATTATTGCTCCCTGCAACGCTCACAGCCTTTCGACTCTTGCAGCCCAACAGACTGCTGGGACGCCGCCTCTGTGCTTCTACGCTCATGTTTCTCACACTTGCTGCTCTCCGTGGATTGGTAGCAGCCACCGCAGGCTTCTCGTAATCTGACATTGCCGAGAAATCTGCTGTGCTGGCCGTGACAACGCTCCATGCAATGCTGGCCTCGCTTGGGGCATAAACAGTTGTGGGTGTGGTGCAATCTGATGTAGTTCGCCATGCCAGAAACGGGTTTAAGTTGCCCGACAGGCTTTCAATCTCAAACAAGTCCGAACTTGCGTCGCTCCCTGTATCATCATTCGATGTTGCTGGGAGTTCTGATCCCTCCACTTTCCGGGCAGCTCCCCAGTTGAACATACTGCTAAACCTTCTTTCAAAGCTTGGGGCTTTTTCCTCCTGTTGTTCCAAACCCCCTAATGGCTTTTGCCCCTTTCTCTTCGTCCTGCACCCACATCTTATCGATTTTCTGGGTTAATTCAAAGGGATCCTTACTGGTTTTGATGGGTTCTTTTGGGATTTTGCTTTCGTCGACGACGATGTTGTCGATTGCACTCTCGCTACTGCAGCAGCAATTGCAGCTGCCAAGATTGGCCAAGAAACCCCCCTTTCCATTTCCTTGACTTGACTTGCTCCTCCCAGATGAGTTCCTCAGCACAATGCTCTGAAGCAACGTACTCCGGCTATTATGGCTCAACGCAGAACCAACACTTGGAGTTCCCGGCGCAACTCTCAGTTTTGCCGCCCTTTCTTGGTCTTTCTTGAGCTGGTACTTTGGGCTGCCCTCGTCCATTCCTCCGTTGAAGTATTTCTCGGCCCCAAAAATCCCAATTTCGCCATCACTCATTTTCTCTCTGCGCAAGTAAAGGCACTGCTGCTGCTGCTGCTGCTCCGTTGGGGCGTTCATGATGATGATGGGGCTAAGATTTCGAATCGGCCCAGGGCAGTTCAAGCCCGAGGAAAATGAGTCATTGGCAGAGCTGCTGTTTTCCTTCGAGAAGGTGGTGGTGGTGTAGGCTTCTGTTATTGTAGCCATGGCGTTGGAATCCTTACTTGAAGAGGAAACTTCTGCCTAAAATCTGAACAATTTTTTTCATGTTCTCCTGGAAAAAGTAAAAAGAGGATAAATTCCAACAGTTTGGGGGGGGGGGGGGGGGATTAAAATGAGCGAGGAGAGGAAAGATACAAAATGGTCGCGAGTGTAATAGGATAAGGGCGTAACAACGGGGCGAGGGTGTAATGGATGTGAATTTTGAGGCATGGCGCACGACCTATTAATTTTTGACATTTTAAGTTTATAAAATTGTTATAAATAATTTTTAGACTATTTTTGGATTAATATTAAGCCGTTGCAGAGGGTATCACGGCCATCGCAGCAGTTATAGCCGTGAATTTCAGGCAATCCGCAAAACCGGCTTATAGCGGTATTGCATCATAGCGATACCATTACATAGTGACCGCTACGGGCCGCTTTTTAGAACCATGAAACAAACAGAAGAGACAGGAAAATAGGGAGGTAAGGTTACATACCCTGAGAGGAGGACTGAGAGGTCTTCTGGAAAGGAAACTGAGGAGTGAGAATGAAATCAGCGGAAGATATGGGGATGGTGGCAGAACTGATGAGTCTGTTCTATATGTAGACTGCCCAATACACAAGTGTTGGCCCCAGCAGTTGATCATAATTGTGTCCTATTTAATTTTATTGTCATTATCAGAGAGTGGTATATAATTTCTCAGGGAACACAGACAACTCTGTCCAATAATTTATAGTATTGTGGTCCTCCATTTTCTAGATTTGACCATGTAATATATAGTGCGGGAAAGAACCTTTATGGCGCATACCAACATCAGCTATATAACTTAAAATGATGTTATTTGTAGATTCTTTTTTTAATAAAATTTTTTCTTCCTATTTTTTTTTTTTCAATCCCTATTATGGCTCGATAACACCATTTGAACCATAATAATACCTAGCTTTGGGGTACACACACACACATATATATATATATATATATGTATGTGTGTGTGTATTTGTATGTTAGAAGAATGTTTCTCACGTGCCATCCCATGAACAAAAAAGTGAGAACATGAGGTTCATTCTGCAAATTTCAATTGTATAGAATGAATAAGCGTGCAAAAACTAGAGGACATCAACTTTCATATATTTTCGTTTTGGAATGGTTTCTCATTTATTTGGTGAAACTATTAAGAAAGATGAACTAGTATAATTATTTTGAATATTTACACCAACGAAATGAGAGGCTATTACATAATCAAATTTTATGAGAATTGGCAAATCTTCATGGTTTTTCATGCTTGGTATATTATATAATGATAAGAGGGAAGAGGAGTAAAGACAGGGATTTATCATCGGCCTACACGAAACAAAAATAAGAAATTCTAATAGTATGGATTGAAAGAATACGAATAAATAGATGCGCTGTCAATTTGCATAAAATTAGTGCTTGCACTACTATCATTAGGAGGATGAAAGTTTTGTCAATAAAAAAGTCAAATAATAAATGTTGTGAACTTCGACTATTTGGACGGTGCCGTATTTATAACCAAAGGAGGCCTAAACTTTTGTAGTTAAATTTTTTAATTTAATTGCATTTAGTGGTCTCATGTAGTACCATTACAAAATGCTATTTCTAGCTTGCATCTTTTTATCGCAATTTTACATGTGTGCGTAAATATATAAGCAAGAAAAAAAAAAGAAAGAGAGCATTTTTCTCAAAGGAAACACCCATCACCTGACTTATGTTATGAAAATTCTAATCGCGTGGATGGAAAAAGCATGAAATAGTATGAATTTCTGTATATCTTTAAGCAATTATTGCTCGTAAAAAAACTCTCATCTAACCGGTGGAAAATTTTACCGGCCACTAGGATGCGAACATGAGTTTTAATTAGACCCTCGGAAACCCTTCGTGTGGACTAACGCAGGCTCAGAGAAGAGTTTGCTCCCTCAATGTTATGTATAAATATACAACTCTGTAAGAATTTCAATTTTGTTTGTTTGTTTTGCTGGGATATACTCTGAAGAGGAAGCAGACCACACAAAAGACACTGACACAAGTAAAAAAGTCAACCCAGTATATATCTAGTAAATATGCCTCATCAATAACAGGTTAGGCATTTCTTTTCTCAATACTTCAGAGAAATTTGATTTGACAATTTGTTTTAAAAAGCGGCAACAGGGAGCCACAAACTGAAGTTCGTCAAGCATAATTGCAGGAGGTAACTCAGGTTGACAGTAGAACAAATCAGAGCTTCTGCACTGACGGGAGTAAATCTAAGAGTTTTCCCTTGGAACATCCCAAATGGAGAATTTTTTTTTTTTCAAACATATCTCACATTTTTAAAACTTTTTGTGTCTACCTCATTTTTTTAAAATTGCGATTAACAACCGCGATTTTAGCGCCGTCCCTTGACGCACCTTCTGTGCCATGTCAAGGTGCAGAATTTTAAACTCGTGGTTCATAACCATGAGTTTATTTATTTTTTCTTTCTCCTCGACTGGTTTGGCCAGCCGTTAACACTTTTGAAACCACTCTGCTGAAATCACGCTTCAGGAGTGCGATTTTAGATCTCAAGAATTGCAGATATTAAACTCAATTTTGGAACTCTAGTTTCTTAAGTGCAATTTTATTTGGTATATATATATATATTCCCCCCGCGAACTTCAATTCTTTATAACATTTGTAAGAGAACCATTGTTCAAGCTTTTCTCATCCTCCTTAAAAGTTGTGATAGACTCATCGATGGTTCCAATACTTCACTATTGGGGAGGAGAAATCGTGGAAGATTCACATCACTATCTCAGTTACATGGGCGGCAACTTGTGCATGATGTTTATTCAATCTAGCGGTGCAACCCTCGAATATTTGCTTGATCAGGCGTGCTTGCTATGTCTTTCGAATGCAACTTGTATAGAGCAAGCATTGTATTTAGGCGCCCCGTCACGCTTGGGTCAGGAGCATCGCTGACATATTCATCATACCTTTTGTATAATGACAACATTATACAGCATTTGTTGCTAATGTTTACGCGGTATCCAACTTGGCAACATTTGGAACTTTCCCTTAAGGTTGATTCGACTCAGTACCCAGCACAGTAAGCTACAAGTGTTTACAGCCAACTACTAATAAGTAGGTGCAGAGCCAATGACCCATGCCTGGAAGTCTCATCCTGGTTGGGTAGCATGATCAGGCACAGGGATATTTGTACGACCAGTTCGACTTGAATGTAGACGCCAGTGGCCATGGTCGTTATGACGATTAGCACTACTCACCGGTCAATGAAGTAAAGCGTAATTCATATCGAGGCAATAGTTTGACACCCTTAAAATATTCAAAGCATGTCATTTGATGATCCCTCAGCTAAGGATGATGATGATGCACTGGACGAGGAAGAGGACATCTTATTAGGATCTAACGATAGAGATGCAAGTGATTCAAACCTAGTTGGGGCCGTTCCAAATGTCAGTTCTCCACATCTCCACCAGCCTTGCTATAGAATTTTCATGGTGAGAGAGGAATGGTCATCAACCTATAAACGGGCCCGGTCGGATACCTTTAATCCGAACACGGACAATTTGTGGGTAGGGTTGGTGTTCGACTTAGAGAAGTCACTGCAACGTGCTATTCACTACTACCACATCAGGATTTGCGAGAAGTTCATTGATAAGCACTCGAATATGAAGTTATTGGTTTTGATATGCAAAGTTGCTCATATGTCTAGATGCCGTTGGAGGCTTTGAGTGCACTTGGCTAAAAAGGCTGGGGGTTTCATATGTCTAGATGCCATTGGAGGCTTTGAGTGCCCTTGGCTAAAAAGGCTGGGGGTTGGATCCTCACCCAATACACAAGGGCTCATACTTGTGATAATGTAAGGAGCAACTAGGACCACTTTAGCATATCATCCGTGATGATTTCCAACATCATTAAAAAGAAAGTGCAACTGCAGCTGAGTTACAATGTTAGTCTCTTACAGGAAGATGTTCACCAAGAGTTCAAGCATCAACCAAAGTACAAGAAGGCATGATATGAGAAATAGAAGGCGCTTGTTGAACTCTTTGGAGATTGGAAGCAATTGTTCCATACACAACCAAGGTTTCTTTTCGCAGTCATGCACTATAACCCAAGGTTAGTTGTCTTAATCCGAGCAAGACCCAGTAGTGCAGCACTCGGCATTGGAATAATGCACAGTTACCTCAATGAATGACGGCAGTTACCTCAATGAATGACGGCATTTCAGCGAACGCCTTTTGCCCAACGAGTGAAGGAAGAGAACAAAGCGCAGTTGTCATACTTCTAGACACATACGAAACGAGATGGATGACACTCCTCAGATCCTTCGTTGCTCTATGTGTAATAGGGAAAGGCATGATTGGCACTAGTGTCCCATGCACCCCACCGACTAGGATTTGTTAGTACTTGTGATATCACATTATATTATTATTTTGTGTAATTTAAAACCATATCGACCATCTAACTTTTGGATGTAAATGTGGAGTGTGTGTTTGTAAATAGTTTTCTATTTAAAATCACTAGCATTCAAGTCACGGTTGTGAAGCATGAGTTTATTTTTTTTTCTCGTGCACAATGCGTGTTATGATCCATGAGTTTAAAATTCCGCACCCTAACATAGCACATAAGGCGTGTTAGGGGACGGTGTTAAAATTGTGGTTGTGAACCGCGATTTTGGAAATGCAAGATGAACAGAAAATTTTGAAAAGCTGTGGTATGTTTGGAAAAATCTTCTCTTTTTGGGTAGTCCAAGGAAAAACTAGTAAATCTAAATAGCTTTTTTGTGGTCTGAAGTCTGAATATTTGGCTTAGAGGACTTCAGCCCACACAAACTATTCCCAACAGTTGAGACCTGCATTATTGATCCACCACCGTTAATGGCAAGGCCCTATGTGTCCAGTGGCATGGATGCAACTTGTCTCCTTGGCTCTGAAAATGACAAAGTTAATGAGGGAAATTGCGCAAGGAACACAAGCTATTTTCATCACAATATATTATAGGTCCAATAATTCAACGCTTGCAATTTAAGCTCTTGATTTTGGGTTTGGATCCTCTAGGTTTGGTGTAATATTCACATCTTTGGCTCCACATATTTCTGAGATGAATAGCCAGAAATAATTTCAATGCTCAATGAGTCTCAGAGACTCCGCACTTGTGTCCACGACAAGGACGCAAAAGATATTTTTAATTTAAATTTGGATTTACAATTGAGGACTGATTGATGTATAAATCTATTCATCTCGAAAAATATAAATCTAAATAAATCTCTCTACTTACATGTGATAAGTGAAATCCACCCTAGTATATAGGATCCATTCTCTTATATGAGTGATGAAATTTGTTCGAAATATACTTTTTCAAGAAAAGTAGTAATATCGTGGAAGTCCCTTGAGCAACACATATTTTCAAAGGATCCGATGAAGAGCGTATAGGGATGGACTTATGGTGGCACTAATTTCAACGTGTTCCCATCGTCTCAGTACAGACCCTGGCTGGACGCCAATTAGCGAGTGGTGCCTTTCGTGTGTTATCACATCTACAAGAACGCTCTGAAAGCAATGGATCTGTTCTACACCACACCGCACCTGCGCACATGCACCCAATTTTTCTACCACCCAATCTACATGCTTCAATTAATTCATGGATGATCCTTACGCACTTAAGGATGTACTTGGTTCTAACTAACAGATATTTTGTTCTTCTGGATTCACTTCTGCAGATTGCGAGTATTATTGCTAGGCCTGATAATCCGCTCTTAATATAATTTGACCTTTTGCTCATAAGATAGCCTGACCTGACTAGTAATATAATTTTGATTCGCTTTTCGCGTATTAATGTTGATCCATTATCTGTGTTGTTGACCCACCCATTCAACCCATTCAATTGTCATTTCTAGTTTAAATTATTTTCTTAGTTTTTCTTCAGAATTAGAGTTACTGCTAAATATTAATTGGTACATGAAAATACTTAATAAGAAACAAAAATAGTCCAAGGTGAACTCTTGACCCCCCCTTTCGACCCTGGCAACTATTGACCCGCTCATAATCCGTCAAAGTGCCACCTATTATTAGCTCATTTGATTCATTTTATAATTCATAAATCTTGCTTTTGTTCACTCCAGAATATCTATTCCATTCATGGTGCATCGAAGTAGATATTCATTTTTTATTCCTACAAAACAATTATTTATTAATTCATTTTATTTCATTCCTCAAATCAAACACTTTGTAAGCTTGGAACTGTGAAACCATTCACCCGATCCCATGATTCTGGCAAATAAATTAAGTTACCGACATTAGAATGTCAAGTATTTAAATTCTAGTAGTTGTTAGGTTGGGTGCACGTATATTTATTTAGTTTGATATCTGAATACTAAATTTGGATTAAGTAGCAATTCCAACGCCCCTTTATGTCCTCTCCAGAACTACAACTTGGCGTCTGGTTGGATGAGTTCTGGAAACTAGTGCGAGCCTCATGGGCTCTCCGCAGATCCATCGTTGACTCCGAATCTGTTAAATTCTTGCTGTTGACTATAGATTCATTCCGGATGGATTTGCCAGTAAATTTTGGGAAAAGAGCTCGTACACACGACATCATTTTAGACCCATTTAATAAAAAATCAGTTGTAATAATTAAATGAGTATGAAAAAAGTTTAATAGCATTTCAATTTTTGTACAATCTCATCACGTATTGAGTTTTCATTTGTGTCGCAAACTATCAAAATATCTAAACTATTATAAGTGTTTCGAGTATTTAAGCAGGCCTTCTTACTTTTTTAAGCTCAAAATGAACATCAAAGAGTCATTTTGAGATGACATGGTAGATGAATTACGTAGTGTGTCACAACAGACTCACCAAACCCCTAAATTATACCACAATTAACTACTAAAGAATCATTCGTTTCTTTTGCCAGGAATATACAACTAGGGTACGGTGCAAAGGATCTCACGTCTTCACAGGAGGTGCAGGTTGAAGCTACCATGATTTATTTAAACTTACCAATCAAAAACATCATATAAGATAAGAACCAAAAAAAAAAAAAAATCATTTGTGGTAATAATAACTCTCATAAACTTTTGTCGTAAAAAAAAAAAAAAAATCGTTCGTGGTAAAAAACCTGCACTAAAAAACCAATAAACACCACTCAGCTCATAGGGTTGCATTTACCTTTCGTAACTTCTACAAGAAAGAGAAGCATGAGGTATATCCTAAAAACTTATAAGACCATCTGAAGAAGAACAGGAAGGAAAAGAAAGATCTTTCTAGATCAAGATCAACATGAGTTGCATCCACATGGCCAACTCATAAATAATCTAAGCTATGTTTGGTGCTTTGGAATGGAGTTAAGACGGATTTTAAAGAGGAAACAATATCTTTTTTGTCCATTTCCGTTACTAATTATAAATGACCGAACCATGAGAATGAACATTTTTGTCTCTGCAGGAATACCTAATCCCATGGATTGACCAACTTTTATTTATGATGGTAGTGGCAAGCAGTATCACTTGGATCCCGAACATATCAATGACTAAGGTTAGAGTTTCAATAATGTGTTGGCAAACTTCTATTGAGTACAGGAAGGAAATACAAGGGAAAATGGCTAGAGTGGAATGTAATGGATGATTCCGTGAGGGAGAATTGCAACAAAAAATAACCTTCTTCCCATTTTGACCTCAGAGAAAAACGTCAACAACATTGGTAAGAGCTTTTTCTTATGGTTTTCATCCTTCTTTTTGAAAGAACATCCATTTAGAGTGGTTTTCTCTTTATGTAGTAGAAGGGAAAAATAATCCTCATTATCATACAAGTCTAGTGAACTAATTTATTTCTCAATCAGATGAGTTTGGTGCTCACGGGTTTGGTGGAGCATTGTATTCTTCATAGAGTTCTAGTGATTTACCTTGTTGTGCTAGCTAGTGGTGCAAGTGAGAAGCATTTATATATCTTTCCCAACCTTTGTTGGCGTGGTTTTAGCCTAACAAATGGTATACTCTCTCCATTGCCCTCTTGACTATGCATGTTGTGAAGATGACTATTATCCATTCATGTGTATCATGATATGTGAATCATAAACGTTGAATATCTGTATTGTTGATTGTATTTCTTTAGGGATGAAGTGATGAACCATAGAAAAGGGCCATAGTTAGGCTGCCACTAGTGTTGTCCAAGTAAGGTAGCTAGTTGGTCTCTATATTACTACAAGTGACCCGGTGTGTGAGAGTACATCTTTGGCTAGTGAAATCATGGGCATACATATTTGTGAGACCCAAAACAAGTGAGCTAAGGAATTGTGAGCTTATGTAAAAGGCATTGTGTGCTAGTTAAAGCATATGTGTGACAGTAAATTATCATGGAGTAGTAATGAGCTCTAAACACCGTGGACTTATCTTCTTTTTAGAAGTGACCCACGTATATCATCCTATTGATTATATGCTTGTGGATACTGATGTTTGTATGAATGGATAAATCAAAAAGATATAGCTCACTAAAGAATTTGACAAGAGATGCACATAAAAGCAAGCTAAGTAAGCAACAAGTTGACAAAAGGTATTTGGGAGCAAATTGTTCTAAGGGATTAGTTGGTCACTAAAGAAAAGAAGTAAAAGGTTTTAGGTGTCACGAATCCACCCTCCCTCCCTCTCTGTGCACATTCCAAGGAACAACACATGGAACATGTGCAAAACAAACAAACACATAAATATGCAAGACCACGATTTTCACACATATTGGCATATTGTTATTGCTATGACATATCTTCTACCATAAGTTGCTTTGCAATATTTATCTTGATTTTCAGCTCCTCAGTAAGGAAAAGGTCATCTAAGCCAAAAGAAAGAAAAACAAACATAAAGTGAGAGCAGAAGCAACTGAGAATGCTATAGTTAGTTATCTTCTAAGCCTAGCATAACTCTTTCATCTATCTACCAGACATTATTGTGCCGAATGATACAATTAAGATCCATTACAAGATGAGGATAGGTCAAGTTTGCATATGCCCAACTATGTAACCTAACTTTCAGTTGCATCAATATGAGGCTTGATATTTTCCCAGAAGATTTTGTCATCATAGAGATGGAAATTGGGCAGATTGAACAGGTTAAGGGCAGGCCGCCAAACACAGGTCACGGCCAGATCAATGGCATGCGGGCGAAAATTATTTTATGGGCTAGAATTGGTTCATGGGTTATATTACGGGTGGATTGGTGGACCAAGGGTTTACTCATCGATACAACTTTTTTGTTTCTTTAAGTAATTTAATAAACCAATAAATATTTAGTCAAAACTCTAATTTTGAATCCAAAAAACATAAAAACTCTTAACTAGAAATAGCGGTTGGATGAGTTGCGGGTTAACACGGACAAGTAAAAAATGGGCGAAACTTATTTTATGGGATAGGAGGATTGGGTCGGGTTATTTTATAAGCAAGTTAGCAAGGTCATAGGTTGCTCTTTCCAACACTAATTAAATTTAACCTAGTTAATAAAAGGACTAGAAATATTAAACAAACCAATATCTCCACTAATAATTTAAAGTTAAACTCTATTTTTGATGATTGAGGACCAAACCATTAAGTGCCAAGTACCCACAGCCAACCAGCAAGTTCGGATGCTCAAAGACCCCCTCAGCTCGCGTATCGGGTGAAGAATTTATATGCACACTAATGTATTAAAACTGAAGATTTGGCAAAAGATATAATGACAGCAAGAGCATACCAGTCATGATAGATGCTCATCGTTCCTCGCTCTTATATTAATGCCTAAAGCATATTCCTTGGCTATTGTAGGCACCACACTCATGACCCACAGCTTGTGAGATTCGAGCACCACAGCAAAACCTCCAAACCCACCTGCATCATATTCATGATGTTATTGAAAATATTTTATATCCTATTATATATGTTCTAAATATATGTTACATAAACATATACCGGGCCATATGGGTCTTATGGGATAATGCCCGTTAATCTAGAAAAACCTATATATATTCTATATATACTAGCCGGACGCAACGGAGTAAGTATTTTAAACTCAATGCTTAAGGTATAATACTTTAGGTGACTGCCTAAATAATAATAGATGTTAAGGTACTTTCCAGAATCAAGAATTTTGTTGATGGGTTTATAGACCGCCTACATGCTTCTTCTAGTGTTCTGTTGTGTTCCAAGTATGCCTCGGCAGACACTCCTGAAATGAACCCACTTAGAAGCTCTAAGAGGAATAATGTAAAGCCCGTCTGGGAATGTCTTCGGCCAAATTCATCGGGGACGCCAACAATAGGATACGGAATGACAGATGCCTCCATTTTCTTGTACCTAACAAGAATAAATGAAGGAAAAAAAAAAAAAAAGGGAAGCCCTGGAAGCACCCAGTAGCCACCAGGCCTTAGAACTCGATCAACTTCCATCATGTACATTCCATATTCAAAAAGAAACTTGAAAGGACGAAGAAAAGACAGTTTCAGTGCAAATTTAACAATTGGGGCCATGCTTGTTTCACCAGATCAGAGGATGGTATGGGATGGGATACAATGGGATTTGATGGAATATGAGAAATCCCACTCTTGGTACAAGACCAGACTAAATCTGGATTTATATGGAGCATTTGCATAGGGAACATAGTCAAATACTCTTTGGGCAAGGAAATGGATAGCGTAGATTCTTGAACTCCGGAGTGTAATGTCATTCTAGAGAATCAATATTTTCCCTTGAGAAGGTATAGCTTGACTTTGTTCTTGACATGGTGTAACCAGTATAACGTGGATGGCATTGGCTTAAACACCTTAGTTTTTGACTCAGAACCATCAACTTTCCCATTTCACCGCTGTGATGAATCTCAAGGTTCAGTTTTGAAAGAATAATGCTTCTGCCCCACTCTTAGGGGTCTCCACAGCTATGCTGTCTCCCTTACCAAAACCACTTCTCTGCCATGCACCCAAAATATAAAAGAAACAGCACAATCCAGCAACAATGAAAATAGATGCAGAGATCCTAGCCTATTATCTGGCGAATTGAATTATGTTGGCATAATGGACCTGAAAATTGGTAAAAGGATAACTTAGTAATAGTTACGAAAATGAACAAACTTGCATATTAGGATGAAAATTCAGTACAAGCGGAAGCACGACCGGGACTTTATGTGAACCTTTTATTCAATCTAAGACTAAACATCTCAATGGCAAGGGACCACCAAAGGAATTCATGCTTTACATTTATCATGTATGCTGCAGGTTCCATCGACAAACATGATGAAATGACAGGAGGATAGAGCAAACAAATCTTCTTCCGCACAGGATCAGAAGTTTTCTTCGTTTTTTTTTTGTTGGAATATCCGGGGGATGAGAAACTATGGCTTTGTTTGTTGCTAAATTATGATCAAGCTAACGTCGAGCTAAAACAATAAGAAGACAATTGTTGTTCCCATTGGAATGTTAAAATGCTATCATAGTTAGCAAGCCTAAATAAGTTTGCCTATCATTGGTGCACCTTATCTATTGACATTACATCATGCCATGACAACGGAATAACATGGAAATGAAGAGTACATGAAAAGAAAGTTAAGTATTCGAAAACACCATAAACGAATGATTCCGAGTTTGTTTTTAGCTAGTTTTGGAGCAACTGTTGATGTGAGTTACTTCAGGTGATCAGATGACTATGGGGAGCCACCAACAGCTATATTATGCCATGTTAGAGAGATATTAATGTTCAACGTGCAATGGAAATTGATTTTGCTCGAGGAGTCACACTGGAGCCTGCTTGGTTTTGCATAATTAGAGCATTTGCATAGTTTTGGGCTTAGAGGGAGTTTGTTTGATGTTGTTAGGTAACATAGAAGTGAAGATGGGATTCATGGGCTTCAATGAGCTCAAGGAACTATAACGGGCCTAAGGAAATACAAGTTAAGACTTGGGGGGAGTCATTTTAGGCCTAATTGAGCAAGGAGGAGCAATTAGGCCTACTAGTGTGCTTAGCCCATAATGAGAGGCATGGATTTAGCCCTTGACCCATGGAGGAGGTTTGGATTTATGTGTCTCATGAAGAAATCTACGAATCCTTATTGGGGGGCGGGGAGGAGGGGGGGCATGGACTCTATTCTTTTACCACTTTCTTGTATTTTGGTACTTTTGAGCATATATAAAGAGTCGTCTATCCCAATACGAATTGCACCACTCCTCTGAGCATTGAGAGAGAGAATTGAGAGAAATTCTTTCTGAAAGTATGTGAGCTTAGGGAAATACTTGATGATTTTTGTGCTGTAGCTATGAGGTGCTGTTGAGGATCCGAACCTTAGATTTTGGTGATCTGTGGTGGTGATTTCATGAGCGGTGGTCACTGTGCTTACTGCATTTATGATATAATAGTAGTCTCTTCTCTTATTTCTCGTTTTATATTGTTTATTTTCTGACAAAGAGAGAGCACTACTCTTGCTGTGAGTTGTATTCACTGTTTTGATTTTGTTTTGCTTAGTAAGACTATTGTAATAAGTTTGTCAACCCTAGTAAATGAGAGACAACTTAGTGATTGGTCAATGAGGTCGTTGCAATAGGTTTACTAACCCTAGTGAAGGGGAGGTAACTTAGTGATTGGCTAGTGAAGTTTTGTATCTCCCTAGTGAAGGATCGAACTGTGATTATAGTGATTTTGTTGGTGAGGGAGGTGAACCCGAATTATTCATGGACAGAGGTTGCACGCATTATGTAATTGAATCAAATATATCTTGTATTTGGGATTGCTTGGTTGGATTGCTTGTTTTATTCTTGGCATAACAAGTGAATTAGGTTCAAGAAGGTAAAAAGGGGAGAATTTTTAGTAGACTGATTCAGAGCTAAGTTGACATTAAAGGGTTGAACAACTTGTTAGATCCCTTGCTTGATCCTTTGCTCGCGACTACAAAGCTTGACATGAATTACCTTTGTAAGCAAGATGGTATTCCCTTGTTTGATAGTTCCAAATACTCAAGCTAGAAGATTTGTACGAAGAAGCAATTGAGCACTCCAAGCATGGGAATCTACCACTGTCTTGATACTGGCTACACTCCACCTAAAAGTGTTGCTTGGATTAAAGTTGACGAGAGGGCGTTCAAAATTGATTTAAGAGCTTTGAATGCAATTGTATTAACCATCAATGAAGTTGAATTCTCTAGTGTGAAAAATTGCATAACTACGCAAGAGACTTGGACGACGTTGAAAACATCTACAAAAGCAATAATAAGGTCAAAGAAGTAAAGATGCAAATTTATGGGGGTAAGTTTGAGCAATTGAGGATTAATGAAGAAGAAACTATTGATTCATATATTTCAATAGAGTAATAGAGATCTTTAATTGCATACGAAGATATGGAAAAAACATGATTGATGTTAATATGGTAAAGAAGATTTCAAGGTCTTTATCAAAGACATAATCCAAAAGTTTCATCCTCGGAAAAAAGAGACTTAGACACGCTTTTTTAAAATATACTAAAAAGAGCTTTAATTACATATGAGAAGAAGCATGTAGCAGCTAGAACTACAAGTAAATCTAAATCAATTAAAGAAATTGATTTCCAGGCCTGTAAACAACTTCAAAGTGCGAGAAGATTCTAACTCCTCTCAAAATCATGCATCCAATAGAGAAGATAAGAATGTAAATGTGTACATCTCACAAAACTTCTTGAAGGGAACCAAAAGTGCACAGGAAAACTTCTTTATAAGTGCTTCAGGTGTGGAAAAATTAGCCACTATGCGCTAGATTATCCTGAGAACAACAAAGATGAAAGTGGTGATGAACAAGAAGATAACAGCAAGAAGAAGAAGTTCCAAAATTACAAAAAGAAAAACTATTCTTCAAAAGACAAGAATACATCGAAGAACCTCTTAAGCAAGATCAGAGTTGGCTCTAGTTCTTCAAGTGAAGTGGAATTGGATGGGGAAAGAAAAGATAGTTAAATATATATACATATATATTGGTAATTATTATTGATTAACAGAAACAAAAGATAGTTCAAAATCTTAATTCACATGAGTGGTTGAATGCCCTGTTTAGTAATGTTAATATTAATTTGTGCCACTTGAAATGTTAATGGCTAAGTTATCCTTTATTGATAATGTCAGTGGCCTAGGTACTTAATCTGAAGAAATGTTGCCTCCTTCACCCACCACAGAGATGTCACTGTTAATGTGAAACGTCGTGAACACAATCAAAGTAATATTACAACCCATTGATGTGACCCATATTAGAGATATAATATTATGGGATATTGATTTAAACCCTTATCATATCTCTGATATTAAAAACACCCATGTGCTCACATGTAGTTTTAAAAAAGGATGTGTTGTTTGGAATTTGTTTAAAACAACCCATTAATTATTTTTTTTTTTCTAAAAAAATTTGAGAAAAAACACTATAATGTTAATATTAAAGGAATCTTTTTATGAATATCACAATTTTTTGATATATATATATATATATATATGGGCTTAACATTGATGAAGTTGTAGCACACACATAAAAAGGAAAAAAAATCAACACAACTGCACACAACTTACGTACCACTTTCGCATATTAGTTTTTCATTATATATACACATGAAATTTGAATTTTTCTCTACTAAAATTTTAGGGGAAGATCTAAACTTGACCCTTTTTTTTTTTTTTGCATTTTCTTAATTAAAGTTTCTAGAAATAAAGTATGCTAATCAATGGTTTTTTCTTTTTGGTTGCAACATGTTAGGACATTACGAACGTGTCCATTAGGTAGGGGCTCAAATTTCACATGACCATTTTCTAAATTGATCAGGTACTTTTATTGGAGTGAAATAAAAAAACAATTAATTGGTGCTTTCACAAATTCATAATATACGATTTTGGTTACTTTCTGAAAATTAATAGCATTTAGAGGCCCGCTACGGATCATCTCCCCCCTTCCTAACCTTGTTGCAATCAAAAAAAAAAAAGAAAAAGAAAAAAGGAAAAAACTGAAAAGGGGGAAAGAAGATATCATATTTGCGTTCACATTGTCTTATTATTATTATATAAGTTTATTGCATACGCATTAAATTTCTGGTTCACATAGACAGTAGGGGAAAGTAGAGGAGGGAAACAACAGAGGCCAAAAAAAAAAAAAAAATGAGGGAGAAGGAAGATGCCATGTTTGCGTTCACATTTTATTATTATTATATAAGTTTATTGCACATGCATTAAACTATTCGTTTACATTGATAGAAAGGAAAAGTAGGGGGAAAAAAAGAAAGGAAAAACAGAAAAGGGAGAAAGATGTCATATTTGCGTTCACATTGTATTATTATTATATAAGTTCATTGTATACGCATCAAACTATTTGTTCACATAGATAGAAGTAGGGGTGCATAGAATTTGAGAAAATTTGAATTTTTTAATATATTATCTGACTGTCAGAAAATTCAGTGAGAAAATTCAGAAAATTAGGTCAAAGATCCGAAATAATTTTAGGAAAATTTATAGATCGGGAAATTGATTAGGAAATTGTTTTGGAAATTCAAAATACCCAAATTTTCCAAAATTGCATAAGAATTTAAAGCTCTTTCTTGGATTTTACATTCTCCCTTTTCATTTTTTCCTAAATATTGTAAAAATGCAATTTAGGAGGAAAATTCGATCGCGAAATTAAATTTCTAAATTTCCCGATCGGGAAATTTCGAGCAAATGTTTTGTTCAATTGAGAATAGAGACAAAAAATAAAATTTAAAAAAAGATTAGAAAATAGAAATTTGGTTGGAAAATTCTCGAATTTTCCGAATGAACACCCCTAAATAGAAGGGGAAAGTAAAGGAGGGAAATAACAATTCAACAATAGCTTAACAGCAAAGTATATAATTAAAAATAGAGATGGCGTGATATTGAGCCAGTCATTTCACCAAGTCTATCATGTTTATGAAAAATGGACAAGTGAATTCATTGTTGTGAGGCTAAAGATTTTAACATAATCTTATACTTCCAAGGTGGGATGCTAAAGACTTTGTTAAAACATATTCTTATCCACAATCCTTGCAATTGCCACATTTCGAATATTTGAAAAATATTTAAAATATCCTAAGATATCTAAATTAGTCAATTGTAAACATTTTTTTTAAAAAAAAGAGAAATTATGTACATAAATATTTGGATAGCGTCATTCATGCACCCGTCTATGATCTATACAATCTTCAATGTGTATATTAAACCGAATCAAAAGGATCGACGTACGTATCAAAATATTATACTCCTGCACTTAATTCCTTCCATTTTAATCATTAATTGAAGATATTTTGTCACGCCGTATCACATACTAATAATTACTTTTAAATTAAAATAACAATTACTCTTTATGCGGATCACTTGCTTCATAAAAAGAAGAAGAAGAAGATAATTATACAAAAAAAGAAAAAAAGAAAAAGAAGTTGATGTATATAAATCTCCTACAACCATTAGGCTCTTTTTGTTTGTTTGCGGGTTTTCTGCATATGCTTGGTCTTTTGCGGAAAACATTTTATATTTTTCTCCCATAAAACATTTACCAGATTTCAGTCTCAAAGCCTCCGACCTTTTTCTTTTTATTTTTTCCATGTATGCTTTTATCATACCTATTTTACTCTTCCCACTTTAATTCATTCATAACTCTCGATTCTTATTCCTAGCTTATAAAAACTACATTTCTCATTTTTCTTATAAATTTTCATTGCGTCAACCAGAAAAAGGGAAACTAGCAAATTTTCCATGAAAATGTTTTACAAAACGATAGGATTTTATGTGAAATCAATGGAGCCATCATTTTGTGCAAGGAGAAGAGTAAATTAAAAGTTTTAGCCAGATCAGACCTAGTTTGAGAGTTACATTCGAGTCAGGTGTGGGAAAAGGTTTCGAACTGAAGCCAAATTTGGTTAAAAAATAAAATTAAGACACACATTCAAGAGACTCTAGTTTGGGAAAAGGATGGACTCTAATAAAAGTCAAATTTTGGCAAGTGGAAAACGTAGAAAGTCAAGTTTGGGTCCCCCAGATTAAACATGGGCTCTTTAATGACTAAACCATTGAAGCTCTTATACAATGAATAAACAGACCCGAATCACACAGCCGACATGTGTCATTAATTGAGGCAAACCCCTTCACACTATATATTCGGCTACGTGCACTTATTAAGATAATATTTGATTGCTGATATGCTGCAAAATCAATGCAACCTTTATTGGATCCAATTTTTTCCCCTCTCTCTCTCTCTCTATATATATATATATATATATTGTACGACTCTCGGTGTCATGAGTATCAGTGATACCTCAATCATAAACTCCAAACCAACACAAACACGAGAGAGAGAGAGAGAGAGAGGGAGAGAGATGAGACCCAATTGTTCAATGTGGATCAAGCTTCTGACAGCAGCATGGCTGTCAGTTGTGTGTGTCGCCCAAGACTTTGATTTCTTCTACTTTGTTCAACAGGTTAGTGACTTGAAGACTGACTCAATTGTTTTCCAAGGTTTTGGTAATGTATCTTTGAATGTGTATACGTGCTTTGGGTTGAGCATTTATAGATAGATATAGAGAGAGTTTAGAGTTGAATCAGTACTGTTTTGACCATTCACAGACATGGTGGTTGATTTGGGTGGTGGTATTGTGAAATTGCAGTGGCCAGGATCATATTGTGACACAAAGCAAAGTTGTTGCTACCCAACAACCGGGAAGCCCGCAGCAGATTTTGGCATCCATGGCCTGTGGCCCAATTATAACGACGGTTCCTACCCTTCCAACTGCGACTCTCGCACCCCCTTCGATCCCACTCAGGTGACACATTTCCACCACAAATTACCCTTTCATCACTAGAATGTCTGCTATATATATATCTGACAACATCTCGCTAATATATGCTTGCGCGCGCGTGTAGATCTCGGAAGTGATGGGGAGAATGCAGGAGAACTGGCCAACGCTGGCTTGTCCCAGCAACAACGGCTACCAATTCTGGAGGCACGAGTGGGAGAAGCACGGGACGTGCTCCGAGTCCGTGCTCAACCAGCACGACTACTTCGTCGCAGCTCTTGAGCTCAAGGCCAAAGCCAACCTCCTCGGGAGCCTCACCGCTGCGGGTATTAAAGCAGACGGGAGCAGCTCATACAGCTTGAGCAGCATCAAGGGAGCAATAAGAGACGGGGTGGGGGGAGTGAGCCCTTTCATAGAATGCAATGCTGACGAGTCAGGAAGCAGCCAGCTCTATCAGGTTTATTTGTGTGTGGACACCTCCGCCTCCAAACTCATTGAATGCCCCGTGATGCCTAAAGGGAGGTGCTCTGACGACATCCTCTTCCCATCCTTCTAATGGAATTTGTTCTCCCTGTAATCCTCCTCGCTGCAATTTACTACAAAATAAAATCTGCAATTCCAAGTTCCAATCTTGTTTTCGTCTCTTGGGCCTTCACCTCCCCAATGTTGGTTAGAGTTTGAGTTCTTCAGCAAGCCACCTCGCCTTATAATTTCCATGTGGAGATGATTGTGAGTTTTCTCCTCCTTCCGCAAGACATGAATGAGTGACTAACACATGGGACCCTCTTTTCATGAGATTTGAAAATGTACAACGTATTAATCCAAGCATCCAAACTTTGGCACAATTTCTAGACACCTTGATTTCTTTGATTATTTTAGAACTGATAAATATAATTAGCACAATATAAAATCTCATGAAAACAAACTTATCAGCATATTTTTTGTTTGTTCTTTCTATTTGCACGATTAAAACTTTTAAATAGCATTCCAATATTCTAAAGTCAGGTGCATTGGGAGTAACAAAGGTAAAGAGAGCCAAATCGCTTCACCAGATTTGCGCCACGTTAGTTTTTCTTGATTTTATTGTGAAATTCATTGTGTTTATAGAATTATTGGGGGAAAACCATCCTTTGCACTTTTAATTCTCTTGTTTAAATACATGAATGGTATAGATTCCATTTTGTGTGTGATGCTGCCTGAAATTTGGATTGATTCTCTCTCGGTGTTAGAACGAAAGTACCATCGCGCCTCCAAGGTCGAGCCGCAGATGCGGTTTAGGGAATTTTCGGAATGCTCTTACTTTGATGCAGTTTTCAAATGGGTGTAAGCATCAACTTGGGAAACCAGGGCTGCAACACTAAGATCAATCAAAATTTACACTGCTTCGGAGGAACAACCCACAGATATTGAAATGGATTGAAGCATTCCAATGAGAATTACTTCTACTCGTTTAAGTTCCATTCCGTCGTACTAATAGCCGAAGTGCAAATCTTCCAAGCAATATAACTTCCTCGACAAAAAACAGAGATCCTTCCATCCCTTTCGAATAAAGTAACTTTATAGCTGGAAAACCGAACAACGAAAACACCACAAATTCCAAGCTACAGAAGTTTGGAGAAAATGTTTACAAGGAACTGCCAACTATGACCCCTAGGCAACAGAAGTAACAGGCACCAAAGTCCTACCAATGGAGCCATACAGATATTATCAGTGCATGAAAGATAAAGATCGGCAACCCAGGCGTTCACCCATTTTTATCCATAGCAATCAAAGCAAGCCACAATATATATGTGGAAGCAAACCGAAATGCATTGGAAATGGTAATATCAGCATCCCAGGAGTTCATCCATCTTTATCCATACCAATCAAAGCCAGCCATAATATGTATGTGGAAACAAACCGAAAACATTGGAAATAGTAATATCTGCAAGTTCTGTGTCACTACTTGCAAGCCGTTCCGTAGAGATGTGGGTTCAAGAAAAGGGCATTAGACAAGAAAGTCATGCTCATGTCAAGACCTGAGAAACCAGCTTCGGATATATGCTTTCCTGTGTTCCTGGTGAGGTGACACCCATCGGATATTGTTTGTTGCAAAGGGTTGAGAACACTCTGTAACACCCTAAGTGTTGTGCCATCTACGAAAAGACAACAAATAGAACGAACAAAACTCATCCACCAATTTTAAACAAGGTAGACTGCACTTGAACCGCCTCCTTTTTATGTCTCATTATAAATGAATCAATGACTACAGCTCAATACCTTTGGCAGCAACATGTTCTATAAAATGGTACACCCCACCGGGCTTGAGCACCCTCTTCACCTCTGCATGAAGATTTAAATTATGACATGAAGCTTTCAATTATGAAGCATGAATTTAAAGCTTTGAATTATGTAAAATATAGTGTGATCGAAATTGAAATTGTTTTAACTCATTGTGTTAACTCGCCTATTAAGATTCTACAGCATTCATAGTGACACATTTAAAAGAAGGCAACTGAGCATCTAATTTGGGCACTGCCAATATTTTGCCTAGGCCATATTCAAGGCATAGATTCCATCTCTAATCTGTACTTGCCTACATCAAGGACTGGTTGAGGACATAGAATGAAAATGAGAATTTGAAAAGGATTTTGCCATGTTCTTTGTGAAAGTTAAAGTTTATGTTTCAAATCTTAAATGGTTCAACACTCGGATTGGTCATTCCAATTCAGAAATCGCAGCCCACACTGATTTCTGGTAACTATATGCTGTAATCATCGCAACTTCTATAAAGTGATCACAAGAATTATAACCAAGCAGCAAAAAACTAAGAAGCCCCATATTAAAGAAACCATAACATCATGTTTCCCAAGGTAATAAAGTCATTTCTTGGATTTTTGACATGCTGCATCATTTTTCAACTATTCATCATATGATGTGTACTTGCACAATGAGTTTTATCAAGATGATGGACTGCAGATGCTACATAATATAGAACAGGATGTTTCCATCCAGTAGACAATTTATAACAAAGGTGCTTATTTCTTGTGCCCCTGATAATTTGAGCAGGCAATCAAACTCCCCAATCAGTTAAATCGGTATTAGTGGCATAACTTAGGCACATTCTTCTGGTTAGAACTAACTCAAATGTCAGAATTTTTCATGGGCAGGATCCATAATGGTGCTTGAATCTTTCCTATGCAACACGTAAATAGAAATAGCGTGCTCAACCATTTTTTAACTCAAACATTGATCCGCCCTCCTTCCTGAACATGATGTTCCCAGATAAAATTCTGCACTAATAGTAACTAAGTGAACATAAGCCTGCTGATTAAAGGAAAAAAAAAAAAGAACAAGATAAACAAAAAAAAAGAAGTTCCAGAAACTGATTTACCTTTTAGGGTCAAATCAATATCTTTAACAGAACAAAGGACCAGTGTTCCAATAACTGCATCGACAGAAGCATCCCTTACTGGCAAAGCCTCTCCAACCTAAATCAATCAAGACAGTCAATTTCTCAGTCAGATATTTTAAGCTCACAAAAGAAACAGAGAGAGAGAGAGAGAGAGAGATCAATAAGTGCATACTAAAACAAATAAAAGAAGAAAATTTACCACATAAAAACAAATGGCTGCTTGATTACCACAACAAATGGGATTTTGCAAATTGAATCAAATGGCACCACCACCAAAATCCATTCTATAATTAGCCAGTATGGCTCTGATCCATAAAGACATGCTCTTCCGAAAATTAAAAAATATGTATCTTTCAAAGAAAATAAATTTCCATCATATGTTTGTCTATGTACATGTGACTGTATCTCTCTCTCTTTCTCTCCATATATATCTCCAAGTATGCATAATCTCTCCACTCCCTCTTGGATGGCTAGTATTTTTTTTTTCCCACTCCATCATCCTGCCTTCCAGGAACAAGCCCCTGCCTGTGAGTGTGGATTGGCCACTTGTAAATCATAATATTTCCGGAAGGTAAATAGAATGGTAAGAATTTAATAATTAAAGGCAAAATGACATCAAGGATGAGAATATATTAATAGGGAAGGGCGAAACATTTTCCCTAGTAGGAGGATATGCCTAATGGAGAAAAATAAAATCTGACATAACAGTGATATTTTTTTTTACTTTGACACACATTTCACAAACTTGAGTATGCTGATTATATTATACAGACTCACCAGGTTTTCTGAGCCCATGATATGATATGGGATTTTGTCAAGAATGAGCCTACTGCTGATATAATTTCAAGCAGACAACTTCATTTTTGAGGGTTCAATATACAACACATACGAGAACAGCTATGGAACACCAAATGTTAATCCTAAATAACTCTCATCGATTATACATACTGCCCGTATAAATTTAAAACTCGTTAAAGGTAAGCCTGCAGCCTCCGCTGAAGCCTGTGCATATTTCTCCATCTTTCTGTTAGGATCTACTCCAAAAACAATCATACTTGTATCCCTTGCATAATACTTGAGATTAGAACCTGTCCCGATGCCAATCTCCAAAACCTTTTCAGCCTTTCCACTTAAACCGGCTAATAGCTGCGATTTGTAACCTGCAACCTAAATATAGAACAGAAATGTGTTACATGGCAGAAGTGCAGTTTAGAATGCTTATAAATTGAGATAAAATGCTGTCGAGTAAAAATGGGAGTAATCACAAAACAGCTGCTAACCTCTGCCTCATAGGATCCCATGCCATTGCTTAAAGCTGATGCATAGAACTCCTCATACCAATCTGGTCTTGGAGGATGAATGTTGTTCAACATGACCTGTACATACATGCATAATTCTTGGCACTTACATTCATGTTGGGAAATCACACAGCTACAACAAATTCATCCCGGAAATCATTTTTACCCACAGCCCTCTACACACTAACACTAGCACTCTCATCAAAAGCATTTTGATCCTCCTGGGTCTTGGCCAACGACAGAAAAGGCTTGAAAACTAAGGCAGTTGTCTAATTTGGGCATATCCCCAATGCACTCCTAAAAATTCAACATGGGGAAGCACCATTGGTTCTCTTTTATTCTATTAGCAACTGTAGAATAAGAATTTAGAGAGACCAAACCACAAATTTCCAAGGGATTTCCCTTAAGTAATAGAGAAAATCGGAGGCAGTGAGAGGGAGAAGCCGGGGCTTGTACCATGGGATCAGAGTCAGAGCCCAAACAGGACGAAGCATGGGAATCGAAAATTGGGGATAAAGTAGTCGTTGCTGCGGCGGCGGCTGCTCCATGGATAAAACTTCTCCTTGCACAGGCGCAGCAGAGCGATTCTATAGGCTGGGAGGGTTGGGAGTGAAGCTTCTCCTTCTTCTTTTGGAACTGATGAGAGGAGTCGCCTCCCTTAGAAGACGAAGCAGAAGAAGAAGAAGAAGAAGAAGAAGAAGAAGGGGACAGCCCTCTAGTTTTACAGGGAGGAGAGCAACGATTGCTGGTGACGGCCAAGGAGTCCACTGGGAGGAGGGGGAAAGTTGAGATCATGTTCGCTTTGCACCATTCATACCCTAACCCAAGCAATTGCTGTTATTGACTTGCAAAAAAAACAAACAAAAATAAATAAATAAATAAAGGGAAAAAAAATTCTGAAAGGTCAATTTGTTTTATAAAGACTGCATAATGTTTTAATGCTCTCTCAATTTGTACGGTTTAAATTTTCATATCAAAAGCTCACATGGACCCAAGAATTACAAGGCACTTAATTTAGAAAAATTGCCACTATATACTTATTTTCTCCATATATATATATGATGAGAAATTTTTTAAAAGATCCGGTATGGTTAGTGTTAACCTAAGGCCCCGTGGATTTAATTTGTGTGTGAAAAAAATATTTTAAATCTGATTTTTCACACTTGAATTTTTAGAAATGTTTTAATTCTTTGAATTCTTTTGATTTCTGATAATCTGTTTTACAGTTATTTTAAAACTGTTTTTAAGCAACTGTGATAATCTAAGTTCATTTTCTGTGCCTATTCAATATGTTGAGAAGTGGACAGTAATTTCATTTATGTTTGGGTAGGTTTGAACACAGTTTGATAAATTGTTTAAGGCTGATATTTTAGGAGGTTCGTTTATTCTCTTTCTTATTTTAGAATAAGAAAAGTTGGAAGTTTGTTTATCACTTTCTTGCCTTAGAAAAAGAAAAGTTGAAATTGTAAGGATTATTTATTCTTGAACCTGTAAAAGGAATTAGGTTATAGTGCTATCCCAAGGCAGCAGTAGGCTATGCTTAGCAGAGTGAATGTAGCTTCAAGTTTGAAGTGAACTACTATAAATCCTATGTGTTCTTTGTTTTCTTGCTTTGTTCAAACTATTTTTGGATTGCTTGTTCAAATCTTTCTTTTGTGTTTAAACTACATTATTCAAACTATTGTTCGAACTGTTTGTTCAGAGTAGTCCATTTGGGTTTAAACGGTTATTTTATATTTCACATCTAACCTTGGGTTATTATAAGAGCTCACTAACAAAGGATTTTCGAAAAGTATTATATTCACCACCCTCTAGGCTGCTCAATAGTTAGGATGTTTAAATTTGGTTGATCACGTTCATGTACTTCAATTTTGTTTACAATATGCACCTTTCAATTTTGTTTTCAATATGCACCTTTCATCCATTTGTCATCCAAAATTTGTGTTAAGTATACGACACATAGCATGCTACTGAATTGCCACCTCTTTATTTTAAAAGAAATTATTTAAAGTATTAAATAAAATTTGAAAAATGCATTTAAAACGAGAAAAAGAAACAGAAATAAAAAGAAAAATAAAATCCATTTCCACGGGCAAGAAGGCGGAGGGGCACTACCCATCTCGACAAATCCACCACGCCCCGCCCCCTGCGCAGCCAAGGGGAAAATTCTGAAAGATTAATTTGTTTTTTCAAAGCTCTCCCAATATATATATATATATAAAAGATCCCTATAATTAGGGTGTTTAAATTTTATTGATATTATGTACTTTAATTTTATTTTTAATAAACCCATCTTTATCATCCAAAATCTGTTAAGGAACACGTAGCATCCTACCGAATTGCCATGTCATTACTTTAAGAAGAAATTATTAAAAGTATTAAAAAAGTTAATTAAAATACATTTAAAAGGAGAAAAAAAAAACAGAACAAAAAGAAAAATAGAAGAGAAGAAGACGGAGCAGCACTACCCATCTCGACAAATCCACCACCCGCCCGCCCATGAAGCTGGAGACGAGGAGCGATCAAATTGCCGTGGAGACCGGAGACGGCGGAGAGCCCGGAGGATGATGGTATTCCCGGTCGCTGTCACTTCTGGGGCGTGGTAGCCCTTGGATCTGGTGGCGGAGGAGAAGGGGAAGAAGACCGAAAGCCCGAAACAGGAGAGATATGTGTCGCCGGAGTTGTCGAGGATGACATTGGTCGATTTCGAGGGTGAGCCGAAGAGTGCCGAAGGAGCTGTACGGGGGCCCTCGCGCGGCTACGAATTTTCAGTCTTCTTGTCTGGTGGCGGCGGTTATGCCTGGATGGGTGCAGCTTCTGCCATCCATGGCAAGAGGTCGAATTTCCTTTTCGTTTTCTTTGTTTTTCTTCTTTTAAATGTAATTTTTAAAATATTTTCTTAATCCTTTTAATAACTTATTTTTTGAAATAGTGAGGTGGCAACTTAGTAGTGTATGACACGTGTCCCATACTTAACAGACGTAAATGGCAAATGGATGAATGTCAGACTATTTAAAACAAAATTGAAGTACATGGGGTACTCAATAAAATTTAAATTACAGAGTCTTCCAAAAACATCACCCTAACTATAGGGATTTTTTTAGAATTTTTTTTAAAAAAGGATAAATATCTAAAACACTCCTATAATTTGAGTGATTATTTGAGGAAGCTACTCGTAGTTTCAATTTTTGTAACGCCTCTCTTATACTTATGAAAATAATGCAATAGATCCATGTCATCTAATTCCGACTAAATTGATAATGAGAAATCATTTTATATATATATATATATATAGTAAAATGTGAAAATTAGGTGGAAAAAAAGAGAAAAAAATAGAACTACAAAATTATTATTTTCTAACTAAAATTCGAATCTCAAGGTTGAAGTCTTGATGGGCAATCGCCATTAGATCTAATGAGAGAGATTTTAAGAAGTAAGTTTTTTTATTTTAATTAAAAAATGTTTTTCATTTTTCATTTGCAATAATTTATTTTCTCTCTTGCCCCTTTAATTTCCACATTTTATTCGCTCTTAATAATTTTCCGTAATCTATCCGGACGGAATTGAATGGCATGAATTTATTAGACTATTTTTATAAGTATGGGTTCAGTTTAATAAAGGCTCAAACTAGAGAGGATGTTTCCTGAATTTTCTAATTCAGTCACATTTCAGTAGATTTGGCAGAATTTATCCATGCTCGTGAGTATTCACAAGTACTTGCAAATTGGATGGGCAACTGATCCAAAAGTTTAGACCCATGCAAAAATGGGTCATTTTTGCCTATTTCCCACCGAATCAACCTAGTTTTGACCCAACCCATATATACCTTTGACTACTCGTTATATTATATATATATATATATATATATATATATATATATATATATATATATATATGTATATCTTTTTTTTAGGATTATGAGTTGCCTATCTCTCTCCTTCCCTCCCTCCCTCGATCGGTCCGTCCTCTCTCCCTTTATCCTCTCATCTCCTTCTCTCTGTTCTCAGGCTTGCTTCTCATCTAAAGAGCTGTTTGAGCTGTTTGTTTGGTTTGAATGAGACTTAATGGACTCTAAATCTAATTCGTTCAAATCTTAACCCATTAAAACTATTTGGTAGCCCATCTAAATAGACTTTTATTGGATTCGAACAAATCAAATCGAATTTTCTTTTAGGATTATGAGTTGCCTGTCCCTCTCCTTCCTTCTCTCCCTCCATCGGTCCATCCTCTCACCCTTTACCCTCTCGTCTCTTTCCCTCTACTCTCACTCTCTCTTCTCCTCTAAGGGACCATTTGTTTGGTCTAAATGGACTTGTAATGGGCTTTAGATCTAATTCGTTCAAATCTTAGCTCATTAAAACTGTTTGATAGCTTATCTAAATAAACTCTTATTGGATTCGAAACAAATTAGATCCAATTTTGGATCTAACTGGATCAGATATCCTATTCAAATCCATGGGACAAAAATACCTTTCATAATTTTCCATTATTCGTTCCATACCTCCATCACTTCCCTCCCCTAAGAAGCACAACAAATATTCCAATGCAGCCCCAGCCACCGTCATCAATTTAATCACCAATTGTTGCCACTGCCACCCCCACCACCACCACCACGAGACACCACCATTACCATCTAACACCAATACGCCCCATTTGTCATGATTTGAGGTTTTGATACAAAATCATACCCTAAATTTTGGGTTTGATCAAATCAAACTCAAACGGATTTGATCAAATCAAACTCAAAAGAGTTTGATTCTGAATTAAGCCTTTTGAATTGAATATCAAATTAATGTTAGAATTGAATATCAAATTAATGTTATTTTCTTTCTTCTTTTTTTATTTAGCTTTTTCCCTTGGTTTTACCCATTTCTTGACATGAAATTGATTATTCAACACAATAGCATTACAATCTGGGTAAAATGGAAAAACATAGTTTATTCAGATGTTTTCACAAATTAGTTATGAAATGGGCATAATTATTTAGATTCATACTTCAGATTTTAATCTATTGTATTCAAATTGATTTTGAGCATTCAGGTCTAAACACTAAATTTTGCCAAACGCCACCTAACTCTCTTTTCATCCCCTCTCACTTTCTCTTCTCATTTCCCTTGCTCCTCTTCTCGTTTCCGTTACCTCTCCCCCTTCTCTTTCTTAGGGTTAATTATTTAATATCCTTGACCTAAAAGTTGAAGTCAACTTTTACTAGCCTTAACATCAGTATTTCTTTTAGATATTATATGTACTTTACCAATTTAAAATTCTGAGAAATTTTCACAGGAAAAAATTTCGCATGGGGACATAGAATTTTTGGGTTTCGTGCGAGGTTATCGAAATGCCCTTGGCTGTTGAGCCATAAATAACTATAGAGATCATGATGTAAAATTTCCAAACTCTAGTAGCAGAATATTATTAGCCTCGTAGAAATTGAGAGTAAAGTCAAGTTTCAGAATATTGTTTTTGGCTCAGTTATGAATTATCGAATGAGAAGTATCTAGCTAGTGATTGATGTGACATGTATGACCCATAAGTTTTGTGGCGAAGAAGAGTTGACTTTAGACATTTTGAGAAGTGAAATGACCAAATTGTCCTTGGTGTTTTCAAAAGGCAAAGTGTAGGGGCAATTTTTCCTTTAAAGTGTGCATGAACCATTTATGAGATTCACATCTCACATTGCTAGAAGAAGAAATGGGGGAAAGAAAATGAAGACAGAAAAGAGAGAAAAAGTAGGAGAAAGTTTGGGTTTCGTAGATAGTCGATGAAGGAAGTGTGGTTTTTCTCCAAAGACTTCAAATTCTTTCCAAAGCAAAGTTGTTAAGGTAGGAAACTTACCATTGAATCTCCATTTTCAAGTCTTGATTCCAACTATTGTCATGTTTTCTTTTGGTAAGAAATTATATATTGATTTGAAGTCATAATCATGGTTATTTGTAGTTTCCATGATAATTTTTGTGTTGAATGATATGAGAGTTGTTCTTGTGAATATCATGTGATTAATCATCTTAATTAGTTGTGTATTGGATCCAAAAAAAGGTTTAATTAGGTTGTATTGGCTAAGTTGTATTTATGTTGGTTTTTGGAATTAGTTGTTTTGTGAGGAAATTGTTATGGCAGTAAGGGTTTTGGGATTTTCTGGCCAAATGGATTTTGAATTTGTGAAAGTTATCTTCTGGATAGTTTTAGTTCACAAAAGTAACTACAATTTTAGTTTTGGAATTATATCAATCCGAGGCGTGTGGTAAGAGCTTTGGAGTTTTAAAGTTTCTGCAGTGAAATTGCCTGGACTGTGTTTCCAACCATATTTCTATTTTCCGTGTGCCTTTTTACCTATTTAAATGACTGATTTTGCAAAAGTGTTCAAAATATTATTTGTTCTCCTTTGAGTATTTAAGAATTTTTCTTTTGGGAGAAAAATGTTTTAACCCTTGTATAATAAATTATCACATTTCTAATATAAGGTGTCCAAACAGAAATATTTGGATGATGTAAAACTGCAAACAACCACTATTTGCTCTTTTTAACAATACTAGAGTGTGAATCACTCTTTATGGTTTAAAATGAATTTGTAGCCTTCTTTATTAGCTAAATATCTTCTTTTAGCTGTAACTTAAAAATGGATATGTATCTAAAAACTTTCTCAGTATTCTTGAAACTAGTCGAAATTGGATTTTTAGTGACCAGATCTGTGTACCTACTATTTTGTCTTGGTTGGCTCTTCTAGAGATCGAATCTTGTAAAGTGTTCAACAGAAAAGTTTTAGATAATGAGATTATCTAATTTTTTTATTTTAGGAGTAATGCCATTTGAACACTGAAGAAGAAGTGGTAGTGTTTCAACTTGAAGTGGTAGTTTTATGAAAGTGAAAGGCCTTAAGTTTTTTTTCTGAGATGATTATGTACAAATTACTTTCCATGAATGATTGATTTCATTATCTATCTTGTTGAACCGTTGAGGGTGTTTATTAGAAAGTCTTTGATGACTACTTTATGTGTAGGTCACTTGAATAACCGTTATTGAAATGTACCTCATAACTTGTGTTTCTTGTTAAGTCATTAATTTGCATAATTGGGTATTCGTTTATTTCCAAATAGCTATTGGTTTGTGTTGAGCTGATGGAAGTAGAATACTTGAATGTGCGAAGCTCTAACCTTAAGAAAGCTATAGGGTAGAGAACAAGTTGACTGAAAACTTAGATATTGTTTTACAGTGGGTTAAGGTAGAACTATACGATTGTTTGCGCGTGATCAATTCGACATGAGGTTACGAGAATCGTCTTAGTATCTAGTTTTTCTCACAACGATGTTATATAACGTTATTGGAGATGGTAGCAGTCGAATTACCAATGGACACCATTTGTTGTCAATGTTGAATGAAGGAATTGATCAAGTTCTAGAAGCGCAACAGTTGATTAAGTGGATCGTCTCATCGACAAATAATAGAACAGCATGGATTGGATTAACTAGTTGTTATTGATTGATGATGAGCTGCTATCGTTGGAAATAGTGGATTACAGCATGTTGAACTAGAGATTGTGGAGTGAACTGTCTTGCTATTGAACTTAATATTGTTGCTTGTTTCATGTCTTAAGTTGATTTGAGTTGAACTATTATTTGTTGGGTAGTACCTTTTAAAGTTTGAATTAGATTGTTTACTCGATTGTTGGGGTACCTTTCAATTGTTGGTTGTGATCGAATTGAGTTAAATAAACCCATACATGGGGGATTGAATTGACATAAAATGTTTTGCCTATGTTGGCACAAAGTTAAGCCCCGTGTTTGGGTTAAATAATGCACACTATTGGACCCCGTGCTTGGGATAAATAATGCACAAAATATTTTTGTCTATACTGGCATAAATGGATGAGTTGATGACGTTTATGACCTCATTATGGGTCATTTAGTAAAATCATAATTTGTTTGAATGATTGAGTTGTTAAGTTGTACATGTGAGTTGTAGAGTTATCAAGTCGAATACTAAGTGGATGAACGACGTGATTGAGGATTGATGAACTGGTTATATGAAGTTGGTGGAACTTTTGGTTAAAGAATAATGAATCAGTCTAATTAAAGTTTGATTGGAGTTAGCTGGTCAGAGTTTAGATGTTGTGTTCATGCACTTTGACACATAGTTTTAAAATTGATGTTTGGCGTTGTTTATGTGCGATTATTCACACATGTGTTGAAAGAATCAGACAAATTCTTAAAGTTGTTATATCATTTGTTCTTTGTGTAACTTGGTAGGAGTTTTATTACTATAAGTTTCATATTGAGTGTTTTATCACTCATTTTTTGTTATTATTACTTACTAGATGAGCAACTTTGAGCGAAAAGGAATAAGATGAATATGCAAGGTGGAAGCAATGGCATTTTCATTCCATAGTTGCTTAAGTTTAGCATTAACTAAATTGTTGTACTTAAATCAGTTGGACAATGTTATAATAAAATGAACGATGTTTCTCTTATAATCCTATGAAATGATAAGAGATAATATTAGAAATTACTGATTGGTTTTGAAGACCGCAAATTTGGTTTGAAGATCGCAAGTTATTACTTTAGCATAATCCAACCATACTGTTACTTATACTTGGTAATACTGCGGGAGTTGGTCTTAGTTGACACATTGTTGACCTATTGAGGATGCGGGAAACCGGGCTATCATAAATTAAGCCTTTGGTCCCTGTTAACTAATTTTTCCTATTTTGGTCCCTGCAAAGCTCAAGTTTCCTAATTAGATCAAATCTGTTAACTTTTTGTCCAAATCGATTATATATATATATATATATATTAAAATTAAAATTACGAGACCGATCCCAATAATAGGAATAATTGCAAAAAATCAGCCATGGACAAAATTAGGGAAGGCTTTGAAAAATCTTCATCTTTGACACAATCCCAGGTGTGGACGCCTACTTTCGGGTATACTAAGGAAGATTATCTTAGCAGCACGTACCAAGAAATAAGGGCTCAACGGGAAAAATTAGATAAAATTCTAAAAATGGTAAAAATGGCAAGCTAATGAGGTTCAAAAAATAAATAAAGAAATATGCTCAACACTTAGGTAAAATCAAACAAAACCTTAAGCAAAATACTATTAAGGAAGAACCCAGTAGAACCCATGAAGAGGGATTCATTAGTTTAGGTTGAGGTACCTCTCTTAACCCTAATAGATTCTGGAATGATTTTAAGGGATCTTTCGGAATTGAGGGAACCAATTGGCCTAGTAAAAGAAATAATCTAAGCAAATTTATAGACTCCTAGGAAAGACCCTATATTCCAAATTACCCAGGAAAGATATAAAAACCTAAGGGATGGGAACCTAAAGGAATTATAGAGAAGGGAGTTTACTTAGAAATTAATTGTAAACAAAATGTTAGTGAAGCAATCGATGATTGGGCGCTTCATAAAGGGATACATATTATGGGAATAAAAGGTTGGTCAACCAAGAAAGCCCTTGAGTTTCTCAAGCATACGTTTAGAGGTCAAACAGAAAGATTTTGGGATAGCCTGATGAGAGCCTCCAACCTCAGGAGGATCATTATAGATGACGCTAAAATTCCTAATGAAGTAACTCCACTGTATATAGATATTCTTAAAAGGGAATTTAAAGGAGGAGTTTTAGCCGATTTAGCAGAATACCTAGCTAAACAGGCCAGGATAACACTCACATAATTCGTCTGTGAATTTAGAGAAAGGTTTTACGAGCTTTCATTAAACGACTAAGAATATGCCAAAGAAATGATCTTTGACAAGTTAGCTGAAGTTTGAGGAAAAGAGATTCCTAGGAATCTATAAAGGTTTTTGTGCTAAGTATGAGATGGTGGCAGGCCGTTACGACTGTAACCCAAAAGGAGGAAAAGAACAGACAATAACACAACGTGAAAGCTATATAGCTCTCAAAAACAAACCTAAAAATGGAAAGAGGTTTGTTTCATTTAAAAAGAATAAGGTTAGTAGAGAAGAAACTCATAGAGAACCTTCGAAGAGATTTATTAGGGTTAGAAGAGACTAAAAACATGAGAGAAGCATTTAAAGATAAATATAGAAAACATCCCAGATGTCCTTTAGGAAAACCTTTAATAGAATGTAAATGTTGTTGGTTGTGTGGGAAAAAGAACTACTTAGTTAGCAATTATCTATTGAAAAATGCTAGAAAGTCTTATCTCAGAAGCTTATAATCTGAAAGAGAAAAAGTAGGATTTGAACATATGTAGGGAAAGGAAATTGACTCAGATGATGAAAATCTCTACAAGGTAGAATCAAAATATGAAGAAGAATCTAGTTCAGAAGAAGAAGAAATCTCGGGTATCATAAATAACAAACTAATGTTACTAGGGTTATTTATGATGTAAGCTAAGGAAGAGGAGGAGAACCTAGTAATGTTAGGACAAGAGCCAGATAGACTCATCTTGTGGCCAGTTCCTCAATGGATCTGCTAGATGCTCCTAGAGATTGGAAAAATTGGAAGATACCACATGTAAATTTGGGAGAAATCTATCGAAAATGATGATTTCCATTCAGTTCCAAAATCAAATTCCTTGAAAAGTGAGTTACAACAAAAGTACATTCAACTGACTCCAAAGAGTTATGTATTGAGCTAGGTAACTGTTGTTCCCATTGGAATAATGAGGTGTTGTCATTGTTGGCAAGCCTAAATGAGTGTGCATATCATTGGTACACCTTGTATATCGACTTTGCATGACTTTGGGACATCATAATTATGTGGAAATGAAGAAGACACAGCGAGGGAGTGAAGTACCGAAAAGCGCCATAATTGAGCCCGGTTTGACCTAGTTTGGAGCGGTTATTGATTTGAGGCACTTCGGGTGATCCGGTGACCATGGGGAGACACCAGCAGCAATGATATACCATAATAGAGTGATATAGACACGAACAGTGCAAAGGAAATCGGTTTTGCTCGAAGCGTCATAATTGAGCCCGGTTTGAGCCCGGTTTGGCCTAATTGGAGCACATGCACCGTGTTGAGCTTAAAGGGAGCTTGTTTGGAATTTTTGGGCTACATTGAGGTAAATTTGGGCTAAATGGGTTGCAATGAGCTCAAGGAATGGTAATGGGTCAAGAGAAATTCGTGGTGGGCCTTTGGGGAGCCATTTTGGGCTTAATTGTGCAAGGTGACGAATTTGGGCCAACTGATGGGCTTGGCACACATGGGCAGCAACTAAACAAGCCCAATGACACTTGGAGGAGTCCAAATACACTTGGACCAAGTCAAATTCGTGGGCAGCAGCCACTCCACTATTTGCTCCACCATTGGTGACATAATCCCCTAATTTGAGGAATGTTGTTTGAGCATTCAAAGACATCCATGTTTGGAGGCTTCTTTTGGCTAGTGGAGACATCATAATGAGTCCCCCACCCCTAAAACATGGAGCATGTTTGGTGGAGGAATTAATGGCATGTTTTTGGCTAGTGGAGACACCATAATGAGTCTCCCACCCCTAAAACATGGAGCATGTTTGGTGGAGGAATTAATGCCATGTTTTTGGCTAAGTAGAGACACCATAATGAGTCTCCCACCCCTAATACATGGACCATGTTTGGAGGAGTATTAAAATCAACCATTATGCCATGTCTTGGAGGCTTTGGAGGGCTATATAAGGAGGGCCTCTCCTTTGGACGAATTTGTGACCTCCCTTGAGTATTGGGAGAGCATTTGAGAGAGAGAATTGAGAGAAATTCTCTTGGAGGGTTTGGGGCTGCCATATGTGTTCTTGAGCGCTCTTGGGGTTCCAAAGGGTTGAGTGTGTGCGAGATTGGGGAAACACTTGTGAGTGCTTTTTGTTGTGGCCACGAGGTGACGTTGAACATCCACACGTGAAGTAATCGGTGTTCGAGGGGCTGTTCCATGCGGTGGCTACGTTTGGTGCTTGTGCTTGAGTTTCTTCGAGTTCGTTGAGTTCTTGAAGCTACAACAAGGTGTTTGCTGGTCATCAAAGAGTGGTAGGCTGTTCATCACTCTTACATGAATTTTATTCCGTAATCTTGTTTATGTTCGGGTCGGTGAGACTCTTGTAATAAGTTTGTCAAACCTAGTGAAGGGGAGACAACTTAGTGATTAGTCAGTGAGACTTGTGATAAGTTCGTCAAACCTAGTGAAGGGAAGACGACTTAGTAATTGGTCAGTGAGACCGTTGTATCGCTCTAGTGAAGAGCCAATACAGTTATAGTAAATTCGTTGGTGAGGGTAGTGAACCCGAATCAGCCATGGACGTAGGTTGCACGCATTGTGTAGCTGAACCACGTATATCTTGTGTTTGCGATTGCTTGGTTGGTTTGCTTGTGTTACTCTTGCAATAACCATCGAATCAGATTGAAGAGCGCAAAAAGGAAAGAATTTGAAGGAGCACTGATTCACCCTCCCCTCTCAGTGCTCGTATTGGGACTAACAGTAACAAATCCTCTTACAAAAGGAGCTTTGAGGCAAGACAAAGGTATATCCATTTTGGAATGGTATAAGTAGGTATAACATCACTTGTAAGAAGAGAGTTAGATCTACGATTGATTGCAGAAGTATTTGATGACTCTGTTCATGGTGGTTACCCAGTTGCAATTTGTGTAAAGGACTAACTTGGTTCAAAGTTTAGCCAGGAATCATCACAAAGCTAACTAACAAGTATGTGATGAAAGCCCTTTGTCTACCAATCATCGCATAATAGGCAACGTTTGTTTTTGGCAGACAAAACCCATTTAATTCTCCATTCTAAGGTTGTGGTCAAAGTATTTAATACATACATACTAGAGTTAAAAGAATAACGTCAATTTACTCAGATGTTTTAACCACAGAGAGATTTGCTACAGTAGAGATTAATCCAAAAACCCTGGCATGACCCAAATGTAATATCCTTGAAATCTGAGTTCATAGTAAATTTTACTAGCCTGAATGTGAGTATTTTTCTTAAATATTTTACGTGATTAGTCTACGTAATATTCTAAGAAATTTTCATGGGAAAAAAATTTTTGCCCGTGGACGGAAAGTTTTGGGTTTCATGTGCAATTATCGAAACGCCCTTGGCCTTTAAGCCATAAATAACGATAGTAATAGTGGTGTATGATTTCCAAACCCTAATAGGAGAAATTTATCGGTTTTGTAGAAGTTGGGAATAAAACTGAGTTTTAGAATAGTGTTTTTAACCCGGTTACGGATTATCGGACGCGAAATGTCTAACGAGTGATTGATGTAACATGTGGGGGCCCACACGTAAAATACGTGGTGAAGAAGAGTTGACTTTAAGATATTTGTAAAAGTGAAATGACCAAAATACCCTTGGTATTTCCAAAGGATTGCATTTTGATGTAGGGGCAAAAAATGGAAATTTGGAAAAAGCATCTTCCATTTGTAGCCGCGCATTTCTATTGTCTTTTACTATTCATACATTGTGGAAGAGAAAGGAGAGAGAAGAGAGAAAAGAGAGAAAAAGTGGGGTTTTTCTTGATGGGTATTTGAAGGAACTTGGAGTTTCTTCCAAAGAGCTTGATTTCCTCCTTAAGCAAAGTTGTTAAGGTAGGATTCTTATCCACAAATCTCAATTTTTAAGTCTTGATTTCATATTTGGCATGCTTTCTCTTGGCAATAAATTATATGTTGGTTTAAGCCATAATCATGATTATTGTTATTTTCATAATAAATTTTGTGTTGCATGACATGATAATTATTCATGGAAGTAGATCATAATTAATCATCTCAATTAGTTATGTGTTTGACCTCAAAAATTTGTTTGAGGAGGTGTTGGTTAAACTTTCCTTCAAGTGAATTTTTGGGAATAATGACTTGTATGCAAGTATAGGGCACTAAGGTTTTAGGTATTTTTCACCTAAAAATATTTCAAATTTGAGGATGTTTTCTTCTGAAAAGTTGTAGATCTGATTCAAATATACAGGTTTGGTTTTGGAATCATCTAAATTTGAGATGTGTGGAGAAGGTTTTTGAATTTTTAAGTTGATGTAGGAAATCTGGGTGGGCTATGTTTCCAGCCAAGATTTCTCTGGCTCATGAGACTTTTTACCTATCTAAATGGCTTATTTTGCAAGAGTAACCGTAATAAGAATTGTGCGTCTTTAAGCTCTTTAAACTTTCTCTTTTGGAGTCAAAACGTTTTAAGCCCTGTAGCAGAAGTTGTATCATTTTTAATTATAGGTGTCTAAACTGGTATTTTGGGTATTTTAAAACTACAGTCAGTCAATTTTCGCCCTATTCTATATATTTAGAGTATGAATCACTCTTTAAGGTTAAAAAGAAAGTTGTAGCTCTATTTCATATCTAGGTATTTTGTTTTGGCTAAAACCTAAGAAAGTGTGTATATCAGGAGTTGTCTCTGTATTTTTTAAACTGGTTAAAACTGGGTTTTAGTGACCAGATCTGTACACCTACTGTGTTGGCCCGATTGGCCCTTCTAGAGATCAAATTTTATGAAGTATTCAACGTGAAAGTTTTAGATAATAAAGATAACTAACTTTTATCTTTAAAGAGTAATACCATTTGAATGCTGTGGAAGAAGTTGTAGTATTTCTACTTGAGGTCACTATTTTGGCCAAAATGCTGGCTAGTTAAATGTTTTGTGAGATAATTAAGAATTAATTGATTCCTGTGAATGATTGATTGTTTTGTGTACTGTTGAACCTTCTTAGTGTTTAGGTGAGAGCTTTTGATGGCTGCCATGTGAGTTGTCACTCCGATAGCCCTTGTTGGAATCGTACGCGAGGCTTGCGCTGTTTTTAGGTCTTCTTCGCGTTGTTGGGTGTTCATTTCTGTTTTTTTTTTTTTGAATGCCTAAAGTTATGTGTTGATTTGCGTTGAACTGAGATGAACGAAACTGTTGGACCTCGTAGTTGGGTTGAACAAGGTACATTAGAAAAACTGTTGGGGATTGCATGCTCTAGTCCTAAAGTTAGAGCATAACTAGCTATCTTTAGCTAAAACATTCATGACTTTGCGGTCTCTCAGTGTTTGTGGTTGAGTTGAATTGTTGGAATTGTTGGATGATTGTGTTGCTTAACATTTGTTGGAATGACTCGTGCACCCTTTCACTCATGAGTCATTTGTGTTGATTTATCTATTTGAAGCTATTATATCATGTGTACATGATATAACCTGGTAGACATTCTTCGTATAAGTTTTCTACTACGTGTTTGTCACTCATGTTTGCTATTTTAACCTACCAGGTGATATCGAATTAGCTGAGCAGGTTAAAGCGAGTAAGAGGAAGGGCAAGGGTATTGCTTTTGGTTAAGTTTGGTCTAAGTTGTTGTTTTTGTTAAAACCATAAGGATGTTATGTAATAAGATTAGACAAAGTATGTTTTTCTGAAACATGTTTTGTAATAGAAGTTTATCAAACCTTCAAGTTATTAGTGGATTGTACCCTTTCGTGTTGATGTTGAAACCACAGGTTTACCATAGCATGATCTATTAAACATAGTATTATGTTATTGTTCCCTTTGCTGGTTTAGTTGAACGTGACGCACCTGCGGTCTTGCCAAAAGGTGCGAGAGGCGGGGGTGTCACACCAAAGATTGGGTAATCCCTCAAAATCCAACCTTAACTGGACAAATATCCAGACCAGAGTTAAAAGAATAACGTCAATTTACTGAGATGTTTGAACCACAGGGTAATCTTAGGGATTTTGCTACAGTAGAGATTAATCCAAAAACCATAGCATGGCCCAGAGATTAGGTAATGGCTCGAAATCCAACCTTAACTGGACAAATATCATCATCTATGATATGGAAATATGGCAAGATAATTACATTCTGAGATGCTGAGGCTACAAAGTCTAGTAAGAGAGGAATACTCATAGAAACTCTTAGGTTAAGTATCTCAGAGAAACAATAAGACCCATAGGAAATATAATCTATAGCTAGTACAACTAAGTAGACGAATTGTTGGGTACAAGAAAGTAGACATTCCTATTTATGAGGAGGAAGGGAACTAGTGATGCTCTTGCTGGGCGTAAGCCTGCACGAGGGCTAGCAAAAACCCCTCCGCTCGGATTGAATTCTTCCCGTTTGTAGCCTTGTAATGGGTAAGGGAAAGAGGCCTTACTATCCTATATAGGTGATAGTACGGACAATCTGGGAACCTATCAGCCGTATAGGATTTTCCACGCCTTAGATAGCACAAAACCTACCCATTTCAACAATCAAGAACCGTGAATTGTGCTTTGTCTTTATATATATTGTTTGATGATAATCTCTTCCTAGTTTTGTTTTGTTTTTTTTTTCTTTTTTGCATGCATCATTTCACTACACACCGCTTGTTATAAAAGATAGTATCAAATATTTCTTCCAAGAAACTTAGGTATGGAAAGTGGAATCCTCATCGAAGAAGGGCCAAGGGAAGTTATGAGTATCAAGTTAGACAACACAAAAAAAACATGGCAATTGCAGTCCCACTCAACATCGCAATAACTTGGCCGGAAAAAATATATGTGGATCTAAAACAGAATAACCTCGATGGGCTACAAAATATTTGGAATGGTTGGGCATCTCAAAGAAAACACGACTTTACTAAAAAATATGGTCCAGATAGCATTACTCTTGAATGTTATTGTTGAAGAAGCACTATTGCGAGCTATGTTTCCATTTTGGGATCCTTCCTACCGATGCTTTACATTCAATGAAGTGGACATGACACCGACCCTCGAAGAATACAAGACCCTTGCTTCAAATACCAGGGGCAATAGGAGGCAAATTATATAAACACAATTCTAAAGGGTCAGTGTAAGAAATCTTTGTCGAAACTCATGGACATTCCTAGTAGACCTGCTCGGCCCTCATCTAAAGCAAAAAGGGAATCACGTAAGCACTGACTTGGGATTTCCTTCAACAATCCATTGAGAGATCCTCTAATGAGAGGGCTATTATGGCTCTTACTGCATTAGCAATTTATGGTCTAGTAGTCTTCCCAAGGGTGTTAGCTCATATAGATGGGCCTGTTGTGAATTTCTTCAAGCAATTGGAGTATGGAAATGTGAATCCAATCTCGACTATCTTGGCAGAAACTTTTCGAACGCTAAATTATTGTCGCACCCAAGGCAATGGACGTTTTCGAGGATGTTTGCCATTACTATATGTTTGGATGAAAAGCCATCTGAAGTGTGCCCTACCACGGTTTAGGAGCTTGGCCAAAAAAGAAAAGGAGCCAATTATCCGATTTTCTTCTCAACAAATGGAAGACACCTGGCACGAAAAGAGCATGGATGGGAAAACTAAATACTATAAAATCTGAAGACTTAGTGTGGTTGGCACCTTGGATGGACCGCGAACCGTTGATATACAGTTGTGGCGAATACCCTTGAGTACCTCTTCTTAGGCTCTACGGGGGTATCAGCTACGCTCTTGCGCTTGTTCGACGACAAGTAGGGTCAATTCAATTTGTTCCCATGACACATGCCTTAGATGATATGAAATTCGAGTATGGCGAGGACAAGGCAAAAGAAAAGATCCAAGAAATATTAAACACTTGGAAGAGGTGCCATGTGATTGGAAGAGGAAATCCTAACATAAGCACAACCACAGACTACTTGAAGTGGTTTGAAGAACGAAAGAGATGTTGCCCAAGGGTTTTAGATTACAAACTTGTCGAGGAACCTCAAGACATCATCAACGAATTAAGTTCCCAAAGGGATGTTCTCTTTGAAGATAATAGTAAACTAAAATGATGGAAAAGGATGTTGGAGGAAGAGAATGATGAAGTGAAGAAACAGGTACGTAAGCTTACCAAACTTTTAGATGGAGCGAGCTCTCATCAAAAAATGCTACATACTACAAAAGAAATTTTGGCCGAAGCTTTCGAAGAACTGGCCCAGCTAGAGAAAATAAATGGGTCCCTAAAACGAAATTTGGACTGTCAGAGTCAACAGTTAAAGGAGTCATAACATCTCGCTGAAATCCAAAAAGGTAAAATCCAACACTTGCAAAAAGCTGTAGAATATGCAACCTATGAGTGCCAAAGGTTGCGACAAAAATGCGAGGAATGGAAATCCCATCAAGAATGTCAAGATGAGATAAATCATTGGAAGAAGGTTAGCATAACTTCCCGAGACCAAGCAGAACTGCTAATTGAAAACATCCGGAATGTTGCGGATCAAGCAAGGGATATGGCTAGAGAAGCAAAAGACATCGAAGTAATGGCCATCCCAATTGGACCAAGGGAGGAGAGATTGGCAAATTTTGTGAATAAGTGTAGAAGCCAATTTGATCATGTTATGAGATTCCACTAGACCTTCTATGTAACGGCTATCAGTTGCCTTTAAAATAAATGAAGAAATCTTGTTACTCTTTTATGACAAGCAAATTCACAAGCACCCACCACACTTATCCTTTTTTTTTTTGAAAAAAAAAATGATGGGCATGGTTGTAAGGACAACCATCTCACTCTAAAAAGCGAAGAATCACTTAAAGTCCCCTCAAAGGGTTGAGGAAACTCTTGAGGGTCTTCGGTTAGTCACTCACGAAAAACATGCATCATTCTCATTCATAATCATTTGACACCATAAATAACATCAACCTGTCCATATGGGTAATATTAGGAGCACCCGGTATAAAGAAGCAGTATAGGTCGACCAAAGAGACGTGCGTTCCCTTGTTGGAAAGAATACGCAAGATCAAAATATTCTTCGATAGAAAACCATGAGGAGGTGCAATCTTTGCGAGATGACATGAATGAGCTTCGAATGGAGTTGACTAAAATAACAGAGACCATTGCGATGATAACAAAAGGAAAAGAACATGTCAATCATGCCGAAGGAAGCCAAAACCAGTCAGTCATACCACCAACTAGGCCAGAAGTCCCAATCACAAATGAAGACCACTCCAGGGCACAGTACCCAAATAGTTACGAGGCACCCCCAATCTTACACACGCAGAATCAAGAATATGAGAAGGTGAACCAAGGCCAAGAAATCCCCTCACCCATTCAAGAACCTAGAAAGATGTCTGCAATTGAAGAAAGGCTAGAGGGTAATTGAAGGCTTAAGCTTTTTTGGTCCTATCACTCCTTCTGAATTATGTTTGGTCCCAGATGTGATAATTCCTAAGAAGTTCAAAATCCCAGATTTCGAAAAGTATAATGGAACTTCGTGTCCGAGAAACCATCTGACCATGTTTTGTAGGAAAATGGTTGTCGAGGCCTTTCTCAAGCAGTACAAATACAATTTGGAAGTGGCCCCAGATCGTATGGATTTGCAAAGCATAGAAAAAAAGAATGCTGAGACTTTTAAAGAATATGCCCAAAGGTGGCGAGAACTGGCTGCTCAAATTCACCCGCCTTTGACGGACAAAGAATTGGTGTCCACTTTTATTCATACGTTGAAGGCACCATACTTCGAGTACCTCATTGGGAATCCCTCAAACAATTTCTTAGATTTAGTGCTAATCGGAGAACGAGTGGAGTATAGCATCAAAAGAGGATTGTTACAGAATCATGTAATGGAAGGGAGTAGTTCGAGAAAAGGGCAAACAACATTCAAAAAGAAAGTAGGAGAAGTCCACATGGCGGCCAATCAGACCCTTCAGCCAAAGGGATTCCCAAGTGGGCCTCGCTCAAGCTACTACCACCCTTCGGGAGCAAACGGACCACAATCCTATCAACCTCAACCATTTCAACATCAGGCTTACCAACAACAAACACACCATGCTTCTGCTCCATTTAGAGCAAAATGCCCCACAAAATGTTGGTACAAGAGGAGCCAACAATAGGTCTGTAGAACCGTGGGTGCCTCTGCCTATCTCGACAACCGAACTCTTTAGACAATTGGTTGGCACCCACCATTTGGCACCTATCCCGGCAAATTCACTCCAACCACGCTTTCCAAAATGGTATGATTCGGAGGCCAAATGTGAATACCATTCAAGAGTCGTAGGTCATGACACCGAGAATTGTTTCTCTCTCAAAAGGAAAATACAAGATCTTATCAAGCATGGATGATCAAAATTCGAAGAGGACGAGGGTGCCCCGAATGTACATACTAACCCCTTACGAAGTCATGGGAAAAGGCTTCAAGGAAATGTTAACATGGTTGGCTTAAACCAATCGATGATGCGTTCAGTGGAGGATTTGAAGACCCTAATGAAAGTTATATGGGAAGGACTAGTCATCGAATGCTACATCAGGATCACAAGCATTCCGAAAACGAGTTGTCTTTATCACCCAGGTAACACAAGTCATGATATCCAAGGGTGTGAAGAATTCAAGAAAGAAGTACAAAGGTTAATGACCTTGGGCATTTTAAGGGTCGAGAAACAAGGTATATCCCAAAGTGAGGCCGATATCCGAATGGTCGACAACGATTTGGTAAAACCAAAAGTCATCGTAATAAAGTACTCTAGGGCGGATGCCATTCCTCAAAACATACCAACGGATGCTGCACCTTGTACAATTATTAGAGTCCCTCATCTTTTCCTTTACAATAATACTCATGCTGTTCCTTGGGGATACAACGAACATGTAAACCAAGCCGAAGCAGGAGGTGGCATGACCAGAAGTGGAAGACTTTACACCCCTGAAGAGTTGGAAAGGCAACGCAAAGAACCTGTGACAAGACAAAAGGAAGAGACACGACTAGAAAAGGGTCATGAAACACATAAGGCAGTCACAACTAAAGAGTCTAATGAATTCTTGAGACTGATTAAGAAGAGTGAATATAGCATAGTTGACCAGTTAAAAAAGACTCCGGCAAGAATCTCTTTACGATCATTGATCTTGAATTCAGAGACGCACATAAACGAATTGCAAAAAGTGTTCAACGAGTCGTTTGTGTCACATGATATAGCTTTAGAGAAGTTTAGTAATTTGGCATGCCAAGTTCAACCTCCCAACCATCTCACCTTTACCGATGATGAAATAGGACCCCGCTGGCATTGGTCATACCAAAGCACTGCTATATTTCCCTCAAATGTAAAAACTTTCTCGGTGGGCAAGGTACTAGTGGATACGGTTCCTCCTTAAACATCTTACCACATTCTACCCTAAAGTTATTGCCAATTGATTCATCTCATATCAAGCAGTCAATATGATAGTAAAGGCTTTCGATGGGTCATAAAGAGCTATTATCGGAGATATTGAGCTAAGCCTCAAAATCGGCAAATTCACGTTCTTAGTGCCATTCCAGGTAATGGACATCACCCCTGGCTATAGCATGCTCCTAGGGCGTCTATGGATACATAGAGCTGAAACGGTCTCATCCTCTCTCCATCAACGAATCAAATTCCGCAATTGATGGGAAAATCATCATGATTAAAGGGGAGGAGTCGTTTTTGGTCTCTTCGGCAGACCCAACCCCTTTTATTGAAGCAGTAGAAAAAGCTCCAGAAAGTTCATCGCAAGTTTTTGAAGCAGCGAATGTCACATTCGTAGTAGAAGGGACTCCTATCCCACTGGCCAATGGTGTTCATGGCCTCGAAAATTATGGTCAAAGTCATGTTGAAAAGCCGTTATGAAATCAGCAATGGTTTAGCCCTACCGGATGAAGGGATTAAGACCCCAGTGACTTTGCCGAGGGCTGAAGAGAAGTTTGGTTTGGGATTTAAACCCTCGAGATCTGATCGTGAAAAAGCCAATCAAGATCGAAGAAACAGGAGGTGTGTTCGTCTCGAAGGACGTCTTCCGAGAGAGGAAAACCTTTTCACCCCACACATCAGGGTCACTTTTCCAAAAGCTGCTTGCATCTCCAGCCCTGGGTCTGGCATCCTAAACTCACTTTCTAAGTTATCTATTAATACTATAATCGAAGGCACTGGAGAAGGTCCAATGGTTTATGCAAGTGATGAACCTTCTAAACAATTGGAGCATGATAGAAGTTCCTATGGTCCATCTTTTAAATGAGTAATGATCTAGTTACCGGCTACCCCCTCCCTGAGGATCTAGGTCCATGACCTCAGGGAGTGAATGTGATGGACCCCCACTATCTTTTAATATTAATAAATGGTCGTGCATTTCATCTTTTATTGCATGCATTCATTCGCACATGCCAATTCTATATTTCTTTATAGTTCAGGTCTAAACATCATAATCCAAGGGATGTTAGTAATTCTAATCGCATGGACGCTTTGAAGTACAACTTTGAGGAACCTTGTATTCACAATGGAAGATTCAGACTCAAGTAGCGATTACGGAGCCCCCAATGAATCGAGTGAGGCAATGAAACTTCCTGAACCAGATGACACGTTTATCCAAGGAGTTACAGAAATCGTTAATTTGGGAACCGAACAGGACAACAAAGAAGTAAAAATCAATGCTGAATTAGGAGCTGATGAAAAATGTAAAATGATCGCATTCCTTCTTGAGTTTGAAGATGTGTTTGCATGGTCCTATAAGGATATGCCTAGGCTCAACACAGATATTGTAGTTCATTAGATACCCCTCAAGCCCGAGTGTAAGCTGATAAAGCAAAAATTCAGGAGAATGAAACCTGACGTTTTGCTTAAAATAAGAGACGAATTAAATAAGCAATTCGATGTTGGATTCCTAGATGTCGCTCAATACCCTGAGTGGGTAGCCAATGTGGTTCCAGTGCCCAAAAAAGGTGGGAAAGTCAGAATGTGAGTTCAGGATGCCAGACCCAGGGCTAGAGATATAAGCAGCTTTTGGAAAAGTGACCCTGATGTGTGGGATGAAAAGGTTTTCCCCTCTCGGAAGACGTTCTTCGAGATGAGCAAAAACGACTCCTCCCCTTTAATCGTGATGATTTTCCCATCAATCGCGAATTTGATTCGTTGATGGAGAGAGGATTAGACCGCTCCAGCTGTATGTATCCATGGGCGCCCTAGGAGCATGCTATAGTCAGGGGTGATGTCCATTACTTGGAATGGCACTAAGAACGTGAATCCACCGATCTTAAGGCTTAGCTCAATATCTCCAATAACAGCTCTTTGTGACCCATCGAAAGCCTTTACTACCATATTGAACTACTTGATATGAGATGAATCGACTAGCAATAACTTTAGGGTGGAATGTGGTAAGATGTTTAAGGAGGAACCCGTATCCACTAGTACCTTGCCCACTAGAAAGTTTTTACATTTCAGGGAAATATACAGTGCTTTGGTATGACCAGTGCCGGCGGGGTCCATTTCATCATCGATAAAGGTGAGATGGTTGGGAGCTTGAATTTGGCAAACCAAATTACAAAACTTCTATAAAGCTATATCATGTGACACAAACGACTCGTTGAGCACTTTTTGCAATTCGTTTCTGTGTGTCTCTGAATACAAGATTAATGACCATAAAGAGTTTCTTGCCAGCCTTTTTTAACTGGTCAACTATGCTATATTCACTATGCTTAACCAGTCTCAAGAATTCATTAGACTCTTCAGTTGTGACTGTCTTATGTGTTTCATGACCCTTTTCTAGTCATGTCTCTTCCTTTTGTCTTGTCACAGATTCATTGCGTTGCCTTTCCAACTCTTCGGGAGTGTAAACTCTTCCACTTCTGGTCATGCCACCTCCTGCTTCGGCTTGGTTCACATTCAACGACGATTGGCCTGAGAGAGTGGGTAATAGCGGTATAGAAGGTAATAAAGGGTCAATGGATGTGGGACTTACTGCAGTTGAGCTTGGTGGGAATAGACCAGGAGAAATAGAAAGTGGTACTTGACTGCGAGGCATGGCAAAGAGTCGAGGGTTCAAGGGCGGACGTGTGCGAGCCGCATGAGGCAGGACTTTTCCTATTTGGGCAATAACATTTTCGTTGTATCCCCAAGGAACAGCATGAGTATCATTGTAAGGGAAAGGATGAGGGACTCTAATAATTGTACAAGGTGTAGCGTCCGTTGGTATGTTTTGAGGGATGGCATCCGCTCTAGCGTACTTTATTACAGTGACTTTTGGTTTTACTAAATCGTTGTCGACCATTCGGACATCGGCCTCACATTGGGGTATTCCTTGTTTCTCGACCCATAAAATGCCCAAGGTCATTAATCTTTGTACTTCTTTCTTGAATTCTTCACACCCGTGGATATCATGACTCGTGTTACCTGGGTAATAGAGACAACCCGTTTCCCGAATGCTTGTGATCCTGATGTAGCATTCGATGACTAGTCCTTCCCATATAACTTTCATTGGGGTCTTCAAATCGTCCATCGAACGCATCATCGATTGGTTTAGGCCAACCATGTTAACATTTCCTTAAGGCCTTTCCCCATGACTTGGTAAGGGGTTAGTATGTACATTCGGGACACCCCTGTCCTCTTCGAATTTTAATCATCCATGCTTGATAAGATCTTGTATTTTCCTTTTGAGAGAGAAACAATTCTCCATGTCATGACCTACGACTCCTGAATGGTATTCACATTTGGCCTCCGAATCATACTATTTTGGAAAAGGTGGTTGGAGTGAATTTGCCGGGATAGGTGCCAAATGGTGGGTGCCAACCAATTGTCTAAAGAGTTCGGTTGTCGAAATAGGCAGAGGCACCCACGGTTCTACAGACCTATTGTTGGCTCCTCTTGTACCAACATTTTGTGGGGCATTTTGCTCTAAATGGAGCAGAAGCATGGTGTGTTTGTTGTTGGTAAGCCTGATGTTGAAATGGTTGAGGTTGATAGGATTGTGGTCCGTTTGCTCCCGAAGGGTGGTAGTAGCTTGAGCGAGGCCCACTTGGGAATCCCTTTGGCTAAAGGGTCTGATTGGCCGCCATGTGGACTTCTCCTACTTTCTTTTTGAATGTTGTTTGCCCTTTTCTCGAACTACTCCCTTCCATTACATGATTCTGCAACAATCCTCTTTTGATGCTATACTCCACTCGTTCTCCGATTAGCACTAAATCTGAGAAATTGTTTGAGGGATTCCCAATGAGGTACTCGAAGTATGGTGCCTTCAACGTATGAATAAAAGTGGACACCAATTCTTTGTCCGTCAAAAGCGGGTGAATTTGAGCAGCCAGTTCTCGCCACCTTTGGGCATATTCTTTAAAAGTCTCAGCATTCTTTTTTTCTATGTTTTGCAAGTCCATACGATCGGGGGCCACTTCCAAATTGTATTTGTACTGTTTGAGAAAGGCATCGACAAGATCTTTCCAAGTACGGATGTAATTTCTTCCCAACTGCATGTACCATTTTAATGGTGCCCCTGTTAGACTATCCTAAAAGCAGTGTATCAAGAGTTTCTCATTGCTATCTACCTCAACCATTTTCCTACAAAACATGGTCAGATGGTTTCTCGGACACGAAGTTCCATTATACTTTTCGAAATCTGGGATTTTGAACTTCTTAGGAATTATCACATCTGGGACCAAACATAATTCAGAAGGAGTGATAAGACCAAAAAAGCTTAAGCCTTCAATTACCCTCAGCCTTTCTTCAATTGCAGACATCTTTTTAGATTCTTGGTTGTATCCCCAAGGAACAGCATGAGTATCATTGTAAGGGAAAGGATGAGGGACTCTAATAATTGTACGAAGTGTAGCGTCCGTTGGTATGTTTTGAGGGATGGCATCCGCTCTAGAGTACTTTATTACAGTGACTTTTGGTTTTACTAAATCGTTGTCGACCATTCGGACATCGGCCTCACTTTGGGATATTCTTTGTTTCTCGACCCTTAAAATGCCCAAGGTCATTAACCTTTGTACTTCTTTCTTGAATTCTTCACACCCGTGGATATCATGACTCGTGTTACCTGGGTGATAAAGACAACCCATTTCCCGAATGCTTGTGATCCTGAGGTAGCATTCGATGACTAGTCCTTCCCATAAAACTTTCATTGGGGTCTTCAAATCCTCCATCGAACGCATCATCGATTGGTTTAGGCCAACCATGTTAACATTTCCATAAGGCCTTTCCCCATGACTTGGTAAGGGGTTCGTATGTACATTCGGGGCATCCGTGTCCTCTTCGAATTTTAATCATCCATGCTTGATAAGATCTTGTATTTTCCTTTTGAGAGAGAAACAATTCTCCGTGTCATGACCTACGACTCCTGAATGGTATTCACATTTGGCCTCCGAATCATACTATTTTGGAAAGGGTGGTTGGAGTGAATTTGCCGGGATAGGTGCCAAATGGTGGGTGCCAACCAATTGTCTAAAGAGTTCGGTTGTCGAGATAGGCAGAGGCACCCACGGTTCTACAGACCTATTGTTGGCTCCTCTGGTACCAACATTTTGTGGGGCATTTTGCTCTAAATGGAGCAGAAGCATGGTGTGTTTGTTGTTGGTAAGCCTGATGTTGAAATGGTTGAGGTTGATAGGATTGTGGTCCGTTTGCTCCCGAAGGGTGGTAGTAGCTTGAGCGAGGCCCACTTGGGAATCCCTTTGGCTGAAGGGTCTGATTGGCCGCCATGTGGACTTCTCCTACTTTCTTTTTGAATGTTGTTAGCCCTTTTCTCGAACTACTCCCTTCCATTACATGATTCTGCAACAATCCTCTTTTGATGCTATACTCCACTCGTTCTCCGATTAGCACTAAATCTGAGAAATTGTTTGAGGGATTCCCAATGAGGTACTCGAAGTATGGTGCCTTCAACGTATGAATAATAGTGGACACCAATTCTTTGTCCGTCAAAGGCGGGTGAATTTGAGCAGCCAGTTCTCGCCACCTTTGGGCATATTCTTTAAAAGTCTCAGCATTCTTTTTTTCTACGCTTTGCAAATCCATACGATCTGGGGCCACTTCCAAATTGTATTTGTACTGCTTGAGAAAGGCATCGACAAGATCTTTCCAAGTACGGATGTAATTTCTTCCCAACTGCATGTACCATCTTAATGGTGTCCCTGTTAGACTATCCTAAAAGCAGTGTATCAAGAGTTTGTCATTGCTATCTACCTCAACCATTTTCCTACAAAACATGGTCAGATGGTTTCTCGGACACGAAGTTCCATTATACTTTTCGAAATCTGGGATTTTGAACTTCTTAGGAATTATCACATCTGGGACCAAACATAATTCAGAAGGAGTGATAGGACCAAAAAAGCTTAAGCCTTCAATTACCCTCTGCCTTTCTTCAATTGCAGACATCTTTCTAGATTCTTGAATGGGTGAGGGGATTTATTGGCCTTGGTTCACCTTCTCATATTCTTAATTCGACGTGTATAAGATTGGGGGTGTCTCGCAACTATTCGGGTACTGTGCCCTGGAGTGGTCTTCATTTGTGATTGGGACTTCTGGCCTAGTTGGTGGTATGAGTGACTGGTTTTGGCTTCCTTCGACATGATTGACATGTTCTTTTCCTTTTGTTATCATCGCAATGGCCTCTGTTATTTTAACCAACTCCATTCGAAGCTCGTTCATGTCATCTCGCAAAGACTGCACCTTCTCGTGGTTTTCCATCGAAGAATATCTTGATCTTGCATATTCTTTCCAACTAGGGAACGTACATCTCTTTGGTCGACCTATACTGCTTCTTTATACCGGGTATGCCTGGGCTCGACACAGATATTGTGGTTCATCAGATACCCCTCAAGCCCGAGTATAAGCCGATAAAGCAAAAATTGAGGAGAATGAAACCTGACATTTTGCTTAAAATAAGAAACGAATTAAAGAAGCAATTCGATGCTGGATTCCTAGATGTCGCTCAGTACCCTAAGTGGGTAGCCAATGTGGTTCCAGTGCCCAAGAAAGATGGGAAAGTCAGAATGTGCATGGATTATCGAGATTTGAATAAGGCTAGCCCAAAAAATAATTTTCCTTCGCCACATATCGATGTACTAGTCGATAACGCAGCTGATTGTAATGTGTTCTCATTCATGGATGGATTCTCGGGGTGTAATCAAATCAAAACAAGTAGCGAAGATCAAGAGAAAACAACTTTTATTACCCAATGGGGAACCTTTTGCTATAAAGTAATGCCTTTTGGGTTGAAAAATGCTGGAGCAACCTATCAACGTGCCATGGTTACATTATTCCATGATATGATGCATAAGGATATTGAGGTCTACGTGGATGATATGATTGCTAAAACAAAATCTGGTGAAGACCATTTAAACACGTTACGTAAACTATTTGAAAGATTGCGTAAATATAGGTTGTGTCTCAAGCAGCAAAATGGACATTTGGGGTAAAGTCAGGGAAATTGTTAGGGTTCATGGTCAGCGAAAGAGGGATTGAAGTTGATCCTGACAAAATCAGAGCAATACAGGAGATGCCTATACCACAAACTGAGAAAGAAGTGAGGTTTTCTCGGAAGGCTCAATTACATCGCTCGGTTCATCTCCAATTTAACTCACACTTGCAAGCCAATATTTTGATTACTACGTAAAAATCACTCGAGTAAATGGGATGAGACATGCCTGGAAGCCTTTGATAAAATCAAGCAATATCTTCAAAATCCCCCAGTACTCATGCCGCCAGTACCTGGTAGACCACTTTTGTTATACTTGACAGTGCACCAAACATCAATGGGGTGTATGTTGGGGCAACATGATGAGCTTGGGAAAAAGGAAAATGCCACGTACTACCTCAGCAAGAAATTCAATGACTATGAGATTCGATACTCGACCTTGGAAAATACATGTTGTGCTTTGGCCTGGACAGCTCGCCGACTTAGACAATATATGTTGTATCATACCACGTGGCTCATATCCCGAATGGATCCATTGAAGTACATCTTTGAGAAGCCATATTTATGTGGCCAAATTTTAAAATGGCAAGTTTTGTTGTCAGAATATGATATTGTATACACTACACAAAAGGCTATCAAAGGTAGTGCAATCACTGACCACTTGGCTGGCAATGCCATAAATGAGTTCCGGCCACTGAAAGTCGAATTCCCCGATGAAGACATAATGATGATTGCCAAGCCCGAAGATAAAGAAGAGGTCGAAAATGATGTGTGGACCATGTACTTCGATGGCGCAGCAAATTTATCCGGGGTCAGACTAGGGGCAGTTTTAGTCTCTCCAGGAAAAAAAGCATTTCCCCGTAGCTATCAAATTACAATTTGATTGCACGAACAATATTGCTGAATATGAGGCATGCGCTGCAGGTTTAAGAGCCGCTCTTGAACTGAAAATCAAAGAACTGGAAGTCTATGGTGATTCCGCCTTGATCATCCACCAAGTTATTGGGGAGTGGCAAACAAAAGATGCGAAACTAGTCCCATATCAGAAACATCTATCTCAATTGGTTACAAAGTTTGACCAAATCAATTTTCACCACCATAGTCGGGAAAAGAACCGATTTGCTGATGCCTTAGCCACTTTGGCATCGATGGCTAAGGTCAATGAAAAGATGAATGTTGAGCCGTTACAGATTGAGGTTAGAGATGACCCAGCCTATTGCTTAAGTATTGAAGAGGAATTCGATGGTAACCCATGGTACCATGATATTTTACGCTACCTCCAAACTCATGAGTATCCAACGGAAGAATATGAAAATAACAAGAGAACACTTAGACGGCCATCAATGAGTTTCTTTCCAAGTGGTGACATCCTTTACAAGAGAAGTTGGGATGGCACCCTTTTGAGATGTGTGAAAGCGGCTGAAGCTAAATCTATTCTAACAAAAATTCATGAGGGGATTTGTGCTACCCATGCAAACGGGCACATGATGGCTCGACAAAATTCTTCAAGCTGGTTATTATTGGATGAAGCTTGAGAGAGATTGCATTCGCTATGTCCGAAAATGTCACAAATGCCAAATTCATGCAAACAGGATCAATGCTCCATCAACCCTGTTGCACAACATGGTTGCGCCTTGGCTTTTCTCGATGAGGGGCATAGATGTGATAGGTCCAATTAGTCCGAAAGCTTCGAATGGACATCGTTTTATTCTCGTAACAATAGATTATTTCACAAAGTGGGTTGAAGCAGCATCTTATTCCAACGTTACAATAAATGTTGTCACCCACTTTGTAGAAAGGGATATAATTTATCGCTAGGGTCTCCTAAAAAAGCTTATCACGGACAATGCCCAGAATTTAAATGGGAAGATGATGCAGAGGTTATGTGAGCAATTCAAAATAAAACACCTTAACTCGACAGCCTATCGACCTAAAATAAATGGAGCGGTCGAAACAGCAAACAAGAATATAAAGCAAATTGTTGAGAAGATGACCATCACTTACAGAGATTGGAATGAAATGCTTCCATATGCTCTTATTGCATATCACATTGCTACCAGAACTTCAACGGGGGCAACGCCCTGCTTACTTGTTTATGGGACAGAGGCAGTTCTTCCAGTCGAAGTCGAGATTCCTTCTCTTCGAGTTCTAATGAATATTGATCTAGAAAAGTCTGAATGGATCAAAGCCCGGTTTGAGCAACTAAACTTGATTGAAGAAAAGAGGCTGAGCGCAATTTGCCATGGTCAACTTTATCAGAAAAGAATGGCAAATGCATATAATAAAAGGGTGGGACCGAAAGAATTACAAGAAAAAGATTTGGTCCTAAAGAAGATCCTCCCGTTTCAAACAGACGAAAAAGGAAAATGGGCCCCCACGTATGAAGGGCCTTATGTCGTGAAGAAGGCTTTCTCTAGAGGCGCCCTCATTTTGGAAAACATGGATGGGGACGTGCTTCCAAAACCAGTGAACTCTGATGTTGTGAAGAAATACTACAGTTAAGCTTCATAGTAGAGTCACGAATCATATGTCCTTTTGTGTTAAAGCTTTGCATGCACTCCTTTACTCTAGTTGAAATAGAGACTTGAGGATGTTATCTTTGGAACTATACCCAATCACCCATAATTGGACAACACATCGTGCCACTAGTTTTCATCCCACGTATTTGAACTGTACATCCTATTTGAAGTTTTGGCTTACTCTTCTTCACCAAAAAAAAAAAGAAAAAGGAGAGAAAAGGCTTGAACAATGGTCAATCATCGTGTCACCTTCAACAAAGCACAAGGTCAGGACCTTAACTCTTAAAATATTGGAGATCCCTAAAATTAGTTAATGCCTCAAACCACAATGTCCAGATCCTATTTTGGTTAAATACGTAATTTATTATGAGTTTGGTCCACTCAAGCTTGCCTGTCCTAATTTCACCTCACCATCAACCTAACCTGGCCTAAATTTCGTTTTCATTCCTAATCCTGCAACTCATATTTTTCATCCCATTTTTTGATACCATCCTAAAGGTATAGTTTCAAAGATAACATACGACGGTATTTATTTCACAGGATAAAAGGTACATATGTGAATCTCAACGACATGAAAGGAAAAGATCTCTATTTCTCTAGAAGAACTGTTAGTATACACCGGAAGCCTTCACAGACAACAGGTATCTAGGACCATCTTGGTTGGAAGTTGACAACAGTAGCACTAGAAAGATCATCATCTTAAAAAAAAAAAAAAAAGACGAAAAGGAAGAGGGAGTAAAAGCAGAAGAAAAATGATGTGCGCGGAAAACTTGAGAGGGCGATATGCCCTGCCATCCCATGGTCCACCCTCATAATTCCTAAATGGCGCAATTTTAGGGCGGTTCGTCATTGATACCAAAGGTATATCGGTTTGACGAAAGGCCCGAATGGAATTTTTTGGTAAAGGAAACCCATTAATATTTAGCGCAAGAAAACAAAATACTCATTTTTTTTAATACGTACATATTATTTCATACTTTCTCTTTATCATAGTTTAAAGGAAAATTTCAATTAAAATAATCCTTTGATTTTAATCTAAGTACATAATAGTTCATAAATTATTTATTTCTTTGTACTTTATTAGCTAGTGTAAAAAGTGTAAATTAAAAAAGTATATCAATTAATCCGACGACGGATTTCACAAGTACCACAAGGGTGATTCTTGCGATCCTTCCCGAGGTGTTGGACCGTTTGCTACTTGACCAAAAGAGTTGGGATGGTAGCAAGCGTAACCCAATAAATAAATCTTGGTAAATAATAAATTTTATAAAGAGTATCATGGGACCATCTTTATTAAGGCAATGTCATAATCCAAGGTCAATTGGTACCATTTGGAGAAAATGGGCGTTGTGGGGTGCTGATCACCTTCTCCACACGTAATTGTACTCCCGAACCCATTTCATGGCTAAAAGACCATTACATTTATAAAATTTATGTTTTTTCCTTATTTTTTACCTAAAAAAAAAAGTAGGGTGGCGACTCCATTATTTTTAAAATTTCGCCCGTCGGACGCAAGAGCGTTCTGACAGGTATCTTCTACACCTCAAGCCTTTTCTCATTACGGGCTCCCTATACCACTTTTCAGAAAAAGCTCCACCCCTCCCATCAAAAACAATAAAAATATAAACAAATATACAACTACTTAACAAGGTAAATCATACCCACGCCTCTTCATCTAGTTTATCACGATCAACAACCTAAAACTGGTCATTACTAGCTCATCACATAATAGAAATGATTTACTTTCTTTTGTAGTACGATCACAAGGATCACTTAATTATTATAAATTTAAGTTCCCTTTTTAACTGGCAAAAATAGAGCTTACGGAGCTCATGTTGTCATAAAATCTCTTAATCGTCACTAATTTAAGTTCACTTTTTGATTTCAAAAGGAATAAAAACAATATGTAAATCAGTAAGTAAGTACCTCGAGAAAAGGACCATGATCAGCTATGAGCAATTGAATTTCATCCAGAATCATAAACTCGACCTATTGATCACTATTTTTCAGAGTTGAAGATAATAAATAAAATTTCTACTAAGGGCCTATAGTCGAATACCTTTGGGGGAATGCAAGACAGTTTCCCTAAAACAAGAGCACTGAAATCAAAAGACCAAAAAACCGCACCTTTGTATTATAACTTCGAGTATGCCAATTACGACTGAAACCATCCCACTTTTATGAGTTGAAATCATGATGCTTGCTGACAGCACGGACATGAGACCTGGAGAATAATTTCTAGTCATTTCAACCTAATAGGAACATGAACATGAACATGAATATCTCTACAACAAATTTAATTAGGCATGCGTGATCAAGAACAAATAATTTTATCATCTCTTCTCTAAGTTAAGAAACAAGATTCTCTTTCCAATCATTCTTTTTCTCACGATAGCCTTGAGTGATGCAATATAAATAATCAATCTTAGAAGTTCATTTTTCTATAAGAACCCGCTCTGGGATAGCTGAAAAGAGGGTATAAGGAGCCAATAATAGGGGAAAAAGATGCTACAGGCACAGCTGTAGTTTTTGTACAAGGAAGAGTATATGAAAAGGAAGGAAGATGGGGATGAATAGCGCGTAGGGTTTAGCTCCAATAGGACTTTCTTTTACTTAAAGCAGAAAGCCAAAGAACTCATTTCATGGGGCCATGGATGAACAACCCTTTTCTCACGCAGTAATATGGGTATCTTTCGCACCTCAAGCCTTTTCTCATTATGGGCTCAGTATACCAACTTTCAAACGAGCGCAATGTTCTAGAAAGCGATCCAGGCGACCGCTTAAGCCCCATCTAGGCACTAGGCGGTCTGGAAATGCCTAAGTGGACGCTTAGTGCCTAGGAGACCACGAAACACCTTAACTAGAAAGAAACTGTTCTCTTAAGCAATTAACACTGTTAATCAGTTAAAGGCACGGTCGCTTGGGAGGACTCCCAAGTAGATATGGTGCTTAGGGATACTTTATTTCTTATTTTATTATTTTTTGCAGCAATAACACCTAACCACTATTTATTAAAAAAAATCAAAACTACAATCATAAAATTATTATTACAGCAAGACATACTTGAAATAATATTATTTATGTAAACCGTGAAAGTACATTATTTGTGTAATTTTGTTTATATTTTACTATGTTACTTCAATAATATTTTATAAATTTATCTAAAATTGTTGTATAGAACTACTATTTTTTTTAATAAAAAATACAAGAACCTGCCTACACCGCCTAACCGCCTAGGATGTATAGGCGCTAGACCGGTAGGTCAGACGCCTAGGTCCGCCTAACGCTTTCTAGAACACTGAACAAGCGCTACCCCTCCCATCAAAAACTACAAAAATAAAAACAAATAAACAACTACTTAACATGGTAAATCATACCACTGCCTCTTCATCTAGTTTATCACAATCAAGCACCTGAAAATGGTATTGCTAGCTCATCTCATAACATAATTGATTTACTTTCTTTTGCAATACGATTACAAGCATCACATAATCATTGTAAATTTAAGTTCCCCTTTCCAACGGTGGAAACAAAGTTTATGGAGCTTGAGTTGTCATGACATCTCTTATGGAGCTTATTTTCCCTCTTTGGAGTAATGCAAGACAGTTTTTCCCCTAAAAGAAGAGCAGTGAAATTAAAAGATCGAAAAATCGCACCTTTGTAACAAAAGTTCAACTCTTCCAATTATGACTAATACCATCCCACTTTTTAGGAGTTGAAATTATGATACCTGTTGACAGCACGGACATGAGACTTGGAATGTAATCTCTAGTCATTTCATCCTAATAGGAACATGAACATGAATATATTTGCACCAAATTTAATTAAGCATGCTTGATCAAGAACAAATGATCTTATCATCTATTATCCAAGTTCAGAAACAAGATGTTTTTTCCAATCATTCATTCTCTCACAATAGCCTTGAGTGATGCAATATAAATAACCAATCTTATGAAGTTTATTTTTCTACAAGAGCACGCTATGAGGTAGCTGAAAAGGGAGTATGGCGAGCCAATAATAGAGAAAAAATATGCAAGAGGCACTGTTGTAGCTTTCGTACAAGCAAAGGCATATGAAAAGGAAGGAAGATGGGGGATGAATGGCCTTAAGGGTTTAGCTAGATCCGAGCTTTCTTTTTTACTTAAGGTGCAAAGCTAAGCAACGGATTTTGAGTACTTAATTGACATTTAAATCGAATTACCTCATAGGACCATGAATGGAAAACTCTTTTCTCACACAGTAATATGAGTATCTTTTACTCCTCAAGCCTTTTCTCATTATGAGCTCTATATGCTAACTTTCAAACAAGCTCTACCCCTCGCATTAAAAACTACAAAGATAAAAACAAATATACAACTACTTAACATGGTAAATCATACCACTGCCTCTTCATCTAGTTTATCAGAATCAAGCATCTTAAAATTGTAATTGCTAACTCATATCATAACATAAGTGATTTACTTTTTTTGGCAGTATGATCACAAGTATCACTTAATCATCGTATATTTAAGTTCCCCTTTTAACGGAAAAAACAGAGCTTATGGAGTTCATGTTGTCATGACATCTCTTAATCGTCTCAACTTTAAGTTCCCTTTTTGATTTCAAAAAAATAAAATAATATGTAAGTCAGCAAGTAAATACCTCGAGAACAAGACAATGATCAGCAATTAGCAATTGAATTTCATCCAGAATCATAAGCTCGACCTATTGATCATTATTTTCCAAAGTTGAAGATAATAAATAGAATTTCTACTAATGGTCTGTAGCCGAATACCTTTTGGAGCAATGCAAGACAGTTTCCCTAAAACAAGAGCAGTGAAATCAAAAGACCAAAAAACCGCACCTTTTATTATAACTTCGAGTATGCCAATTACGACTGAAACCATCCCACTTGTACGAGTTGAAATTATGATGCTTGCTGACAGCACGGACATGAGACCTAGAGAATAATTTCTAGTCATTTCAACCTAATAGGAACATGAGCATGAATATCTCTGGAACAAATTTAACTAAGCATGCTTGATCAAGAAAAATGATCATATCATCTCTTCTCCAAGTTTAAAAACAGGATGGTTTTTCCAATCATTCATTCTCTCACAATAGCCTTGAGTGATGCAATATAAATAGCCAATCTTAGGAAGTTTATTTTTCTACAAGAACTCACTATATCCCAAACCAATAACAGAGAAAAAAGATGCTAGAGGCACCTGCTGTAGTTTTTGTACAAGGAAGAGGATATTAAAATGAAGGATGATGGGGATGAACAGCCTGAAGGGTTTAGCTAGATCCGGGCTTTCTTTTGTACTTTAGGCACAAAGCCAAGGAACTGATTTCGAGTACTTAATTGACATCTCAATCGAATTATCTCATAGGACCATGAATGAACAATCCTTTTCTCACGCAATAACATAGCTTCAACTATGTCAATTATGATTGATACCATCCCACCTTTTAGGAGTTGAAATTATGATATCAGCTGACAGCATGGACACGGGACCTAGAGTACAATCTCTAGTCATTTCACCCTAATAGGAACATCAACATGAATATCTCTGCAATAAATTTAATTAAGCATGCTTTCTCAAGAAAAAATAGTCCTATCATCTCTTCTCCAAGTTCAGAAACAAGATGTTTTTTCCTATCATTCATTCTTTTACAATAGTCTTGAGTGATGCAATATAAATAACTATGTTAGGAAGTTTATTTTTCTACAAGAACAAGCTATGAGGTAGTTGAAAAGGGCGTATGGTGAGCCAATAATAGCGAAATAATATGCTAGACGCACTACTGTAGTTTTTTTACAAGGAATGGTATATGAAAAGGAAGGAAGATGGGGATGAATGGCACGTAGAGTTTAGCTCCATCCGGGATTTCTTTTTTACTTAAGGCGGAAAGCCAAGGAACTGATTTCAAGTAGTTAATTGACATTTCAATCGAATTATCTCATAGGGCCATGAATGAACAAAACCCTTTTCTCACTCAGTAATATGGGTATCTTAAGCCTTTTCTCATTATGGGCCCCGTATACCACTTTTCAAAAGAGCTCTACCCCTCCCATCAAAAACAACAAAAATAAAAACAGATATACAACTACTTAACATGGTAAATCATACCAATGCCTCTTCATCTAGTTTATCACAATCAAGCACCTGAAAATGGTCATTGCTAGCCCATCTCATAACAGAAGTGTTTTACTTTCTTTTGTAGTACAATCACAAGCATCACTTAATCATTGTATATTTAAGTTCCCCTTTTAACGGCTGAAATAGAGCCTATGGAGTTCTTGTTGTCATGACATCTCTTAATCGTCACAAGTTTAAGTTCCCTTTTTGATTTCAAAAAGAATAAAACAATATGTAAGTCAGTAAGGAAATACCTCGAGAATAAAATCATGATCAGCTATTGGCAATTGAATTTCATTTAGAATCATAAGCTCAACTTATTGATCATTATTTTTCAGAGTTAAAGATAATAAATGATTTCTACTAATGGCCTATAAGCGAATACCTTTTGGAGCAATGCAAGACAATTTCCCTAAAAGAAGAGTAGTCAAATCAAAAGATCAAAAAATCGCACCTTTGTAACATAACATCAACCATGCCAATTACGACCAATACCATCCCACTTTTTAGGAGTTGAAGTTATGATATCAGCTGAGAGCACGGACATGAGACCTGGAGAATAATCTCTAGTCATTTCAACCTAATAGGAACATGAACATGAATATCTCTGCACCAAATTTAATTAAGCATGCTTGCTCAAGAAAAAATGATCATATCATTTCTTCTCCAAGTTCCAAAACAAGAATGTTTTCTCCAATCATTCATTCTCTCACAATAGTCTTGAGTGATGCAATATAATAACCAATCTTAGGAACCTTTTTTCTTTCTACAAGAACAAGCTATGAGGTAGCTGAAAAGGGAGCATGGCAAGCCAATAACAGAGAAAAAAGATGCTAGAGGCACTGCTGTAGTTTTTGTACTTAATTGACATTTCGAATCGAATTATCTTGTAAGGCCACAAATGAACAACCCTTTTCTCATGCAGTAATAAGGGTATCTTTTACACCTCAAGCCTTTTCTCATTATGAGCTCTGTACGCCACTTTCCAAAAAAAACTCCGTATGCCACTTTTCAAAAAGCTCTACCCCTCCCATCAAAAACTACAAAAATAAAAACGGATGTACGACTACTTAACATGGTAAATCATACCAATGCCACTATAAAAGCAATAGCATTACAGTAAATACTATAAACAAAAAAATTAACAGTTTTTTGTTAGGTAAATTAAAAAAAATCTCAAACTTACTGATGCAACAGCTGCATTAAATGTGGCTAGGTAAATTACAATGCACAACCTAATCTCAACTTCCAGAGCATGTGGCACTCAACTAATCCTAGAGGAACAGTAGTCTCATTAGAGTATATAATTCAGTGACTTCATTGGAAGGAAGACAAAATCAAAGTAGTATAAACTCCGGGGGTATACCAAACAAGACAATTTGACCTTTGAAATGGACTAAACAAAACATTTACATTAAATAATTGACCATTATCTGTATGTAAAGATCTTCGCTCCAAGTTAGTGTATAAGATATTAATCTTATTGTCCATTGGCAAGGTTCTTTTAACACAAGAGAAAACAGACACATGTACAAGTATGTGTATATGTATGTTACTGTGACTGTGTCGGATCTAACGTCAGTGATAACCATGCTATAGGGGCCAAAAGACATAATTACACACCTATCGCCATCAACTGCATACCAAAAACCTACAACTAATGCTAAGGTAAGGATTAAGAAAGATTCCAAAATTCACAACACAAAATCCATTTAATTGAGAAGTCTATTTGAAATGAAAGGGGAAGAAATTGGGGGGAAATTTTAGAAATATGAAACACCAAAAAATATAAAAGTAATTCAGCCCCAAGCACCAAAAATCAAATATGCTATAAAGACTTACCTAACTTTCTATAGGCAGTTGGCTTGTAATTAGCCGCAGATAGTAGGCTAGTTTGTCATGAGAAGTAATGACTATACCCTCACCAAATTTATCAATTGAGGCTTTCTGGTATGGCCAACAACCTAAACAAGAAAATCACAAGAATTGCAAGAAAAATGCTCAAAACAACAATAAACACTATAATTGACTTCTTCACTAGGAACTATACCAGCTTAACATCTAACATGTCAAGGCCTTTCCACCCTATAGTCGTTGGATCATATAAATTAAGTCCCCTAAATGACAGCATTGAGCATTTGAATCATAAGAGAAAAATATGACAATTGTAAACACATCGAGCAAAAAGAATTTCGTGCATAAGTAGACAAGCATGATAAGCATGAAGCAGTGCCATAGGATTAGCAACATTACTATTACAAGCTGCCAGCACCAATATATCATAAGGAATCATGTGGAAAAAAAAAGGGAAACATCCTGAAAGTAAAAGTTTCACAAGGTTCACTATCTATGTAGTGATTTTTTCTGCAGCAACATTACATCTGTGCAGAATTTCTGCAGTAACTTTGGCCACGTTAAAGTTTAAAGGAAAAAAGATGACATCAGTTACAGATTATTCCTAAAGAGCATTGGATTCAATTTGAGACAGAAATGGATAATGTATCAGTACAAAGGGACGAAATCCTAGACAGAAGGATAAAAGGCAATGGTACCCAGCCAATGATCCACCATCCCCTGTTGAAATCAAGTGCCCAGGGTGAAAAGAAAAATGATTTGGGGTCAGCTGAGCCACGAAGAAAGACATGAGAGAAAAGCATATGGGCTAGTGATTGTGAAGGCCCCAATTCTTGACCGGAGGGGACACCAAAGGCCTCTGCCCTTCCCTCCCTCTCTATCTATCCAAGGGAGGGCAAGGGCTTTTGGTTTTTTCATGTTGTCAAAGGATTGGGGTAAGTTCTTTGGCTTGGACAGGGCATTTATTCCATGTTGCTATTCTTGGATCCAGAGGGCAATACGTTCGACGACGACGATTTTTATGAGCTGTAGAAAGGAAAGAAACTTCATAGAAGTCGAAATATGAAGACATAGATATGCCTTACTTTATTCTATGGATAAAGGGAAAGAATCTAAAACAGGAACCAGAATACTACCATTAAGGTACTAGTAGCCTACTGAAAACTACCTAATGATGGGACACCCAAAGGAGCTTATTGAAGAAATAATGCAAGTAATTTGAGCTGGATGCCTCAGCAAAGCAATATGCTTTGGCTTATAGATTCAGAAAATTTGCATTACTTAAGACGGACTTACAAAAACAAAAATAGAGTATGCTAGAGCTATATACAGTTCTAGGTTTCATCTGTGACGCTGAATTTGACTCCTAGTAGTTCTAATTTACAGAAAAATGGTGTTGTTCTTCATATAATTGAGCTTGAGAACAATGAAACAAGAAAGGAATGGAGGGGAAATGACCTACCCTGGAATACCCAAAATGTGGTTTGATGAAAGATCAAAATCTTTAGAGGAAACCAAAGATTTCAAGTAAAACCTTGACGATAATTCGAAGAAAAAAAAAAAAAAAAAGAACAATACAATACCAAAGCCACATGTAAATTGAAGAGAAAAACACTCAAAATGGGGTTTGAATGAAAAGAGCAAGACTTGGAGAAAAATCATTCGATCAAAAATGTAGAAAGTTATAAGAAGTATTAACTCCTAGATAAATATTCCCAAAAAATCAGTGGGTAAGGCCAAAATGCGAACGAGAATTAAAGAGAAAATCAAAAGAAAACTTAATATAGAGGGCTTGTAGACTCAAGAAGGATCCTTTTCAAGCATGATATACTCAATGTACATTGTCCTGTTTTAATCAATTCATCAGTGTTTCAAGTGAAGAAGGTGTTACAACAAAGAAGAATTACAAAAACTGATCAAAAAATAGGATAGGATGATATTGATTTAACAAATTGAAGGTAAAAAAGCATGGTATACCTCCTTTTCAATCTTGTTCTATGCCTCTTCAAATGCACACTGTCCCGTTTTGATCAATGCATCAGCATTTCGAGTGAAGTAGGTGTTACAACAAGGAAGACTTACAAAAGATGATCAAGAAATAGGATAGGATGACATTGATTTAACAAATTGAAGGTAAAAAAGTCTTGTTTACCTCCTCTTCAATCTTGTTCTATGCCTCTTCAAATGCTGCCTTCTCAGCCTTCAAAAATCATGGAAATTCAAATATGAGCATCATGAAGAACTCTAGAAGAAAACAACTTGCATCTTAGCATTGCCCCGTATCAGCCAGCTCCTTGGCATACTCAAGATCATCACATGTTATGACATTATCAAACAGGGTTCCTACTTTTAACTAGGATAATAGTTGCCTTGGATGATTAGAATTTGGATTCAGTGGGAATCATAGCATGTACGAAGTAGACAAATGAATTACCAGCCAAAACTCAACGCCAACGTACTTCAAGCTAGGGTAAACATAAACATCATGATCATCTTTAAAATTTGTCATGATGAGCAATCCAAAGTGATCTTGAATCCCAAAACAATTAGAACATCATTAATTTGAGGAAGAAGCTAAGCATGAAAAAATAAATAAATAAAATAAAACCTGGGTTGTAAATCTTTTGTGCCTTCCATTTTCCCTTGTAGTCGGGCTCTTAATTTTCTGAAGAAAGGATAAAGTAGTTATAAAAGCTGCAATTTCTAAAACTAATACAAAGTGATAACAATTGCACAAACCTTTGCCTTGTTTGCAATAGTTAAGGGAGTCCATTCACCATCTTCCTCATCATCCTAGTCCTCTGAGTGTGGAATGGTATCAGCTTTCTTAGTAATTTTCTTAGTAGACAAATTAAAACAAATGCCCAGCACTGTAAAAAAAATGGCAGGGAAGGAAATTCATAATGATACCTTCTTTGATTCAAAATCTGATATATCTACTAGGATGTCATCATACCCCTTTTATGCATGAAAATACCATGTGAACATTATAAACATTTGTTTTCATATGTCAAATAAATAACTATATAGAGGATAAACTAATACAAAGTAACAACAGCACAAACCTTGGCCTTTCATGGTCCATTAGTTGAAGGAGTTCATTCACCATCTTCCTCATCATCCCAATCCTTTGGCTGTGGAATGGTATTTCAGTTTCTCAGTAGTTTTCCTGGCAGACAAATTAAAACAAACGCCTACCACTCAGGAAAAAGAAAAATGTAGGCAAGGAAATTCATAATGATACCTTCTTTGAATCAAGATCTGGTATCTCTACTAGGATTGTCATTATGCCCCCTCTATGCAAGAAAATACCACGTAAACATTTGTTTTCATATGTCAAATCAATAACTATATAGAGGATACAGACCCAAAAAAAAAAGATCTATATAGTGGAAGGAAAGAAAAAAGGTGAATTTGTAAGAAACTGCAGGATGGTTACCTCTGGTTTTTAGTCTTCAAATCAGGGATGTATTCTTTCTCATCCCAATCTTCAAGCTGTCACAAATTCATAATAATGTGATTAGGTCAATACCATTTTTCCCAAAAAAATAAAAAGCAATGCAAACAAAATTAGTTGTTAAGGGGAAGGATATCTCATTCTTTGAGCAGGGGCTGCCTGACAATTTTTACACCAAATTTCTTTTGATAAAACTGGCCACTGAGCAACTTCATCTAGCCACCACCTCAGTTAAGTTTTTGCTAATGCTTGACAGAAAATTGAGAAACAAATGTCTTGTCCATGTTGCTGAATTCGGGAAACTCAGTTGATGTAGCATAAAACCTGCAATCCGGCTTGGATACGTGACATTGAACACACTACTCAGGTAATCATTCAAAATTTCAATAACAATTAATTATTCTGTTTGCTTAATCCACAATCATCAAATGACAATGATCATAATAATGGTTCAGAAAACCTTTGAAATTCAAAGGTCCTCGATTCGAGTGCTGGTGTAGGATGATTTCTCACATGAAGCAAAATATAACACAATTTGTGCTCTAAAACCATCGAAATAAACCCAACCTGACGCACAAGAGTTCAAAATACAATCCAGAGGGAGATAGAGAGACTGTACCACCTAAGCATTCCTCGAAGAACCACTTATCAGGAGTCACCACACACAAGATCAGGAATCATCAAAAGTTGGAAATTAAAGAGAAAATAACACAAAATCTCATCAATTCTATAGAGATGAATTTATTCACACATCTGGACCGAAAATGAAGGAAAAAAATGAAAATCGAGAAGGAAAAAAATAAAACAGTGGCTTCATTCAAGCCAATAACCCAAATAAGTCACCCATATTTCTCACATGAAACAAAATCAAACACAATTTATATTCTAAAACCCTTGAAATAAACCGAACCTCATCAAAATGCAAGCACAAGAGTTCAAAAATACAGTCCAGAGAAAAATAGACGAAATGAGAGCAAGCGAGAGAAGACACTGGGTTTCATCTCCCCATCGCCATAATAGCTGAAAGATCAACATAGGGAGAGAGAGCGTAGAGAGAGAGTAGGGGATAGAAGGAGAGAGAATGTACCATGCAGTAGCAACAGGATGAGAGAAATGAGAGCAGACCAGAGAAGACTAGGGTTTCGTCTCCCCATCGCATCTTTACCAGTTTCATCCTCCATATTTCAATTCCCAATTAGGGTTTTGAAATTCTGCCATGGCACAGGAATGTTGAGGATTTCTGCTACGGGATCGCAGGTGATCATGATGTTCGACCAGACGGAGAGCTAACCATCGTGCAAGGACGGCTCCAGCGCCGCCGCGAGGTGCAGTTCGATTTTCAGGGATTCTTCGCCAAAGGCTTTGTCGCTCTTCCATGGCTCTGTGGAGGTGGCAAAGAAGGTGAGAAGAATGGAGATTGAGAACGCACACGGCTAACCGAATCGCAGCTGCGGCGACCATGGCTGCGATTTCCTGATGTTGATAGAGCACCGATCAAGAGTCATCCAAAGTTGGAAACTGGAGAGAAAATCTCATCATTTCTATTGAATGAACAATTTATTCACAAGACCGAAAATGAAGGGAAATTGAAAATCAAGAAGAAAAAAATAAGACAGTGCCTCCATTCAAACCAGTAGATCGAGGAATGAATCCAAATAATTCATTCATGTTTCTCATACGAAAACAAAATCAAACTCAATTTGTACTCTAAAACCCTCAAAATAAACACAACCTGATCAAAATGCACGCACAAGAGTTCAAAAATACAATTGAGAGAAGGAGAAAGATTGTACCACCAAAGCCTTACTCAAAGAACAACTCGGCAGTGACAATGGCACCGAGGAGACGTCTTCGCATCGCCATAGCAGAAAGATCAAGAGAAAGAGGGAGAGGGGGAGAAAGAGAGAGCAGTGAGCTGAGACAGAGTGGGGATGGTGGTAGGTTAATATAGGGATCATATAACTCTGGCCAACGGTCGGGAAATGAAATAAATAAAATTAAAAAATTTATTAGATTAGTTTTGAATTCATTTGCAATTCAAATTCAATTTTTCAAATTAAATCCAAAATAAATTATTTCATCTTTTTTACGTTGGGCACCAACTTTTCCGTTCTTTTTTTCTTTTACTCAAAAAAAATTATAACATCCTTATTAATACTATTATTATTATTATTATTTATCATATTAATATATTTTTAAAATATTGAATGAAATTAAATTAATTAATTGTAAGCATAAATTCAGAAAATAAAAAATATAATACAAAATGAGGGATATCATATGGAAGGCCATATTTGAAAGATAAATTTTATCTAACATTTAAGATAAAAAAAAATCGTTTATTGTAATGTTTTAAATTTTTCACTTTAATTATATTAAATTTCTTTTTATTACATTTGCAATTAATTTCACTTCATTTATAATATTTATTATTATTATTATTTTGGATGAAATAGTATTGCAGTAGGAGCACAAAAACTTTATATTTATTTTTGATAATTGACACTGATCGAAAGAATAAAAAAATAAATTAAAAATTCTAGTTAACATGAGTTGTTGGAATTGACTTAATTTGTAGTTTTGATGGTCTAATTGTGTATAGGTGACGACACTGGTGGCATGAATAGACTTAAAACAGAAACCGCACCGGTTCACTTTCTTGTATTTTAATTCATCAAAATTATCCACTTTTTTAGCCTTAAAATTAAAACTCTTCATACATTAACTATATGAGCATTCATCTTAATAAAAGTGAACAACGGTATGAAAGTTAAGGTAGAGATATGAATCGCTTCACTTATATAAGTTTAGGCTTGAAATCAGAAAACTAAATATTTAGGATTTAAATCAAAATAAGATAATATATTAGTTTTTGATTTGTGTGTACGCTTCGACAAGTTCTACTAAATTTATGGTTTGTTTTTGAATGCGTGGTTGTAAATAAGTTTATTGTCAGTTGAGTTTCATATTATAAATGTAAGCTACAAGTCGCTAGACAAATTCAACACTTTAAATTGTTATGTTGTAATTTGAATTGCTTTATATTTTATAAAATAAGTTCTCCTTTTCTAATTCACCCACCCATCCACCTTTAGTTCGGTGGGGGGAAAAAAGCCTCTCGTTGCCTCCAAATTAAGGCGGATAGTGTGAAAAAATATCCAAAGTCGACTTGACCCACAGCTCTGCACACTCCTAATTAAATAATCAAAAAAAATGCACGTAATAACTAATTCACTTGATTACTATATTCCATCAATTTTTTGCAAAATAACTAGAAAATATGTATGAAAGATTTCTTGTGAACATAAAATATCTTAATTTAACAAAAAAAAATATAAATTGACTCAATAAATAAAAGGTAAATATCGACCCCTTGTAATTTGGGTGATAATTGAAAGGCTCATTGTAATTTTAATTTTTTTTAATCACACCCCTTGTATTTAGGAAAGTAGCCCACTAGGTCTCTGCTATCCAGTACCTTCCAAATTGAAATTTAATATCATTAAATAACAAAATAAATGTAAAAGTTAAGAAAATAGAGAAATTAAACTATTGTAATTACAAAAATTATTATTTTTTAAGTAAAATGAGAATCCAAAACATGACCAGGGGCGATTGTGTAATTCAAATCTAGTGAAAGATATTTTAATAAATTTCAGTGTCTTATGAATTTGTATCATGAACCCTATTGTTAAAAAGGAAAAAAAAAAAAAAAAAGAGGAGGGAAAGTTGTGCTCCGTTCTTTTATTATTTCCCTTTCTATTTATTTTTCAAAAGAATAATTATTTTTAAGCCTATTTTCTTTTCCTTAGAGAAACATTTTTTTCCCCGTCAAAGGTCACCCTTCAGTTGAAAAGAAAATTATATCCCTAAAATTATTATTATTTTCCCTTTTTTCTCTTTGCTTCCTCAAATCATCTTTATTTTTTATTTTCATTTTAAAAATGTGCCATCTTTAATGTCTTTCTTTTTTCCTTTTAAGATCAAGTTTAACCCATAACTATTCCCAAAGCAACCTATTTTGTTAAATTTAATAACATCAACCTTAAAATGTGCAATTTACAACTGATAGTAACTGTGGAAAATTGAAAATTTTGAGGAGTTAATATCCTTAAATTCAAATTTGGGGTTTAAAATTTCCTCAGAACTCTAATTCTCAAATTGAGGTTTACCTTGGAAGTTAAAATAAGTTGCAAGAGAGGGCGTATCATAAAATAATCCCAAACATAGTAGGTGCTTTAAATGTTTTTCCTGTTTGCTTGTTTTTTTTTTTTTTTTTCTAAACCGAAATGGTGAGTTTTGACCTAAAAATAAAAGTTTCTAAGGAAAAAGGAAAGAAAATAGGCCAAAAATATAAATACGTTAAAAAGCTTGACATATTAATAAATAATAATTTAAAAAGGAAAGATAGTTTTAGAAAATAAATAGAACACCCCACTAGTTTGCAGATCAAGTTCCTATAAAATTTTCCAGGAATTCTACGTGGTAAAATTCTTTCCAATCATGTCCAGTCACTTACTTATTTTTTTATTAGGATTGAACAGGCAAATTTCATTCATATTCGCTGAACTTTGAGAGTTATCTCAAAATGATCGCTGAACTCTGATTTGTCTTATTTTTTATGTTGAATTTTTATAATGTCATAATTTCATCATTATTGTTAGGTCTACTCAAAGAGGAGTCGGTTCCTCTTTATTTCATCTATCAAATTTTATTTTCCTTTCACTTTCCTAATCATTTTGACTTCATTTTAAAGTAATTTTAGCCTTATGGATTGAGATAACATACAAAAAGATATAAACTTATAAAATTTTCATGAGATTTAAAAATATTGAACCTATTAATCATGATCATTGAAAATTAAGAAAATCAAAAGTAAACTAGGCTAAATTTTCAATGCGTCTTTTATACAGGCTCAACATTTCTAAATATCATGAAATCGACAATCCAACTTCCTTTTGAATGCTATCTTAATTCGTAAGGTTAAAATTACTTTAAACTGGCTTCAAAATGACTAAGAGAGTGAAAGGTTGAGAGAAATTGATAGATAAAATAAAGGAGAATCGATTCCCTTTGAGGAGACATAATAACAATTATAGAATTGTAAAATTATCAAATTCTAGTATAAAAATAGAATAAATTAAGATAATCTTTAAAATTCAGTGACTTTCAATAGAATTTACTCGGATTAACACATTACTTTTCCCCTCATTGAAAACCTTTCCCCTCACCAAAAAAATAACTTGCCAAAAATAATTTGACCGAAATTAATGCATTAAAATCCTTTCCCTTTCATTGAAAAATAATCTCTCTCCTAGAAAAGTACGAGCAAAGTAGTCCGACAAAAATTAGAAAAAAAAAATAGTAAACCCGACCTGCCCAAACCAGAAAAAAGGAAGAAAAAAAAAAATCAGTCCCGCCAAGACCATCAAGCAATACCAATCCTAACAATCTATAACTTTGCCCAGAATTTTACACAATATTGTTATTTAGCTATTGAGCAATTATTAAACAATGACATAATAAGATACATAATTATTATTCTGACCTGGATTCTATATGATAGTTTTGTTTATCGTTGTTTATTCTGGTTTGGACGGGTCAGATTTGGTAATATTTCTTTTTGGTATTTCCTCCTATATTTTTGGTAGGAGAAATTGAATTATTTTTATTTATCAAGGGGGAGAGCCTTCAATGCATTGCATTAATTGCGGTCATATTATTTTTGGCAAGTTATTTTATGGTGAGAGGAAATGATTTTCGATAAGGGGTGATGGTGATGTGTTTTAATTTCGTCAATTAAAATGAAATTGATGGATACGATGTAAAATTCTCAAGGGATTCGGTTTAGTCATAATAAATAACCTTTGTTTTTCAAATAAAGACTCCCTTGAATGAAACTTTGAGTATCAAACACATGATCTTTCGTTTGTAAAGAATAATGTTGATGATTAACTCGTACCCACCCTCAAAAACTATGATACAGTACATATTGATTTCTCTTATGATAATTTTAGTTTGAGAGACGAAATAAAATTAAAATGAAATGACTATTTGTAATAGCTTATAAAATTTAGGAGGCAAAATATAAGATTCAGGGCTCTTGAAAGGTGATAAAGATATAAAAATTTATTAAAAATCATCAACAATTACATTTGTCACAGTTTATAAATTTAAAAGACAAAATATAACTTTTTAAACTTTGGCAAGAATATCGAGCCTTTGTGAACTCTTCGAGGAAGGGGGACTGTTGTATTATCCCCTGGGAAAAAAAGGGAAAACGGAAAAAAAAAGACCCAAGCCCTAATTTCAACTTCGATAATGGTGAAAGGCTTGAACTTCAATAATGAAGGCATTTGTCACCATTTTCAGTTCCACCTCCACTACCACACAATTCCACTCCCCTGGTTCCTCTTTTGTTCCCCTTTGATTCCTCTTCCCCATTGCATTTTCCTCCGCAAAATCCTTGCTTGGAATCCCAAGTCCCCCGCATCATTCACTGTATCACACAAAAAAGCCAAGCTTGTAAGAGCAAGGAGATGATGATGATGATGTTCACAGCCAAACCCCTAAACCCTCCCTCCTTCCCCCACAGAACCCTCCTCCTCTCAAACCCTAATCCAAACCCCATTCTCCCCTCCCCCATCAAACCCATTTCCCCACATTCCTCATCCTCAACCCTGAAACCCCCCTCCGTCGCAATTTCAGCCATACTCGCAGACCCAGGTGCCGATTCACGGACGTCGGCTCAGTCCCGAGTCGACATCCTCTCTGAATCGCTTCCCTTCATCCAGAAATTCCGGGGAAAGACCATTGTTGTCAAGTATGGCGGCGCCGCCATGAAATCGCAGGCACTCCAAGCCTCCGTCATCAACGACCTCGTCCTCCTCTCCTGCGTCGGCCTACGCCCAGTGTTCGTCCATGGCGGTGGCCCCGAGATCAACCACTGGCTCGGCCGATTGGGGCTCAAACCCAACTTCCTTAACGGGCTTCGGGTCACCGACGGTTCCACCATGGAGATCGTCACCATGGTCCTTGTGGGTAAGGTCAATAAGCACTTAGTTTCCCTCATTAACAAGGCTGGAGCCACCGCGGTGGGGCTCTCTGGCATGGACGGTCGCCTCCTCATGGCTCGTCCCAATCCGGACTCCGCCCAGCTAGGATTTGTGGGCGAGGTAGCCCGAGTTGATCCCACCATTCTCCGGCCACTCATTGACAACAACCACATTCCGGTGATCGCCTCTGTGGCGGCCGATGCGGCCGGGCAGTCTTATAATATCAATGCCGACACGGTGGCTGGAGAATTGGCGGCCGCTCTTGGGGCAGAGAAGTTGATTCTGTTGACGGATGTGCCGGGGATTCTCGAGAATCGGGATGACCCTAACAGTTTGGTGAATGAGATTGACATAAAGGGGGTTAAGAAGATGGTGTTGGATGGAAAGATTGCTGGCGGGATGATCCCGAAGGTGAATTGTTGCTTGAGGTCCCTTGCTCAAGGGGTTAAGACTGCGAGTATTATTGATGGGCGGCTTGATCATTCCTTGCTGCTTGAAATCCTTACTGATGAAGGCGCTGGAACAATGATTACCGGGTAATCTGGATGGATGTCTAATCTGAATGATCTGATGAGACAAATGCAATAATTGTATCTTGAAGAAAAAGAGCTTCATCTGGAGTTTTTGGGTGTGCATTATGGTATTATCCTTAAATTTTTAGACGTTTGTAAGGAATTTGTACTTCAGAGATCTTCTCATCCTAAGTTGTAGCAGCAGTTTATTACAAGTGTAACACTTTGAATAATTTTATGTCTGCTTGTGCAGTTTCACAAACACAAGCACATATTGGATGTGATTCCCTGTAATTTTGTCTAGTTCAATAATAGTTTGATAACCTCATAAAACTTTTATTGGTGGATTACTCAAGTAAAACCTTGTTGAACTTCTGGATCTGATTTTTGTTGTGGTGGAACTGTTCCATCTTAATTATGCTTTGTACCATTACTAGCAACAGGAGAGCAAGGTTTATCTGCAGCTAATGTTCAAAAGGTGGATTTGACTCCGAAATTCAACTTCGCAGAATTACAAATATTAGTATTGCTTGAGAATTTCTTTTGCAGATTTGGGATTTGTGGTGCAATAAAATTAGGAATGAGGGTTTTGAAGCATCCAAGTCCCCATTTCTGTGCAGCCTTAAAAAACTGTACTTGTGTTTAGTTTTATTTCATTTTATTCTCAGTTGCAGTGGGCACCTAATCTTCTTTTTGTCATCACTTCTGTCATTGAATTGGCAACTTCTTTCTATAAAAAGTATTTCAAGGAATAGATCTTCGAGTATACTATAAAAAGTATTTCAAGGAATAGATCTTCGAGTATAATTTTCTTGTATAGCAAAATACAGCACAGTTACATCTAAAGTGGCACACTTTTATCTTCTTGTATAGCAAAATACAACACAGTTACATCTAAAGTGATGCCCTTTTATCATTCTTGTGATCTTCTATTAAGCTAGATAATGTGTCTTAACTGCAATTGAGGTATTTTAAATGTTTGCTATCTTGAAGCTTGAAGTTCATATCAGATCTTAGATTCTAATTTGCACATTATGTGGATAGGTGATGATCTTCACGACAAGATAGGATTGACCCGAGCATTACCTACTTGCTTAGAGCTCAGCCCAGGGATGGTGAATGATATGAAGCCCTGTTCCTGACACCCATTTCTAGAGAGGCTGATTAACTAAATTTGAATGAGTGAGAATTTTAAATATTAGACTATTTGATGTATGTAAATTTGAGGTAGAACATGACTCCAGGATTAGTTTGGGATCATGTGTTTTTTTTTTTTTTTTTCACTGGGTTGTTCCTTGGGACCTTTCCAAGGAGTTAGTCTTACAAGTATCCAAAGTGACCGGACTAGAGAACCTTTCTTTTGTTAAAGCATACACTATGTTGGGGTGTTTCTATTTTTATTTTTTGTGTGCGAATGTTGCTCTTTCACATCATTATCTTTCCCAATAACTTTTTTGGGCTTGTAAAAAAAAAAAGAGAGGTTATATTAGCACATTATAGAAATGTGTGGAACCTAGACGGCATGTGCTTTTATATGTATTTGAACTTGTTTCTCTTTCTTACTTTTTTAATTCCTGCAAGGTGTATATTACAGTTTTGAAATGATTAGTGTTTCCTTCCTACTCTCATGCTGCCTTCTTAATCCATTATGAGGTAATCACCGTCAGAATTTCACTAGCAGTTTTTGGCCGTTGCTTGTATTCTTTTTTTGGGTTATAGATGTTGATGGGTAATGGTGAGCAGGGAGTGGAGCTACATGGGAAAATGCAGGGCCTTGATTATCACCAAAATCTTGTTGATTTGTTACCACAGCTCCTGATAGGATGGAGGTAGAAGAGAATGAAATTTTAAATTTTCATGAGAAGATTCGCCAGGCATCTTCTTTTCAGTTACGTGTGGAAACTGATGCATTAGAAGGATTTCAAATAAGAGAGATGCAATCATATAGTAGAAGATGGGAGTACTTGATTTATGCCTTTTACTTGAGTGTTCTTGTGCCAAGAACTGATGCAACATTCATCTGGCTCCCAGTTTATATGATAATGGTGGGGCACTAATAGCCTTGGACTCCAGCATTTGAACTTGCAGAAGATGGTTCTTATTTCTAAAGTTGCATCCTTGTGGTTTGAATTTTTAAAAATTGCTGAATGATACTGGAGCTGTATCTGGATGGGTTGGGTATGGTGAGCAGGGAGTGGAGCTAGGTGGGAAATGAAGGGGCCTCGATTATCATCGAAATCTTGTTGACTTGTTACCACAGCTCCTGATAGGATGAAGCTAGAAGAGAATGAAATTTTAAGTTTTCATGAGAAGATCAAACAGGCATCTATTTTTCAGTTACGTGTGGAAACTGAAGCATTACATTGCTTTCAAATAAGGGACCTGCAATCCTGGAGTAGAAGATGAGAGTACTTGATTTATGCCTTATTCTCGTACAAAGGACTGATGCACCATTCATCTGACTCCAGTTTATATGATAATGGTGGGGCACTGATAGCCTTTGGCTCCTGCTTCTGAACTTCCAGAAGAAGGCTGTTATTTCTATAGTTGCATCCCTGTGGTTTGGAAATTTTAAAAATTGCTGTATGATACTGAAGCTGTAAAATCCACAGAATCATGGTATGAAAATGGCCAGAGTTTGTTCCTCTTTCAGTTTATTTACAACTCATGCAGAATAACGCAGGTTCGATAGAGCAGGTTTTCAGTGTGCTGGCACTGGGGAGTCCTATTGGGGTTGGACATTGCACTTCATCTTAGTGAGTAATTGAATTAATTCATTGGTTTGTTGCAACTGTTAACAGATTCATGTGTGCTTTGTTGTGGATGAAGCAGCCTTGCTCAGTACCTGATTTCTATGGGATTTCTGCACATAATATTGAAAGCATTGCCATTTAACCCCATATCACTGACATGCTACCCCTAAAGCTGTCATTTCGCTTTCAAACAAGATAAGGTTTGGTTCATTTTGCGATTCAGTTCTTTTGTTCATTCACATTAATATTTTTTATGCTTTGCTGATACGGTAGCAGTTTTTACTGTCTGAGATAATCTCGTGGTCTTAATTTCTCATCCATTTAATATTTATTTATTTTTTTGGAATTTCTTCTTTTATGTTAGATATTGGTCTTACCTTTCTGTTTGGCCGCAAGTTAGGGGCAAGAATGCTTTCTTGTTTCTAGTGTCTTAACAACTTGGTTCACTTGAAGAATTTATGGTCCTGGATGTGGTCAGTCATGTAGATGGTCTTGGACTTCGACACCTGCATAAATTGGATTTTTTTTTTCTTTTGAATCTTTTAACATTTTAATGGAATAGGGGTCAGAACAGCTTTTAAAGCTTCTCTTGTTAGAGTTTTAGCTTAATAGTTTAATGTTGATGCTGAATATAGCAGATGAGTCGGAACGGATATGGTGTCCTGAGCAGAGCCCAACACTGGGTATACGGAGCTGGGGTAAGCATGGAATGTGGTCAGTCATGTAGATGGTCTTGGACTTCGACACCTGCATAAATTGGATTTTTTTTTTTGAATCTTTTAACATTTTAATGGAATAGGGGTCAGAACAGCTTTTAAAGCTTCTCTTGTTAGAATTTTAGCTTAATACTTTAATGTTGATGCTGAATATATCAGATGAGTCGGAACGGATATGGTGTCCTGAGCAGAGCCCAACACTGGGTATACGGAGCTGGGGTAAGCATGGAAGTATCAGCCTCCTCGGATGGTCGGCTCTGACTACATTGTCATATTCATTTGCTCGAGGTTGCTGTAGTTCCCTGTTCTACCTGAAAATCGCTTATTGTGAAATTTGCGAGGTAACCAGTAACTTGGTTTCTTGTTTTTTCCACTAGATTTTAGTGTACAGAATTTTTCTAGTCGATGCTTTGCCTTGGTAATCTCCTTGATTTCGTGTCGTTAAAAGTTGTGAGATTTAAAGTCGCGAGGAGAGTTCATTCGATAGGTGACGGCAACTGAAGATCCATGGAGTGCTGTCATGAGAATATTAGTCATGAAGATCAACACTTCTTCTGTGCGGTTTGGGAGTACATGGCTGTTGCCGCATCGATCGAACTGAATTGAGAAGCCCTGAAAACGCCACTTGCATCATCTAATGCCAGATTTGGTAAGTTTTTTCACCTTTTGGAACATCAGGTATCAAATCAGAATAACAAGATCATCAGTAATTGTGCGGTGAAACAAGACGAATGATCATTGTTATACCGTAGTCGGATCAACTCGACTTCCATAACCGGAATATACTTTGATACCATGTGGAAAATTGAGAAAGGGTGCTGGCCAGGACTTGTACAGAGTATGGTATTTTACAAAGTAACGAGATGTCAAAGCTCTTAAATTGATTTCTACATTCCTCTGACGAGATGAAGTCGACGTATTCCAAATGTTGTGAATATCAATCGATTCAGCTGTTTCAATGTGGTTTTTGCAACTTGTTTGTCACTCCCCAATGTGTTCATATATAAACATAGGCCAAAGTGAATAAAGTGTATACCTACACTTAACTCAGGTGTGGCTATGACTTTTTAAAAAATACAAATTTCCTCCATGTCCGAACTTTATAAAATAGAAATAAGAAGTTCTTTTTGTATTTTGATGCACGAAGCATCTACTTTCCAAGCTTTTCGGATAGCAAATATGTGAATTTTATTTTTGTATTTATTAAATGTTGCAATTACTTCTTTTTTTACTAGCAATTCAAGTGACTCTAAGAAGTTGTTTTTTTTATTTTTTTATTTTATTTATTTTTTATTTTTGACAATTTGTATCGGGATTAATAAGAATTTTAATGTAATGGGACAAAATTTTGGGTCCTTTTGGTTCGCGAAATCTCATATTTCTACCTATTATTATATTGTTCGGTATGTGATGCTTGAAAATGCAATGCTCGAAATATGATGTTCTTCTGTTTGGTACGCTTAATCGAATTCCTCATAATATGACATTATTATATTTAGTGTAACAATTAGATTTAGGGAATATTAAAGTTTTCCATTAATACCCTTTTACAAGGAAAAAAAAATAATGTTCATGACATAAAATATAGCATATTAATTACATGATAAAGAAATATTTATTTTAAATTTGACACTAAAATAAAAGTTTTGCCCCCCCTTTTTAAAAATTTTAAAGGACGAATAATTTAATTAAAATATTTACTAACAAAAAATAAAATTTATATAATATAATAATAAATTTCTAAAAATAGCATTATCAACTCTTTATTATGAATAATATATTTATTTATCACTGGTATTGCTATAACAATTTACCCCATGAACTTTAAAATTAAGCAATTTACCCCATGAACTTTTCTCCACCTACATCTTAAATATTTGTCGCTTTTCCATCGTAATTATTGATGGAACATCCCATGTGGCGTCTTTCGCATGAGAGAAATATTCTCTATTAAATCTAACATACAACTATCTCCTCTCAAGTCAAAACTTTCTACCCTTTTCTTATACAATGATGAGATTTGTGGGATGTTAGATCAACAATCATGATGGAGGACTAATGGTTTTAAGAGTTGGCATGTGAGGAAAAGCTTATGCGGCAAATTGCACTACTTTGAAGTTCAAGGGCTAAATTGATAACTAACCCAAAGTTTAAGGAGCAATTTCATATTTTAGCCGATAGGATATTTCATAGAACTATAACCTGAACAATGAGAATAGTATATAAGGAATAACTCTTTTCAACGCACATAAGTAAAATAGGTAAGTAATAATTATTACATGATTGCAAATTAGTAATTGCTATTTCTTTGTTTATTTCCCTTAATTATTATTTGTGAAAGTAGTCATTTTTCTTAGTTTTATGGAAATATTTTTCTTTATATGTTATATTTTTACAAAATACCTATTTCATTTTATGAACCAAACTGTGGTTAATTTATGTTTCATTCAAAGGTGCCCATGTTGCTCATTGAGGCTTTGTAATTTCCAAGAAACTCAGAGGCAAAAGCAATTCTAAGTCATTTCGTTGCTGCTGCCATTATCAGCCAAGCTTTTCAGCTCAAGCAAATGTAAACTTTTACTCATTCATGGAACTCTTCGAGTCAATTCAGCTTTGATTTCCGTGGCAGAAAAATGTTCAAATTACATAACCCCCATGTTAACAACTAATGAGGTGAAATAAAACATAAATAATTTTAGATTCAAATTAGGGTGACATTTAATAAGTTAGTAGGTGCTTATTAGACTCTAAATCTAATTCATTTTGATTTTAGGCCATTTAGATGTTGAGTCATTCAGATTGAATGATGAACAATTTAAACGGGTTGTTATTGAGTCAGATTCCGTCAAATCTACCGTTCAAACCCATGGGACAAAAATGTTCCAACTTATTTTACATTATTTCCATTTTACCCCTCCCATTTCTCCCCTACCTTCTCCCGTCGTAGATCTGCAGAACCACACAAGCGCCAGCAGCCACGCACACTGCTACCATCTCACCATCAAACACCACGTTGAAGACGACGACCTCCGGCACACAATCACGACCAGCGCTACCAACCATCACGGACGATGACAATCACCACCACTACCACAACAATCACCATCACCGCCCCCAACTACCTCGCCGCCGCCATTGTCGTCACCAACCACCCGATTTGGGGTTTGGTTTCGAAATCAAAGCCTAACACTTGGGAATAATTTCGAAAACTAAATCAAATCCCACTTTGGGCTTGATTTAGAAACGAAATCCAAATCCAACTCAGATTCGGGGTTTGAAATAAATCAAACCCCCAAATTTCAAATACTACGCTTGTTGAATAAGAGGATCATGGAGAAAAGGGGAACTAAATCAAATCCCACTTTGGGCTTGATTTAGAAACGAAATCCAAATCCAACTCAGATTCGGGGTTTGAAATAAATCAAACCCCCAAATTTCTAATACTACGCTTGTTGAATAAGAGGATCATGGAGAAAAGGGGAAGATGGAGACGGCGGAGGGAAGGGAAGAAGAAAAATATTGGGTTTTGTTTCCCCCTTCTACACTTATTTTATATAAAAACTAGTGGATACACGTGCTCCGCACGTGTGCCATTCTCCTTATGCGTGGAAGAATTTTTAAAATCTGTAATTTTGTAAGTTTTCAAGAATTTTAACAAATTCGTAAAGTAATTTTTTAAAGTATTGTATAATATCTTACTATATATAAAAGAGGATATATTAGAATATGATAATTTATATTTACATGGAATTGGATAGGAAATTTAAAACATCTGCATTGTGCGAGGATTTCGTTTTCATGTTCCCTAGTAAACTTTGTGCTTGATATTCTTTAGTAGTGGCTTATGCAATTTTCCTTCTGATTACTTATTTTGTAGCTTCTGCTTCTTTTGCAGCTTCTAGCAAAGCATCGACGACCCCTTCTTGTGCTGGCCTCACGTTTAGCAGGATGAACCTAGAATAAACCACTAAAAGGTCGTGCTAGTTATTCTTCCATCAAGGCCATAAGCATAAAGATAATAAGTTCAATGCAATAGATAAAAGAAAGAAGAGATAAAAAATAAAAAATAAAAAGGAAGTTTGAAGGGCACAAAATTTTCAAAAATTTAACATGGACATGTTTTTGTTTCTGTATTTGCATATTTTGTAAACGAAGAATGGAAGGTAAATTAAAGGTTTTGACATTTGCAATTTTTTTTTCCCTTTTCTAACCAGGCTAAGTGCAAACATTATTCGAGGGAGGAGGATCTAATAAAGGGCAAAGGTCTCTTTTTGAGGGTTTTACCTATCAAAGTTTGGTCGTGTTTAGTAGCTTGGGAAAGCATGATATAAAATTATTAGAGATAAAAAAGACATAGTTTATAACAAAAATAAAAAATAAAAATAGCCCTTAATCCTAAGTTTGGGATTGAGCGTGGTAATCAATAAAATAAAACTTGTGTTAAGTTGTTGACGTAATTTTTTCGTACCACTAAATTCAATCAAGGACTTTGTGCTGATCTACATTTCTCATGTTTAACAAAATTGATGATTGAGATAATATATGCAGAAGTTTTGTCCCTAACTTTCTATGCTGACTCACACCTTCAAAAACCTAACAGTAAATAAATGTGTTATAAGTAAATACATGGGTTTGAAATAACTTGAGCTCAACAGCTTCATTATAACCTTCTTCAAACGAAATTGTTTCATATTTTCTCTATTTCTCAGGATCATCAAATAGAAGAGTGGAAGCTGCAACAAAGAGGAAAATAAACATATAATTACAAGAGAGCCTTTGTAGGAGCTACCGGTGGAGTGGGGAAGGATTTTCTATGTGGGTGTCCAAGTTCATGTATATCCTAACTATAGATCGAATAATATAAGCATCCATCATAAAATAAGAGAAAAGGTAAGGACCTTTATCAAAAAACTTGAAGACACCCTGCCAAAGTTGGGGTTCTTCAGAACCTGGAATTTCAATCTAGGGGAATGTGCGGAGTTGTTTTGCAATTTCAGCAGCTAACTTCAGTTTAGTCATGTTTGTGAAGAATTTAACACATAAACATGGAAAGTCATCAAAAACCTTAAACAAGCATGTGCTTGATTCCGAACTGAAATAGGTCTCCATTGTTAAATGACTCGGATGTCCTCAGAATAACAAAGTTACCAAAAGTTAACTCTAAAAATTCACAATGGCAGGTGTTGGGCAATTAAAAATGGCAGAAGCTATCAATTAACCTCACTATATTTTAGATGATTCACGAGCAACACACAACATTTACGAAAATCATATATACTCTTGAAGAAAACCACAAGTCATATAAATAAGATTTTGAATTCATAAAGTCCGATCCAACAATGCACACCAACCAAAACCTAGTACAGATGAGTAAAGCAGATACAAGTCAAAAATAAGAGCATTCTGGTTCTTTATTTCTTTGAGAAGTTACCGAATTTGGCAAAACAAATTATGACCTTAACAATATTTACCAGACAGAGTTAATGTTCGTGCATTCATAAAAGATTGCACCATGCCGTTTAGCAAAAATTAAGGTCATCTAACCATTGTAAAAAGAAACTGATGATTGTTTAAAATTTATTCTGGCCATCTACATCTTGGACAGCTCTCAGATGATTCAAAATCAGACTTGTTTTTGGTCATTATGATAATGATTTTCGAGTCCTCGTGGTCCCACAACTCTCGGAGCCACCTCTCCAAATTTTCAAAGGTCCTACGCCTTGTTTTGTAATAGACGAGAAGAGCAACCACAACTCGCTTGTAGTAAGCGTTGGTGATTGCTCGATACTGTTCTTGCCCAGCTGTATCCCAAATCTGCTCCTTAACCGTCTTCCCATCTACCTATAGGGCCGATGCCAGGAATTTTACATCAAAGCGGGTAAAACTTATAGTAATTCCTTCTTCCTTCTTTTTAAAGAAACGAAAGCAAGAAAACTTATGCCAAAAAAGAACTCCATAGTCCATCATTTAAAGAGAGAGATCACTGGTATTCTCTGGAGTAAATGAAAATTAACGCCCATTTCGTAATTATGAACTACATACCATGGCATGTTATCAATTGGAAAAGAAATAAATAACATATAATCCAACCAAAAGAAACATATATAGGCTACTTGAATATGATCTCATTTCTTAAAATGTTGAAGATGTTTTTCTTTTTAAAAAATAAGGTAGCCAGTTGCGGCCTATGTTCAAAGCATGCCGTTGCCCCTGTCTACCTGCATGAATGTAAAAAAATAAAAAAATAAACGCAATAATTAGTACCATTACATAACATAAAAGCTGGTTGCTGGCTAAGTCATTCCATCTGAGTTAAAGATAGCATAGTAAAGCTAAAAAACAATGATTTGTTTCCAGAAACTGCATACGCTGCACTGGTGGAATTGTTGGCCTTGGACATCAACTTTAACCTAGAAACCTTATAAATTAGTCTCTTTTGCCATAATATAAATGCAGGAGCAATGATTTGCTCTCAACATACCAACATCTCACCAATACCAACGTGCGTGCAGGAGTAAGCCTGTTTGACACATGACCCATTTTCGATTAAGATTAGCTGAGGAATGGCTAGTAGATCTTAGTCATGAAATCTTTCAACTATTTGTTCAACATTTATCCTCAACAAAGATAGAAATCCATCTTACAGAAGCGAGAACTAAATTCGGACTGTGTTAGTTCAATCTTAGAATGACACGGTTAATTACATGAATATAATTTAGACATAACCTTGATTCACTTACCATGAGCTGAAGAATACATTGACTGACATGAAATGTGACAGCTTTCGATCCTGTAAGCTTTTTCACACCCATGCAATTACAAGAGAAGGTGATGCCATTGGACCAAAGTCTATTATAAGCTACTTCCATCACTATAAACAATTGATAATGGAAAGTTGGAAACACCAAAAGACAAACTATAATAGAACAATATGCAAGTTTGAGATAAGCAATTGATAATGGAAAGCTGGTCCAATTATTCTAACAATTTTACCATGAGCATAAAATGTAAATACGTCCTATGTGATATCCAACAGATTTTTTATTATATAGTTTTGATATTGTTACGATCGTTTATTTTTAGTTAGATGATACATAGGTGTCGAGTTAAATTGTGTGCATAGCATGTTGTTGAAGGAAAGGGTGAGATAATAAACACATGGAACGAAAGTAACTCATATTCACAACTCCAGCTAGTTCAGCCAAATTAAACATATAGCATTTAAATCTTTCAATCAAATTTGCATTCACATTTTCTTCTTTTTCAAAGACAATGGGCAAAGAGCCATACAACTAAAAGCTCCAAAATAAAATCAAAATATTTAGCATAATTAGCAACTTTTGTAATCCTTGCAAACCTGTAAGCACAAGCAACCCTCAAAGTACCAATTTAACTTAAATAATATGCTCTTAAGAAGATTTATATGATTATTGAAAATTTAAAGATCCTAATGTTGCATCATCTACCGAACCTTTAGTCATAAAAGGATTAGAGGTTCACCAATGACAATGCAGCTGATATCCTTGAATTTGATGAGAGACCCATCCACAAATGGGAATGAGCCCCTGCTTTTTTCATCAGGTTATCACTAATCAAACAAAACAAAAACATGATAATCCATCACGGGCTAATCATACGTTACTCAAGCACCACTTGAGGAGATTTTATTTATTGGCCAAACCATGTGAAACTGAAAGTATACACACCTTTGATTAAAAATTGAAACTACTGGTTTAAAATGGGTCAAACAACAGGAGGGTATCTCTGAATTTCTTATTATACATTATTTTAGCATGGAGTGCATGGACCTTAAAATACAGGAATTGTTTGTCTTTGAACTTTGCGGTATGATTTGGAGTTAGTTTTTGTAAAGCACTCGCATCAGTTCGTAGATGAGTACATGAAAAGGCCATAATTTGTTGACCTCATGGGGCAGCTTGGTGCTTCCGGTGATGGAAACCAAGATCAAAGTAGGTTCTTGTCCTTTACATTTATTCTTCTCATTCCAAAGGATGGTATCTTGTATATTAGCAGGGAGTTTTAAGGGCCCTCCATCCAACATCATTTATAGGTTCTGGGTTTGAGTCCTGAGAAAACAAAGAAATGGTCTCAAGATCATCTCAAACTGCAATAATAATGTGGCTCCTACAAGCAAGCAGACCACCTGGCCAATGGGATCGCTACTATTCGAGAGCATTTTCCTTAACATATTCGAGATAGGAACTCAATTTTGTAGCTTATTTTGAAATCTAAAGGAATGGCATGAGAACCCCGAGAAAGAATCACCGCAAAGAACACATGAATGGAACAAAAGTAATAAGCACTCACCCTTGGGTTGATTAAAGATCCCTTTTAAGATGAATATCAGAGCACTCTGTGTTATCTTGCCAATGAACTCAAATTTGTCTTTAGGTTTAACAAAATTAGCATTGCTTGTTGAGATAGTTTCAAATGCGTGTAGGAATATCCAAATTTCTACCTATGTCTAGAGTGTATGTCATCTGATATTGAGCTTTCTGGTGATAGAGATGCTCTTCAAGTTTCTCATCACAAAAATAGGAAGAAAATAGTTTCTCATGGGCATAATTAGCTGATTTTATAAATATGAACAAATTACTGAGGGAAAAAGCATCAACCAGATGAAGCAGCAGAAATTTAATTCAATTGGCATACTACTTTTGTGCTAATAAGGTATAATTGCAACAAAAATGTAGATAAACCTTCAATAAATATCATAAAATAAGAGTTCAACTCACTTGTGAACCTGATGCCATTGTTTTTATATGCGAAGAGAAGACAATGGTGGAAATAAGATATCGATCAGAAGCATGGACACAACGATGTTTAACTATTGCTCTAATTTGCTTGAGGCATCTCCATCAACAGCGCAGCTTCAAAAAAATTGCATCACATTTATTTGTCATTTTCCCATATAAAAACATATATAGGCGTTTCTTCTGCAAAGTATTTCATAAATTGGAAAGTTACTTCCAAGCTCAAACAAGTTCCACCGGACATGTAACATTTGAAAATGGGTACACGAAAATCGATGTAACAAAAGACTCACCAATGTGTATGCGCGTATGTATATCTAGGGGGGAGATGAAGAGGCGATTTTTTTCAAAAAATTTTGGGTGCTCCAGGAGCAACTCAATTCCCTGCTGATATTGATACACATTGGGAAGCATGGGAAGGAAAATCTATTTTTAACGCACATCAATATGAGCACTAAGGTACTTAGAGAAAACAAGAAACCTTTCGAGATTGTGCTTGCCAAACCTATTGTAAATTTCTTGCATTCCTCCACTTTACATACAAACTAAAAGAAAATGAAAGGAATACCACGGTACATAGTCAAATTCATAATTGATTATAAACAAACCTGAGAAAATAATTAGGATGAGAAATGAAAATAATTAGGTGCCAACTTTTGTTGGGCCCTTGGCCTTTTGGGTCCAGCCCAATTTTGGGCCTTTTGTTTTTGAAGCCCACTAGGGCTGGTGCTTCCTTAAGGGAGGCGTGCGCAGCCAGAGAGAGATTGTGAAAAGAGGCAGTGAAGAAAAAGAGATTCAGAATTCTGGGCAGCCTGACGACTTTTGATCAAACCGGCGATCAGAGGTCGATCCGTAGTCCGATTTTGCTGAAATTTTATCAGCGTGTTCGTGACTCATTGTTCTACATTCTGGACGGTTGGATTGTTGTTTGGAGCTTCCTATAGTAGCAGTTTTGTGTCAGAACGTGCTGCTACGTTTTGGGTCAGGTTTTTCTTATTTCTCCTTGTTGGTGTTGTTCTCTTGTGCTATATTCTTCACTATAGTTGGATGATTCTTGTGTTTTGAGAATCATGGTATTTGCCATCACGTTTTGGTGATAGCTAGGCTGTTTTCCTAGTTCGAATTAGGTTTTGTACCTAAACTTATATAGTAGAGATTTGGCTGGACTCCGAGATCGGTCCCGTGGTTTTTCCTCTTCTCATTGGAGGGGTTTTCCACAGTAAAAAATCCTTGTGTTGTCGCTGTTTTTTTTTTAGATCTGTTGATATCATTGTCGATATATATTGCTTTACGTGTATTTGGTCGTTTCCTCACAGGTTCAGACAAGGTGGGAAGTGCAGTTTTTCCCAACAGAGTGGTATCAGAGCATTGTTGGCTTGTTTGAACGATGGAACCGACTCTGAGTAGAATGGTTAATTTGAATGGGAGGAATTACCATATCTGGAGTGGTAAAATGAAAGATCTGATTTATGTGAAGCGTATGCATCTACCAGTTTTTGGTAATAATAAGCCTGATAACATGTCTGATGCTGATTGGGAACTTGAACATTTAGTTGTATGCGGGTTCATTCGACAATATGTGGATGACAATGTTTTGAATCATATTAATAAAGAATCACATGCTCGGACTCTGTGGAGTAAGCTTGAGGCATTATATGCGTGCAAAACTGGCAACAACAAGATGTACTTGATGAAGCAACTTGTGGGTATGAAGTACAAGGATGGCCAGCCTATTTCTGATCATTTGAATGAGTTTCAGGGACTTGTAGATCAACTTTCAGCCATGAATATTAAATTTGAAGATGAATTCCAAGGACTTTGGTTGCTTGGTACACTACCAGATTCTTGGGAGACATTTCGAATGTCTTTGAGTAACTCTGCTCCTGATGGCATTGTCTCCATGGAACTTGTTAAGAGTAGTATTTTAAATGAGGAGATGAGAAGGAAAACTCAAGGTTCTTCTTCATCTCGACCTGAAGCTTTAGTCACTGAAAGTCGGGGGAGAAGTCAGAGTAGGGGCCCGAGACCTCAAAGCAAGAGCCGAAGCAAGTCCAAGTCAAGGTCATGGAAAAAGAATGTTGAGTGTCATCATTGTGGCAAGATGGGTCACATTAAGAAGAATTGTTTTCAGCTTAAGAGGGAGAAGAAAAATGGTGGTAATAATGATGGTGAAAGAAGCGATCAACATGGTGATGATCAGGTTGCCACAGCTACCGATGATCTTGTTATTATTTGTTATGATAATAATGTCAATTTTGCAGGTAATGAGACTAGTTGGGTCATTGATAGTGGAGCTTCACTTCATATTACTTCAAAGAGGGAGTTCTTTGATTCGTATACTGCAGGAAACTTTGGCACATTGAATATGGGTAATGATGGTGTTGCCAAAGTTGTTGGCATGGGAAATGTATGCTTGGAGGCTGGTAATGGATCAAAAATAGTTCTCAGAGATGTCAGACATGTACCCGATATCCGTTTGAATTTGATTTCAACTGGGAAGCTTGATGATGAAGGTTATTGCAGCACTTTTGATAATGGATCATGGAAACTCAGCAGAGGCTCATTGATTGTGGCTAGATGTAAGAAGGAATCTTCTTTGTATTTGTTGCAGGCTAAGATTTCTAAAGACATGTGTAATGTTGTGGAAAATGGCAGTGCGACTGATTTATGGCACAAGAGGCTTAGTCACATGAGTGAGAAGGGTATGAGCTTGTTGGCTAAAAAGAATTTACTCTCCAGGGTAAAGAGTGCAAAACTTGAAAAGTATGCATATTGCTTGGCAGGGAAACAGAAAAGAGTTTCATTCAAAAGTCATACTCCTTCCAAAAAATCAGATTTATTGGAATTGGTGCATTCATATGTTTGTGGTCCAATAAAGCCAGTGACACTTGGTGGTGCAGCATATTTTGTTACCTTCATAGATGATCATTCAAGAAAACTTTGGGTTTATACTTTGAAGACAAAGGATCGAGTGTTGGATGTATTTAAGCAATTTCAAGTTTCAGTGGAAAGACTAGACTGGAAAGAAGTTGAAATGTGTTCGCTCCGATAATGGTGGTGAGTACATTGGTCCATTTGATGAGTATTGCAGAGAGCATGGTATTCGACATCAAAAGACACCTCCCAAGACACCTCAGTTGAATGGCATAGCGGAAAGAATGAACAGAACATTGGTGGAGAGAGTTAGATGTCTCATTTCAGATGCTAAGCTGCCGAAGACTTTTTAGGGTGAAGCATTGAGTACAGTGGCACATGTTATCAATTTATCTCCTACCGTTGCTTTAGATGGTGATGTTCCAGACAAAGTTTGGTTTGGCAAGGATGTTTTCTATGACCATTTGAAAGTGTTTGGTTGTAAAGTTTTTGTTCATGTTCCGAAGGATGAAAGGTCCAAGTTGGATGCCAAGACACGAGAGTGCATCTTTCTAGGTTATAGTTCTGATGAGTTCGGCCACAGGCTTTATGATCCTATTGAGAAGGAAATTGTTCGTAGCCGAGATGTCGTATTTGTTGAGGATCAGACTATATTAGATATTCAGAGGGCAGAGACGACGGTATCTCCAGATTCAGATGTGATAAGTGATGTTGATCCAGCCCCGTCCACCGCTTTGCAAAGACAGATACCCAATCAAGTTGAAGAGGGTACTCAGTATGATGTTCATGAGCAAACTGAGGATCAGTTTCAGAATGACCAGCAGGGTACAGATAGCAGTGATGCTCAGATAGATGATAATGTAGACACTCAACAACAAGTACCTATGGCCCCATCAACCACCACTTTGAGGAGGTCTACTCGAAACCGCCATCCTTCTACTAGATACTCTTCTGATGAGTATGTGTTATTGACTGATGCAGGTGAACCTGAAAATTTTCAAGAAGCTACAGAGGATGTGAATAAGGCAAAATAGTTTGATGCCATGCAAGATGAGCTGGATTCTTTGCATGACAACCATACTTTTGAGTTTGTGACTTTGCCTAAACGTAAGAAGGCTTTGAAAAATCGGTGGGTTTTCAGATTGAAGAACGATGAAAGTACTTCACAGCCTTGTTTTAAAGCTCGATTGGTCGTTAAAGGTTTCAGTCAGAAAATAGGGATTGATTATGATGAGATTTTCTCACCAGTTGTGAAAATGTCCTCGATCAGAGTTGTTTTGGGATTAGCAGCTAGTCTTGATCTAGAGGTTGAGTAGATGAACGTGAAGACAGCTTTCATTCACGGTGATTTGGAGGAAAAAATATACATGGAGCAGCCTGAGGGTTTTAAAGTGAAAGGGAAAGAAAACTATGTTTGCAAGTTGAAGAAAAGCTTGTATGGCTTGAAGCAGGCACCAAGACAATGGTATCGAAAATTTGAGTCTTTTATGGGGGAGCAGGCCTATAAAAAGACAACTACAGATCATTGTGTTTTTGTGCAAAAGTTCTCAGAAGATGATTTTATCATTCTATTGCTCTACGTGGATGACATGCTAATAGTTGGTCAGAATGCTTCTAGAATCGAGAAGTTGAAGCGAGATTTGAGCAAGTCTTTTTCAATGAAAGACTTAGGGCCAGCAAAGCAGATTCTTGGTATGAGAATAAGTCGTGACAGAGAAGCCAGAAAGTTATGGTTATCACAAGAGAAGTATATAGAGAAGGTACTTCAGAAGTTCAAAATGGATAAAGCTAAAGTGGTTAGTACTCCTCTTGCTACACACTTTAAGCTTAGCAAAAAACAATGTCCATCGAGTGAGAAAGATGTGAAAGACATGGAAAGTGTTCCTTATGCATCCGCAGTGGGTAGTTTGATGTACGCAATGGTTTGCACAAGGCCGGATATAGCTTATGCAGTTGGAGTAGTCAGTCGGTTTACTTCTAACCCTGGCAAGGAACATTGGAAAGCTTTGAAGTGGATTCTTAGATATCTTCGTGGCACTTCCAGTTTGAGACTTTCTTTTAGGAGTGAGCAGCCGATTGTTGCTGGATTTACAGATTCAGACATGGCAGGGGATGTTGATGGTAGGAAGTCTACATCAGGCTATTTGATAAACTTTGCAGGGGGAGCTGTGGCTT